>OX579679.1:50515136-50915136 GCA_951230905.1 Cheilosia variabilis
AAGACGCCACAAAGGAGGTAATCACACAAACCAAACAAAGCAGCCTGTGCCTCGTTTGACACAAGGAGCTCGGATCAACCGTAAACAAAACCAAATTTCCCCTCTGCAACGAACAACATGTCGACGGACAGCAGTCCCGTTGTGAGCTATCCCCTTGATGTGCGTGCACACTTGTAGCAACGCGTGTAGTATGTCAGGGTCTTCCGAAATTCGTTCAGAAACAAAGGACAACGATAATGTCGGGCTATAGCCAACCAAATGCCGCCACGGCACCGAACGGCAGCTCAGTGATGCAGCAGGGTCTGCAGGTGGCAATTACATTGCAAAAATCTACGACACATGACCAGACTTATGTCGCGGACACAACTTTACCAATCAGTCTGGCACTGACACATCGCTCGCTACCATCGACAGAGTTCCTGTTCACGGACTCGGCTCTTGTAAATAATTTATCTTCAATTCTGGCGAGAACAACAACGACAATGATGCAGACACAACAGCCCCCAACGGCGCTGAGAAACTTCACCGATGACAGGCTGTTTACGCAGCTGGATCCGGTGAATGCATCATTTATGGTCAACCAGAGTAATAACCTTAGTGGGACAGCTGGCATAGCAGAGCCTGGCGACGAGCCGGCCGGAGAGTATGTCTTCGATCGGACGGATGTACGAGTGATATTTATAACGCTGTATACGTTAGTGTTTTGTTGTTGTTTTTTTGGTGAGTACGCATTTTTTTTTAAACTATTCATTGATATGTGAAAATGTTACGTATACGCCAGAGTGGCTGGAAATTTGTTTTATTGGTTTGCTGGCTGACTGGTTTCTGGTCGGTTATTTTCGGGCCCTTCACTTGAACGGTTTCAGTTTGTAAATTTCCTGGGAATCCTGAACAGTTGTTCTACAAACTTCTTTCATTTCCAAATGCATATGGGTTGCAGTCTGTTTTTTTGTACAAACTAAGCAGTTATTACTTTTTGACCATCAGTAGTAGTTAAGAATAGCACGAAATGGAAATTTTATGCATCCCTTAGCAATAATTAAAAAAAAAACATCTGCCTTTGCAAGGATTTGGTTGAATGGTAGACTTCTACCTACCCATGGGCTGCAATTTAAAATAAAGTTTAAAATGAGGAAATTATTTCTGAATTTATTTCGACAATAATCATCATTAAATTATTAATATCACGTATCACATCCAAAGCTCCGTACACTTTTTTTAGTATGGCGGCTACAATCTTGACATGATCGCGAGTGTTTTATTTATTATTTTATTAATTTTCAGTATTATTTCGTCATACAATTTCACAAAACAATTGAGCTTGGCTTTGCCAGATTGACAATTATAATTCAGTTATGTATTACTTTGGTTGTAAAGATAGGCTACTGCTAATATCTAAAAAAGTAAAAGGATGCACCATTTTAAAAATTCCCACTCAGCTAAAGCTGTGTCTGCAAATCTAAATAGTTTATACACATCAAGTTCGTTTAACACATTTATGCTTTCTTCATCTGTAAGAAAAATATGCAAATACATGCATTCTTGTTTCCTGAAGCACTGCGGACATTTTCCTACAAAGTGCAAGACCTCGTTCCCTCAAGTTACATAGTTCACAGGCGCATGACAGATCCTCCCTATGCGGTATGCAGTTTAGCTTCACAAGTTCACCACGTAGCCTTAACATCATTGATATTTCCTGCACACTGTTTTTATCATGGAAATAATTTTTCTCCGATCGTTTGAAGACTATAAATAGATCTATAAATTGATGATTCGGCTCCCTCCCTTCCACTATTTTAGTATTTTTTATGAAATGAGTAGAAAAAAACTTACACCATTCGAAAGGTACTGTGCCATAGATGTGCACAAACAAAAAATCGCGATATACGTCTCCATTTAGGCTGGCAAGATTAAGCTGAAAATTCCAAATCAGTTAATTGAGTGCATTTTTGTGACGTTCAATTCGTCGCTGCCAAGTTACCATAATAACGTATTCAAATATAAATCAGCTTAGATTTGAAGCAGTTTTCGATGGAGCGCCTCATTTACCCATAAAGGAATAAAATTTACCTACCCCTTAAAGTAAGCAATTGTAATTCAAGTGCATTTATAGAGTCACTATCTGCGAGGTGTTGAATAATTTGCTTCAATGACTATGAAAAAGAAGACTTTGTGTTTATGTTTATGTTTAAAACATATCCACAGTTGCTGTACATTTTTTTAGTACTTATTTTAATAGAAAGGATATGAAACTAAAACTTTTTTAATAAAAAATTATTACATATGTATTAAGGCAGGGTCGACTTTCTACCACAAGCGAGACTAGTTATAATTGATAGATCAGGGGCAGTGGTAAATGTTCATTCCAACAGTTCACCAAGCAAACTTTCACTCTTGTAAGAATTTGTTACATTTTGGGGTATTAGACTTCTTGAACTCTTGAACTAATGTCGACATTCATTATTCTCAACTTTAAGGCAAACGTTCTTTGTGTAGCTAAGATATCGAACTTAGTTTTTGAAAAATAATTAACTGTCGGTACTTCGCGATTTCGCGACTTTAAAATAGAATTGTTATAAAAAAGCTATATTCAACAAGGGGGCCTAGGCTCAATCCACAGAAAAGAACAATTTTACAAATTCAAAGCCGCCTGCAGTTATCTGACAACGTAAAATTTTCGAGGAAGCTTTGTACTCAGCGTAAATTGTAGGTCGCTTCCATTTGCCCTAAAAAGCAAATCTCATAAAAAAAAAAACTATTGCGTGAAACGAGGGTCCTCTAGAACCTGTTGCACCAACTATTTTTTCTATTTTAATTGATGTCACAAATTTTATGGCCGGTCTTGGAAACCTCTCACATTTGGTGTTCCTCACTCGATCTCTTTACGCCACTACAGCAAGACCACGAAGGTCATTCATTTTGGTAGGTAGGTAGGAGGTAGGAGTTGAAAAAAAAGCGCTAAACTTAGGGCTGATAACAAAACTTTAACACTATGTTTGGCCTTCCTAATAACACATTTGATTAATTCCAAAATGTACCCAGTGCCAACAATCCCACAGAAAAATGTTGAATTGCTTTTTCCACCGTCTGTGAATCAGACTATGTACTAAGATTGAAACAGATTCCTTTAACTTTTAAACCCACGGCTACAGGAAGCACTGGTCCTCGTGGAAGAGTTATGTTAAATGTTCGTCCTTATATACTGTCTAATCTCTATGGGCCTTACCAATAACCATTTTAAAAATTCTACTTAAATATTTTGTAGGTTTGATAGAAAAATTTATAAAAATTTAGCCTGGACACAATTTAGTGCCCTCGCTATATTTACAAGAACAACAGACAAAGCACAGGCCAAACGCCTAATTGTTGAGTCATAAAACTCTGATTTTGTACACCACTTACATCTTAAGCATTATAGAGGGAATTTTGGATGTGGCCCCCCTACCAAATATAAGCGGTGGTCTCTTCATATATTATGTTAGTCGTATTAACTTGAAATTTTTCACGAGAATTAAAAGTAATTAAAAGGCTGTTTTTTTCTTGAAATTTGGTATTCTTCTGCTACCTCTTTTTTGAGGGGCGGTAATTTTCTTACCAATTACCACAGCAGCTTGCGACTATACACTGTAATGGGTAATAGAAAACAAATTAGCGCGCGTATTAGCAGATTTTTATTTCAGGGCAATTGCTTGCTTTAGAAGGCGGTACCCCAGGGGGCTAGATTTATTTTTTGTCGTATTTTCCTGAAACTAAGTAATAGCTAATTTTGCAACAATTTTTTTAATGATTTTTTGAGTAATTTTCGGATTATTTTTTTTTTTATTTAAGTTCTTTGAAGTTTTCGGAACATTCTGTGCGTTTTTTGGCTCCTTTTTGGGGTATCTTTTGAGGTGCTTTTTTGGACGTTCCTTAGGTCGTTCTTAGAGGTCTTTTGGGACATTTATCAAATCATTTCTTAGGAATTGCGCGCTTTTTTTTGGGCATTCTTTGACTCTTTCGGAACTTTTTTCTTGGTTTTTTTGTGGGTTGCTTTCGAGGTGTTTTTTAATGTGTCTTTTTAAAGCGTTCTTAAACACTTTTCAGGGCATCCTTCGATGTTTTGTGGGACGTTTCTTTTCTTTTTTGATGAAATTATCGACGTGCTCTTTTTTTGGTGTTATTTGGAGCGTATTTCGGGTTGGTTTTAGACGTTTTTTTTTGGCGTTGGTCGTGTAATTTTTTAGTTAATTTTTTGTCAGGTTTTTGAAGCGTTCCTATTGGTTTTCCATGTTCTTATTTGGAGTGACTTGGGAAATTCGTTTGAACAGAACCTATTTGCTCGTGTTTTTATTAGGCGTCTCTGAGGAGCAGATTTCATAGCTAGAGCTAATATAGATCTAAAATGATGTTTTTTTTTTTTTTTTTCAAACAGAAAAATCTAGTAACTAGTTCGAGTTAAAACAACTGGACAACTTTTTTGTGAAACTCGAAAATACTATTGGCTATGTCATATATTGCCAGGCTTACTTTGTGTGAGCATTT
Source organism: Cheilosia variabilis (assembly GCA_951230905.1). NCBI lineage: Eukaryota > Metazoa > Arthropoda > Insecta > Diptera > Syrphidae > Cheilosia > Cheilosia variabilis. Next base: position 50,519,658 of record OX579679.1, read on the forward strand.
TTAATTACAATTCGCCTTCAACTGCAGTTCCTCAAAGAATTCTCAATCTTCACAAAAACAAATGGAACCACACACTTCCTTAAATATTTTAAGCCACCAATCAGTTTTCAGCGTCATCCAAAATCTGGAATAAAAAAAATAAAATTAGTAAGAGAAACAATTTCCTTTTTAAAACGTTTCTTTTTATTTTTGTTATTAATGTAGGTTAAAAAAAGACAAGTCATAAATCACTGATAAAATATAGATCTAATCTTTTTATATTTTCTTCTGATTTTTTTCAAGAACCTAAGACGACATTTTCCAAAAATAAACTCACACATGCCGTAAACCTCAAAGGCACAATTCTCCTATTAATAATTTCCTTTCCGCGGTTAACCAAAGCGTTTATATCTATATTTGTAAAACATACATCCCAAGAAAACCTCCTTAAGCAAATTACGGTCCTAAAAGAAGGATATCCCATTTGTACTTGGAGTAAAAAATAATATTAAATGGGGTTCGGCAGCAATGCTAATAATAAAAGAGTCTGTGGTACATCTTTTCCACCCACTCACACCGGAAACTCAGTAGAGGGTCTGGGAAGGGTTTTATTTTCCTGATTTATCACGTGCCACTTATGTGGAAATGCTTATAGGCTTTCGCTACATAAGCAATGACAAAATCATGGGGGTATTGACTTGGGAATGTCTTAAAAAGATTCCATCCGCACCCAAATGTTGTCTTTGATCGTCTTAATGTTAAAAATCGATCAAGGAATTTATATTTACCTAAATAGGATTGGTTGGGTGGATAGGCTTAACAAAGTGGAAAAGCTCCCCCATCTTTTATGAAATATGAAGAAATTTTGGTAGTGCGAACATCTTGAAATCACTTAAAGAGTTTGGAACTGCAATCAGTCGAGTGTGTGTTTTTGAGTAGACTATTCAACAATTCGCTTGAGATACGTTCAGTGAAATGCGAACTAGAACCTGCCATCGAATTTACAGAAATTTAGGCACAAAAGGGGATAATACATCCATCGAACACATCATCGGACTAAAGCTAAAATGGTCCGCCCGCCATCCTAGTCCATATTGTGAACAATATTCTAAATGGTTCTATGGGTCTTTTGGTTGAGCAACTTTTACTTTAATACTTCTCATAATGGTCGCATGAGGTGATTGATGGTTAGAAATATTTTAACATATTTGGGACCACATATACACACTTACAGTCCTTCTGGGAACCTTCCAACGGAAAATTACACTTCCCTGACAATTTCTTGTTCGAGGGCACTTTAATTTTTCGGTTTTTTAATTTAGAATTATTACAGCCGCCCTAGGTGGGTGACCGCCATAAGCTTTCAGCGTGAAAACCACAAAAAGCTTTTTAACTTTAGCATGGCTTTGGTTTTTGTTTTTGTGGTCCTGCCTTCTTGATCACGAGTACCATTAGGACTGTCCCGCGTTGCTCCCACTAATGACAGACCTGTCACGTCGAAATGTTGGCCAATTTTCGCCTGACACGTGAATAACATTTGCAAATCCATTAACGCGATGGTAATACGCCCGGCATCAAGTTATTAATCTGCCTATGAGAAGAACGTATGGCCTTAATTATATATTCCATTGACGCACAAGTTGGGTTGATTACGAAAATTAATATTCAATCAGGGCATGCCTGTGTCTTCGAAATTGATTGGTCTATTCTTTGGGTAAATCGAATCCAGCAATAGCAAACCAAATCGCTAATATATCAATATTTATGATCAATGTGTGGCTATGTATTTCGGTGGGAGTTGATGAATACAGAAATTTATCATTAACGGTTGCTGTTGGCTGTTAATTATGAACTCGAGTGTGATTTGTTTGTTACTAATAGCGTGGCTAGTCCGTGGGAGGCATTCCTTAAAAAATAACAAGCAAGTCGAGTGCGTTTAGAATTCAACGGCAAATGCGACGGGGAAAGCATCAAAAACAAGCGTCAAAAGTGCACAGATGGAGAAAGATAGATGCACCTCGTTGCATAAGGGCTGAAAAACATTTTAGAAAGTGCTTCCTCCACAAAGTTGATAAATTCAGGGTCACCAAGCAAAGAACGTCCGAAATTCTTTCTCTGAATCATCTTGAATTACAGCAATAAATTTTCGCAAAGACATAGGCCATAGGCGATGTGATGATATCTGCCGACGACTGCCCAAATAAGCTGCCATTTATCACCGTTGAAAATTCCTCTAGACGACGTCAGGAACACAAAACTGAAACATATGTTATTTACCAGACCTATGTTATTTACCAAACAAATCATTCTCAAGGATGTGCCAGCATTTTTCTTGTTAGAACCAGTCGAATGTATTTTTTGTTTTCTTGGGACACACATTTTGTAACCACAACCCAAAGTCAACGACTGCGATGTGAGAAATGTCAGAGTTCCATTCGTACCGCGCACCCTTACTTGTAATGGCACACATTAAGTACGAGTATTTGCGTGCGGTTGCCTTGATATATCCTCTGAGCTATTTAAAATTTTAGAGCCATCTCTCTCCCTGTCAAATGGATGCGAAACATTACCTAATGCACATTGCAAGTGTTTTCCGTCAAACATTTCGGTAAACAGAGGGCCTTTCCGAATGTCCCGCCCCATGCGCGTGGTAAACTCTGGTGTAATCGACTTGCAAAATTTATTTGAGCAAATTCCAAACGGATCCCTTCCCTTCCATGAGTCATGTGTGCGATTATCCATTAATGGCAAGAATTTCAAAATTGTCTCTTATACTGATGCATAGTGTTGCCGAAAGTACTCCCACAGGAGTATTGTACTACTTTCAACACCTCCTTTCACATTCGTACTCCTATTTTTTTTAAATAACGAAAATATTTTACACTTGCAGCACTTAATAAATTTAATTTTAATTCACTTTAAATTTAATGCAAATTTGGCAACACTTTTATGTTCCAAACTGTTGTCAAAAACAGAATTAACCTCTTTCTAGTTTGTTTTTGTTTTTCGTTGGCTTCATGCAACTTTCATCTGTAAGTTCGGTAATTATTTTATTGTTATCTGAGATCGTCGTTTGACCCCCAACTTCGGCCGATTTTCTGTTACTTGCCGAAAAGCTATATTTTTAGGTATTTCTGAAGCTGATGAAGTTGATAGACTGATAGATGATTGAGTGATTTTGCGTTTCTTAAGGAAATCGACCAACAACTTCAAATAGAAATAGAAAGACCTAAAAAATGAAGAAGCTATCTGCCGTAAAATAGATTTTTTATAATGGAGAATATATTTACTTACATACTTTTGTTAACTATTAGAATTAATAATTTATTTATTTATGCTTCGTTTTTTTTCAACCGAATTTTTTTTTTTTAATAAAGTTAAAAAAATGTGCTCACATTTATTTTTTACGATTTCAAAATGTCTGTACTACTATTTTTTTTAAAATACTCCCCATTTTTGGCTGCAGTACTACCTTATAATATTTCTCTCCGGCAACACTGGATGCGAATATCCCGGCTCAGGTTTATAGCATCTACGAAAACTATTTATCCTTCCAAGTAACACACGCACAAGTGGAATTGAATTGCACAAACATAGCTGGAGCGAAAATAAAATGTTCCATTACGAAAGGACAGACTGTTGCCTCATTATTAGTACTGTGCTGATTTTCCAATTAAATTTGTGCAAATACTAAGAGTACTCGTGTGTGTGTGCTGCTCAACTGCACTTACAGTTTGTTGGATACGCGCCATTGTTATAATGATAAACGACGTTTTGTGGCAAATCAAATTCCTCTTTAATTCCTTCTGGAAAATGCATTGAAACCGATTGTCCGTACGTCGTCCTCCATTCATCGTTCAAAGTGGAATCGATTTAACCATATTGAATGACCACATTTTCGTAATGAATATTGAAGTCGGAGCGATATTGAGTATTTCTTGAGGCTATAACGAGAAAAAAAAATTAAGAATACATTCAATTTGGAAACGATTCCTCGGGCATTAAAATGGAATGTATAGTTATTGTCGTTCCCAGACGCTGGCTTTCAATGGAGAGCCATTGTAATCTGTCGAGAAAATGCGAAATCGTTTCTGATTGTCTTGGTTAGTCTGGCAATTTTGGAAATTGCTGCCTAAAGTGTCTGCAACAAGGAATGCCAATTAGCTTATCTGAATTGATAGACGTTTTCCACTGTGTGCGTATTAGATTTTCATTCGCCAATCGCCACTCAAGCTGATACTAATTTGGTCTGCAGATATCCAATCTGATGTAGAACTGCGGGTACTCATTCCGCAACTCTGAGAACGATAATCGTTTGCGCGGCAGTAGTCAAGGATCTCGTCATCAATTTGCTTTCCGTAACTTTATTTATTTATTTATATTTTTTTTTATTTGAACGAAGTTTGAGAGCCTTGAGTATCTTTTAGAAACTCTCAAACTATATACAAGGTGGCGCAAAAGTAATCCTCCTATCAGAAAATGCTATAAATTTTGCGATTGGCCCCTAATGTCAGTTCTGTTTTGACATTTGTGTAGTAAACGCATGCGAAATACACGTTAATAAACAATGTTACGCTACACTGCTCCAGAACGCTCAAGCTCAAGCCATCCTTAATCACCACCAAGAGGAAGAGGATTTTTCATGAAAAATAATCATGAGTGATGAGGCCCATTTCCATCTTAGCGGGTACGTAAATAAGCAAAATTTACCCTTCTGGGGCACTGAAAATCCGCGTGTAACCCACGAAGAGCCATTACACCCGCTCAAAGTCACTGTATGGTGTGCTGTTTTCGCTGGAGGAGTCATCGGACCTTTTTTCTTCGAAGACGTCGCGGGCCAAACGGTTACTGTGAATGGTGAGCGCTACAGAGCAATGATCAACGAGTTCTTTTTGTCGCAACTTGATGGAATTGGTCATGTGGTTCCAACAGGACGGTGCAACGGCACACACTGCACGTGCCACAACTGATATGCTGAAGGATGCATTTCCCGGGTGCCTAATCTCCCGTTTTGGCGATTTGCACTGGCCAGCAAGATCGCCTGATTTGACCGCTCCAGACTTCTTTTTGTGGGGCTTTTTGAAGTCGCGGGTTTATGTCAACAAGCCTCAGACTCTTGCAGCTCTTAAAGACAATATCCGTCAAGAATGTGAGGACCTATCGCCGGAAGTTTTGGCCAAAGTGATGGAAAATGCCATAAAAAGGGCTCAAATGACAATCAACTGTGGCGGCGGCCATTTACATGACATCATATTCTCGATTTGATGTAAAAAAAATTAAAAGACCAAATAAAAATAATCCACAAGAAGAATCAAAGTTTTGCATTTTTTTTTTTAAATTACAGCCAAAAAACATCGGAAGGTTATTTTTGCGCCACCTTGTATAAAATTTCAATCAGACGTTGCATAAAATGTCATAGATGACTTTTTTCCAACAATTTTGTGTTTGATGTCGGCAAATTATTTTGAAATTTGCAAAGTGCAAGTAACTAATCTTTGTTCCTTAGTTTAATAATACCTAATAAAAAATAATATCGAAAAATGTATTATTGATAGGTCAGCTACACGGAAAGAATTCTAAGATCAAATCAAGGATTGTAAATTGCAAAAACAATTCGTAAATTACCACTTTTCTGTTGTAAATTACGATTTCCTCCCTTAGCAAATTACAACCATTTAGTCTTGAATTGCAACTCAATAGTGGCGATTTGCGAACTAACAGGAGTAGATTTACTACTTCAGTAGTTGCAATTTAAAAATCCTTGGTGGTAAGTTGAAACTTATTTTTATCAATTTGCAATTTACGATTCTCGAGTGGTGATTTGAGGCAGCACCGTATTAAATGGAAAATGTTTTACCGTGAAATTAGAAAACTGTGTTCTTAATTTACAACTTATATCTTGTAATTTACAAATCACAATTCATACTTGTATTATTTAGGTTATTTTCGAATACGTAATATTTATAGTCGTATTCCTCCTGATATCCATATCGTCCGGAGACAACGGGATTTGTCCGGGGTGGTTTTCCGGTCTATGATGAAATTTAAAATACAAACAAAATATTTAGATGAACTTGACATCGATACGAACCTTTACAATTCTTTTCGATTACATATTTTCGAATCCATTCCAAATTAATTTATACGCAATGTGCACAATGAAGATTTGGTTTCGAGATTGCAGCTGTCTAGCAATACCACAAACATACATTCATCCATAAAAAGAAAGGACTTAAAAGGGAAGGTACATGGACTATGGACTGTGCATAAATTTACGATTTCTCTACGTCAATTTATGATTTCAATTCACATGTGTTAAATTATTATAAGGTAAAACTTCTGATTGGTTGCCTAATACTATGTTCCCACCATCGTGATTTAGCCAAAGTGATTTATAAATCACGAAAGGCGTCTCCACCGAACTTTACGTTGGTAAGTGTGACATTTTTGTCAACTTTGACATTAGGTGTCCAACTTTCAATATTAAAAATTCGTCCACTACGGACCAGGTAATTATTTTTTTTCTGTTGTTTCTGTTTTGTTGCCATACCTGCCAAGAATAAAACAATTTTTGGTTGTATGTAATTAATAAAAATATCAAAAACTCACCGAAACACGAACAAATTTAGAAAATTTAAATTGAAATAATTTTCTTGAAAGTTTCTTTTTATTATGTGTTTGCTGAATAAAGTGCTGAATAACAGGTATGTTATAAATCAAGTTGATTTAGCTAAATCACGTTGGTGGGAAGTTGGCTGCCATTAGTAGGCCTAGTTTTTTTTTAGAATTATTTGAATTGTGGAAAAATCAATGCAATGACGGTAGAAAATAAGAAAAAACGCCTTTATTCAAAAACCTACCAAAAAGTAGGCGTGGCAATAAATGGCATATTCTACAGCCTTCTCAAAGACTTTGGAAATAAATTTCACAGCAAGTTACATCGAAAATATTATTTGCATTTAAAAAGACTGACTGGATGAAATTTTATCAACCAATTTTTGGTGTTTCAGTGTTGCCAGGCGGTCAAAGTATTCACTCAGCGTTTCTTATTCGAAAAATGTCCTTAAATTAAACTTTTCTGTGAAAGCTTATTTTAAGGCTACTGAAAAGTATATTCTACCGAAATAGAATTTTGAAAACCCCGGGTTTCCCCTTTAAAATTTCTCCCATAATTTGTTCTCCGACTGACAACCCTGGGCGTTAATTCAGCTTATGGCGATCCTATCATTTTGTTTCTTTTTCATCAGTAACTTCCTGGAAATCGTATAGGCAACAAATAAAATTTTCCGCGAACTGTCAATCAGTACCTCCATATTCCCTTTCAATGGGTAAATGTAATTACCCACAACAATAAGACGGTTGAGCAATTAATTACTAGGTAATCCTCTGTACAATCAGTTTGTACGCTACGGCAATGTGCCTGCAACTACTTAGCCTAATCGGACAGAGATCAAATTAGCCTGGGCGATATCGTTTCTGGGAATTTAATGTTGTCTAACAATTTTCCGATATAGTATAGATTGTCCGTGCATATCGACATAGGACTGTTCGCCAATAGAAGGTTGTCTTCATTAGTGATATGGTAATCCGAATAACCCCATCTGAGATCAAAGAAAAACTCACTCAAAAACACAACCATCGTCTCGGGCTTAATTAAATTGGCAATGTCACTGTTTTAAATGTGGCAATATGTGTAGGCAGTGTAGACACGTGTGTGCACTCCAGGTGAGGGTTGGTTAATTGAAGGGTTTGTTAATTAGGGGCTTTTGTGGTGGAGGGTATTGGTTTTCAAAGGTCCCATTGTGTGTTGGTTCTTTAATCTATGTACCTGTAGATACGGGGCAAATAATCAAGGATTCATTTAGGACAAGATTGGTACGAAAGGTGGTTTTGAGATTGAGTCTAAGATGATACCATTTGGTACTGCGGTAAATGATTAAATTTGCTTTGCAGTGTTTTTACCTGTAGCGCAGTAGTGTGACCTGAGTTTAAGTAGGTCTTTTGAACTTCCCTCGGAATCACTTTGAGTGATGGCTGATTGATGCCTTAAATCAAGGAACCGAGTAATGACTGTCGCTGTTGCTGATGAAATAGCTTGAGGCACTTATGAGCTTCGTTTGCCGTCTTCGGTGGGCGCATTAGCGGGCGTTGTGATGTGTTCCACTGTTCTTCAAACTATTTCGGACTATTTCGATTTCATGAACTGCAGGGTACATTACTTATTAGCAATTTTTTTGGCTTAACACACATATCTCGTATCTAATTCCTGTTCGATAGCCGCATTTGGAGCTTCCAAGAGTCTCGCTCTATCTTAATGTTTTTTTTTGTCATACGGTATTCGTAGCAATATCTAAGAAGGCCAACCAGACCGACATCAGTCATTGTCTTGATTGTGTTTGCTATTAGTGCAGGAAATATCAAATATTCCTTCCCGGACATAAAAACATCTTCTCGCTTTAGATATGATCCATTTGATCGAATCAAAAACGGGAATCTGAGATGTTTACTTCTGCTTGATGTGGGGTACTTTCTTTTCAGACTCCACGTATTTACAATCGTTTTATGAGGTATTAAATTAAAAACAAAATTCCTAGAAATGTGCTACTAAGAGGGACACACAGCAGCCGCTTGGAATGCCCGCCGAATTTATTTAGCGATTGAAGAGTCTAAATCTGAAGACGTGTAGCGAAACTAAAATATTTGGAAAAACCAGATGCAGTAAAAACAAATATTCGAATGCGTTTACAGCCAAAAAGCTGCCAAAAACTACAACATTTGATTGCCAAGCATGGAAATGATATACAAAGCACCCGCTAGCAACGTGGGATTGTGAAACAAATAAATGGTTTCAAAGTAGTGAACCACCAGTGCAAGGAACAAAGTCAAATAGCATTGCATTTACCAAATAAAATACATTTTCGGTGCATGCATGATGTCTACATTCATTCACGCAAGGCGCAGTTACTCTTTGCAGTCGCTGCAAATGAGTAGAAAATATTCTTCAATTAGCAGTTTCCTTGCTTTTTTATTGAAATCATCAACATTTTCTATAAGTATCGCATAATGGTTAATGGATGTTCAATCGTAACCTTGATTATTCTCCAACTTGAGCCGCTGGAATTTACTAATAATCATTTTTAACCTTCACCTTATATATTTTTAAGGTCACAATATGCAGTTTTGTATGGGAAACTTCGTAATTATGAGCTCGGAAAATTTAAACTGGACACTTAAAATGATTATTAGTATCGCGGACTGTTTCTAATCCATCAGAAGCAATTCCAATATTTATTGGTGAACGATGATAAACCTCGCAGACTTTTTACTTTTTGAAAGTACCAATAACCACCTTTAGTCACTTTAGGGTGAAGTGCTCATGTTGGTAAATTAATATTTATCTCCAGCATTGGCTAAATAAATTTCCTTATAAGCTCATTTTTAAGAGCAGAGTTTCCCTGACTGCCATGAATACCCTGTTCTTCAACCTGCGCTTTTTTTGATTTTCTCATTTTAGTAAATTGTAATATGTTTCATAATTTTATAAAAACAACACAAAAGGTATGGCGACCACAAATTCGTACTAATTTGTCTGTGATTACACTTAGCGCGAGCATTTATTTTTTTCGTTAGTCTAAAAAAATTTATAACAATTAAGTAGGTAGAAGTTGAACAACTGATCTTGTTTTTTCTCCTGCATCTTTTGGAGCAATAAACTGGAATACTTCTTGTCACACTATATCTCAATTTAAACGGCGAAAAGTCCTCTAAAGGACAGCACTAAGGTTGCAAGTAGATATTTGGCTGCAATATTTTTGTCGCTCCTTTTTACATTTCTTAGCAATTTTTATTGTTGTCTTATTTTAAAGCATCCATCAAAGTTACGTGGCGAGAAAATCCAACAAGCATTTTTCAGAAAATACTCAAGTGAAAATTCAAAGACGCACATCAGATAATTTAAACTTACTGAACGAAGGCTGGAATGCCTGTTAAAATCAGTGTTTTTTTGTGTTTTTGGTAGTTGACTTCGTCGCAATTATAGATGTGAGAATTGTAGGTAATTCGCCAATACCCACGCGGAGGAACGAAATAGCGAACTTCTATGGGAACACTAGGAAGGAACAACAGGAATATTATTTATATAGGAGAAAATGTGCGCCACAGCTCTATATGTCCCCGCTTGGTTCCAAAGCTTGTTTAATTAATCTGCATTAAAGTAATAACTGAAGTGCTAAGAATATGAAGGGCTTAAGCGACATTTTCAAACATTTGAGTAATCAGCGTTTAAAGTAGTGAACTTATAACTTTTTTGATAAAAGTAACATATAAAGGGTTTTTCAATAAGAGCGCTACAAAATAAATTTTTAAATAAAACAAAAACGGTTTTGGATGTCAATGAAATTCTTTATTCCTGTGAAAGTACGTTCGATGCCATTATGTATGGAACTCGATGTCTTTGCATGGCCACCACGGGCACGCTTGCAGAAGTCCAGACGCTGAACCCAATTTTCGACGGTTTTCAAGCATAAATCGGCCGATACTGCTGCAATTTCACGTTCGACATTCGTACGAAGTTCATCAATCGTCGCTGGCTTGTTGGCAGCAGTGACCATAGACTTGACGTAGCCCCACAGGAAATAGTCTAACGGCGTCAAATCGCACGACCGAGGCGGCCAAGCGACTGGACCATTTAGTGAGATAACACGTTCTCCAAACTTGGTTTCCAATAAATTGATTGTGACATTCGCTGTGTGGCTTGTGGTGCCGTCCTGGTGGAACCACATGTCCTCCAAGTCCATATCAACCAATTGGGGCCAAAAATATTCGGTTATCATTGAACGGTAGCGATTCCCATTCACAGTAACGTGCCGGTCTGGATCATCACGGAAGAAGTACGGCCCAATGACGCCGCCGGCCCATAAACCACACCAAACCGTAATTTTTTCGGGATTCAATGATGACTCATGGAGTACGTGTGGATCGCTGCCTGACCAATACCGCATATTTTGTTTATTGACGAAGCCATTCAGCCAGAAATGAGCCTCATCGCTGAAGATGATTTTTCGATGAAAATCCGAATCATTTTCGAGTTGTTGCTCAGCCCAATTCACGAACATACGACGCTTCTGGTGGTCAAGCGGCTTCAGTTCTTGCGTCAATTTAATCTTGTAAGGATGTAGGCCAAGATATTTTCGCAAAATTCGCCACAACGACGTCACAGAGATGCCCAACGCTTGAGAACGACGTGTGAGAGACACATTTGGGCTTTCTTCAACTGAAGCCTCAGCGGCAGCAATATTCTCGACACTACGGGCACTTCTTTGTCTCACTGGCACGGGAACATTTTGTACTTTGCCTGTGGATTCAAATTTGTCCACTTGACGCTCAATTGTTGATCTGCTAGGACGATTATGAAAACCATAAATTGAACGTAGCGCTCTTAACGTTGAGGCCACTGACTCCGAATTTCGGTAGTAAATTTTAATAATTTCGACTCGTTGTTGGCTCGTATATCTTTCCATAATGAAATGGCAAACCTTACTGAAGAGAAATGTCAAAAGAGCAGTAAGAAATTCGGCGTCGTTTGCTGTCCCTGCCGCTCTACTTTTGTAGCGTCTCTGTTGAAAAACCCTTTACATACAGTATGGCCAATTTAAAGTAAATAAAACGCAGTTGCTTTTAATGTTAGTAATCTTTTGTATTGACAAAAATTAAGGATTTGCGAGATATTTGCAGTTTTGTGTACTTAGCACTTTCATCACAGAAATTTTTTAATCTTGATTACTGTTTTTTTTACAAAAAAGGCGAGGTTTAGAAATCTGATAACTTATTAAATTTTTGTTTTTTTTTTTTTTTTTCCTCAGGACCTACTAAAACTATATTTAAATAGAACCATTGATGCTCTACGGATCTGCTTTTTTAAATTTGTATTTTTTTCCCCCTCGCTTGGCATAAAATCATGATTTTCAGTAGGACGTTTTTTTCAGTCTTTGTTTTAGAGTTTGATTATTTTGAAAACTCTTGAGAGAGGTGAAAGGCAGAGACAATACTGAGACCACCAACTCCGGCCGATTTCCCGTTACTTAGACAACAAGCTATATTTGTATGGAGTGTTCACGATTTGGTGCGCTAGTATTGTTACATAGAAATTCGTATTGACGAAATCGAAGATAATGATATCCAAAAGCGAAAAATACACAGCTATGTTTCACCTAATAGGTTTCTAGTATATAAAACATATATTTTAGATAGTTTTACTAACCAAACAAATCATATTATTCGCCTTTTAACAATCTATAATAACTAACCAATGGCGTTCAGTAATGAAAAAATGTGGTATTCCCGAACTCTTTCACATTTCCCCACGGTTGCCGAGGTTGGCAGCATTTATTTTTGCATTTTTTGTGTGTTTTTGCATGTCACACGGATTCTTTTTTGACATAACACCGATAGGAAAACAAAATGGCGAATTTGAAAAAAAACTGAGGGGGCCAGCGGCAAGAGGATTGTGAGTTGGGGGTCTCAGTATGGTTTGTCTATGGTGAAAGGTATTTTTAAAAGGGTTTTTATTCCTCGAGTAGAGCAATTCCTCATCGGGAAACTGCTCAATATTTTTTTAAATTTTCCACAAAGGTGTTAAGTTCCCACATAGCAACTGCATGCACGAAATAAAATTTAAGTATTATCTTCTTTAGCATATGAAGGGTTTGAGCGCGTTTAACTCATTCTTCCACTAATTTTATTGAAAAAGTCGTTTCATAAAGAACTTTTCTCTTTTGCTAAATAAAATTCAATAGGCGATAGAGAAGTACACATAAGACAGACATTTAAGTTCGCATAGGACCTTCATCTGTTATGAAAATTGCCAATTTAAAAAAATGACGCATAGGTCCTTTATCTTCTAAGCGATTGAAGGGAAAACTTAATTAAACTTATAATTGTAATAAAAAGTCTAGTGCCGGGCGGCGTAGTATTCCTTTTCCTTGAATTAAGGTTTTATCGTATTAAAATGCATCCATTCCCACTGCAATGAGAGAAGTCTTCATGAATAACAAAGGTAAAGTGAAGGTCAGTCACGGAAAATACAATGAAAAAACGGAGCCTATTAATATACACTGAATTCATTTTTGTGTTTCAATCCATTGAGTAGATACGTAAGTGAACAACTCTGTGACAAACTAATATTTGCGGGAATACAACTCCCGAAATTGGTCTTTCATTCGGTTTATAGTTCATTAAAATCGAATTTGAAATAACATAGGATACTGTACGACAAAAAAAAAATGGTAAAGCCTGCTAATAAAATGACGCAATAATTTTTTAACAGGCTTCATAATGTGGGATTCTTCTACCGAATCCCCAAAATGAAACAAACTTTATTTAATTCATTTAATAACACTTTATTGTTTTCGCTTTGACGCTGTGGCGATGCGTTTGCTACTATGGTCGGTTAAACAATGCATTATGGAAAAGCAAAAACAAAAGAATGACGTATGTTGTTACGATCGTATGATTTTGAGGGGAAGTATGTGTGTTCTATGTTATGCGTACTGTATATGTGTGTTGGTCTGTTACTTTATATTTGTCCCGTTTAAGTCGTTTGTTTGTAGGATGATGTCCAACGGGTTGGCCCCAATAATGTACCTCTATTTTCAAATTTTTGATTACTCTTTGAACACCAGTTTCTTCGATTGTCAATGATATCGAAATTGATTGATAGAGACGACAGTTTCTATCGCTTTCGCCGAGTTCAGAAAACTCTTGTAACTTTTTATGTGAGATTACAAATTGGCTATTAATTAAAGTCGCAAAAGAAATTTTTTTATCGCAACAGGTCCACAAAGCCACCATTATAGCCTACGGTATGACAGGTGATCTTGTTTTTTACTCTCAATATTCATACGACTGTGGAACTATTTTAACAAAAATAATGTGCAAGAAAAATTGGGTTCCATGAGACGGGGAAAAATAAGTTCGTTATTTTTCTCTTTGCGCATATTTTAATATTTATTGTGGCTTGATCAGTGATGCCAGCCCAAATCGAAGTTTTGATTCCTATACCCGAAAAATAGTTTTTATGCCTTTTGGTGAAAACGATAAAAATTACATATTTTATATATTTTTTTAGTACATCTAACCAGTCATACAATTAAAAAAAAAACAATTCTGGCCGATCGATAGGCATATAAACATTTTTTCTCTGTGTACTCCAAGAAGCTAACAGAGGATGTTGTTCTTCCTATTTTGTAAATAATATTGTTTGACGTCGAGTAACTAAAGTTGAGAATTTTTGAATTGTCGCAACAGTTGCTTTCAAAAACAAAACAGATAATACAGGGCAAACAGCCATATTGCAAATAAACTGCTCAACGTGACGTCACACAAGGCTCATGTCATTTCACTTGCATTGTCGGGGGTGTTACCATATTTGAATCAAATTTGAATAATTTTACTTTTCAAATATATTTTCGTGAAACAAATTAAGTATTTTATGTTGAAATATGCAACACATGAACAATATTTTGCTGCTAGCACTTGAGTTTATCTTGGCATATTAAGGTGTATCCAGACACTGAAGCAAATCGGACACATTTCATAAACACTTATAAAAGATTTCTGAAATTCATTTATTAAATGTGGTAGGATTATTAGCAGCGAGCAAAGTTTATATTTTTGTAATTTTGTTCTCGGGAATCACTTTCTCATTAGGTATTCCAAGCTTTTCTGGACACTTTTATTTTATTTAAAAGAAATAATAATAGAAAAACAGCGCTCACTTTCTGCAGGGAAACTTGTGAAACAAAAGTCTGGCAACGTGATTGTGTGGCTACCGTTTACAGGCACACCAACATTTAAAAATAAAACAAACCACCCAATGGGAAATAGAAGAAATAATTTTCAGATCATGGTGATCTCGATGAGAAGCAGGATCATGTGCTGTTGTTGTAAGTGCATGTAAATCGATGATCTATATGGATCACAGCTGATAATCAAAAACAGCTATGATTTCTCAACGCCTTTACCTTGCAGTTATGCCTTAAAGGCACAATTATGCCTAAGTTGGTTTAAATGCTTGTAGACCACGGACGAATTTCCTTTCATTATCAGCCTTCGAATAATCTAGGAACTTCTACCAATCTGTGGACGGCATCTCAGGATAAATATATATTCACACTGTTGCTAGACTTTTGGTGAAAAAAGCTACCTTCAATCAATAAAATAATCTATCCGCTCCTCGATGTCTCTGTGTCCATTTTTTTCACTGAATTGCTCTTGCTATTTCGAACGTTGATCGGCCGACAGTTTGGCTGTTTTATTTTCCTATTTAGAGTTATGCTTTTCACTGCCGCCTGTTTACGGCCTCTCTAAAATTCTTTGACGTTGAGACGAGATCCATAGTCGAACTGGGAAATGGCATAGGACTCTTTTAAACGTGGCGAAATTTATGAAAAAAAACACACTCTTCCACAAGCTTCCTTATTTGGTTCATCTTTCATAAAATTGCGTTCTGAAATGGCGCCGTAATCGGTACGACTAAAAAGGGTCTGACCAATTAATAAAGTGATTACTGACAAGCACAGTAGGTCCGTGCGCAGTGTTTCTTTACTTTTTTTTTTTTAATTTTGTGCCTGTAAAAAAATCAAAATAAATATTCGGCTCAACAGGTCCACTTGGTCCATCTTCTCACAACCATTCGTCGATGTGTGTTCTAAGTTGACAACAGAATTAATATAAAACAAAGTAAAATCGGCTTACTTAAAGCTACGACAACTACCCAAAACAAGCAAACAAACGAGGTATTAATAAACTCTCCGATTACAAATAGAGCAGCATGCCAACTGAATTAGTGCTGCTCAAAAAGTAATTATACAAGCGATCGACTTCTCAACCCGCTTGCTGTGCAAACTAACCAATTTCAAGGATCATTAACGTTGTAATAGCTTTTAATTAAGTCAAAATAGCTCCGTCGTCAGTTTCACTTTAGATAATAATTGAATCACTGATATCTCGTCTTCGCTTTGTCCAACAAAGTCCATACTCGTGCACAGGCAACTTGTGCACAGCCAACACAACTAAGCCCTTTGTTCTCCGGGACTTCTTTAACTTTGCCACGCAAAATTAATGAATCCCCTTCGGTGCGATGGGGGACTCGACGAGTTAACTGAAGGCTCTTACTTTTACCCTTGGCAATTGCTCCGAAGCGCTCTATAAGTTAGTAATAAGTATCAACGATTTCTTCGAGCAGTTCGAAAGGACAATCTCAGAAAGGAATCTCACGATGCAACAGTTTTAAGCAGTTTCGCAATGTCAGACCGAAATAGATTTCCAATAATTTTTTTTTTCCATCAACGAGGACTTTGTAACTCATTCTGTTGATGGAAAACAATTATTTTCGGAGATGGTCTTATCTTTTTTGTTTGTTTGTTTTCTTTGGCAAAACAGATGAATCGATGGGAGGAAGACGTTGCTTTAAATTATTCAGGATTGATGGCAATTGATTCTATTTAGTTATGCTGGAGGACAATAAGCTGGAGAGATATTTACAAAGAGAAATGTTTAGCTTTGGGGGACACACGGCTGCTGTTTGAAAGGGGAAATTCGATTGATTTAATAAGGAACAAGCCGATTAGTATTCTCTCAGGGTATATCGTCACAGGAGTGCTGCCTTGACAAAGCATCATTGGGGGGTGAGTTTTGTTTGACTTTTCTGATTCTAGTCAAATTGGCGAGTTCAGTTTGGGGGAGGATAAAAGTTTGGATGCGGTATTCTGCGAACGGTTCTAAATGTAGTTTGAATTTCTGTTTCTGAAGTAAGAAAACGTTCTGCAGACGGATTACGAGCAGAGGATCCATTGAGCAAGTCATTAGATACATGAAATATCAGCCCCAATGTAAATTTGTCAATGAGAAGAGACGAGAATTTCAAATCTAATATGATGACAGTCTTAGTCTGTCAACCAATTCTAAATGTGAGTAGTGCACCGAATAGCCATTCTTGTGTTTTGGTAATTTTTATTGATTGTGGTTTGGAATACATCAGGGAATTCATCTGCGGATATTCACCTTTCATTTGGCCCATATTTCATAGGCGTCGGCTTTGGAATAAGACAGTAATCGGTACGAAAAAAAAATCGTGATATTCACACATGTCCCGCATTCGGAGTGAAATGAATTGAAAACGAATTTCATTTTCATTCGAAATAAATTTACGTGTTCTACATTCTGAGTGAAATCAATTTTTTTTTCAATTCACTTCGAATTCATTTTCAAAATGCCAAAATCAGCTGTTCATATTTTTTAAGTTAGTTAGGGTTAGGTATATTTAATCCTTTTTTTTAATTCTATTCTTAATTCTTTTTTTTTTACAGTCAGTCGGGTTTTTTGTTTTTTTTTAATTAACTTCTTTTATTACTTTTGCTTTTTCAACGTAAATACAGACATATACGATACAAATGGGCTCGTAAAGCTGCTCGAAAAACTTGCCACAAATTAGACTTCCAGACGGCGCTTTAGTCGACCCATCTACGGCCTAAATGTAGAATCCAAACTACGGTCATTATCGTTATCTCTATTTTATTTCATTTTAAAGGTCAACAAAAATATGACTTGAACTGAGGACAGTATGTTTTTCACAGCAATTTAGAACAAAAGAAAAATAATAAATAAGCGTATTTTCATAAATTGGCGCTCGGCGCACTCTTTTTTGCAACCGCTTCCCACATAAAAAGACACTCAACCATAAACTAAGTATTAAATAGACCGTCAGCACTTACAACTTAAGAAAATTTGCCTACAAGCTGTTTTCCGTGTTGCTATGTGGCAAAGTATGTGTGCCACGTTAAAGTAGATTAGCCGAACGCACACCCGCACGTAGGAACCTGACAGATGCCTAACAATGAATTCTGTGGTAACATTGGAAAGAATTCAAATAATTAAAATAATTGCCCGTTATCGGTACGTGTTAAGAAAACGGTGGGTAGGGCGTGGTGAATTTAGTACCAAATTATATTAAAACGCATAGGTATACATATTAGGATTTCTTTCATTTTACCTAGATAATCTAAATAGTACGGGATGTTTACATTTTTGTTGTACACAATGGAAATCGATAAACTATATGAATCATTGACACAAATAAAAAAAAAAAAACGCATATAAATATAAAATATATGTGATTACTAGGGTTCGGATTTTCATGCACTAAAGATCTCAAAATATGCGCTAAAAAATGCAAAATATGCATTTAAAATATGCACTTAAAATTAGTTAAACTTAATTTCGGTTCAATTTAAAAACACATTTTCTGCAGTCTATAAGAATACGTTAAATTTTTTTATTTTTATTATTTAACGGGATCAACATTTAATAAAAAAAAAACCAAAACACAGTTAACGTAAACATAAACATTTTCCTTTGTTTAATAAAAATAAATAATTCAAAATAAATTCCTTAATTCATTTTGAAAAGTTTTATTTGCACAGATCATGAAAATTATTTTAAAATTTTCGAATTCAAAATGTTGGCGATTCGGTCTTAAGAATGCCTTATCCAACGAAAAAGATCTCTCGATATGGGGTTGGAATATCGTTCAAGATTGTGAAATGAACAAAAGAAAGAGATAATAGTTTTAAGCTTCGTTTGCACTGGCATAAAGGGGATATATTTTTAATGTCTAGTTAAATTTTTTAACAATATGCTCCAAAAATATGAATTAATATTATTAAAAATATGCAAATATAGTAAAATATGCACAAAAATTGCAAAATATGCATTTATATTAAAATATGCAAAAATATGCACTAACGGTTAAATGTCATTTTAAAGGAAATTTCATGATACGTATACATAATAAGTTGCCTTGCATCCAAGGTGTTCATAAGAAACATGCATTTACATAGAAATCCGATCCCTACTGATTACTAAAAATGATAAATTAAAAGAAAATTATAAGCAGCAAACTTAAATCCGGGTACAAATCAGTAAACATGTTTATTTCCAACTTTGCTTAAATAAATTTTGAGTTTCGTTCTTTCCCGTTCATTTTAAAGAAAATAAATTTTCGTTGATTGTGTCCATACAATGAACATTATTCATATTCTCGTCTGACGCAATTGATTTCAAATGTAATTTCATTAATTATGTCAATTGTTCCAAATTTTCTAAAAAAATAATTTTTTTTATTTTAATGAACGGAATCTCCATGAAAAGATTATAACTAAAAACTCATATTATTTCAAATCTTAATATTCGTAATCAATTCTTCGCTTTAAATTCTTTGCCGTTCTTCTGTCGACATTCACAGTGAAATCATCTCTCTTTATTTTCAACACGAAGCGTGTTAATTTTTCCCTTTTCACAAAACTCAAATTCCCTTGGTTTTTTTATGGAAAAAACATACTTTTAAAAGTAGAATTTGTATTGTTCGGAGAGAAAATCATATTAAATTAATCTTCAGTATAAAAGTCGCAGTTTGCTAACATTATAATGATTATTTTTTGGTAATAGAAAGTGTTGCTTAAGGTAAATCTCTTTTTCATGCACATTTAGTGCGTTGATATTCATAGTGGAATGTAGTTTGAATGTTTTTGTGACAGATTATTGAAAGTAGGCTTTCTGTTGGACTACTAAGCGAGGGGTCCCAGGTTCGAATCCCGAAAAAACCCCAATTCCAACTAGTGGTTTTTTCCACTGCGCCACCCCTCGCGAACGTCTGACAAACATCCGAGAGTATAACTGTCATGAAGGAGCTTCTCAATTAGCCGTTTGGACCTGGCATAAAATTGTAGATCCCTTCCATTCGTCCCAAAAATAAAAAACGCACACAAACGAACGGTTGTGAGAAGCTAAGCCTTGGGTCTCTACAGACCTGTTGCGCCAACTATTTTTTTTTTTTTATTGAAAGTCCAACAATTATGACATTTTTTCCTTTTACGCAGGAAAGTTCTTTAAAAATTTAAATTCCCACACAAAGGTAGAGATACCACAATGCAGGAACACTGCTGAGTGTCAGTATTTTATTACACCTCCCGCCATTTAGAATTTCCTTTTGTGCTGCTTCACACGCATTCACAGATAGGAAATTTAAGAGGGAATTTTCTTTTCAAAATCTGGGGAGGAATCGGGTAGGTGCGCGGGAGCGCTGACGGTCTATTTAATACTTAGTTCATGCACCCAACGAGACCCATTCAATGCCATATCCAACCTAAAGGATAAAGATGCTGTAACTAATCGTCATCAGAAAGTAGGGCAATGTACACTATATACATACTTAATAAGCTGACAAAAATCGATGCTGCTCACCACGTGCATCTGTTCTCCTTTTGGCAAATTAGTTGAACGGCCGCCCGTTTGATTACCCCACAGAAACCTATACTCAGTTTATAAATATGAGTTCTATTATTATCTCACATTCCGCTACCTTTATTTTTGTAGTCAAGACCTGCTCATAAAACTCGCATATAAACCAATGACCTTTGTCATATCCTCATCATCAATGGCACCAGCAAACCTATCATTAACGTCATGCTATACAGTACACGCTCCGTATCCTAATGTAAACTATTCGAATCAGGGACATTGTTGGAGCACCCTTTCCTCCGTTTCACCTGAGCCATGTGTGTGCGCTGACTTATTCCGTCATTAAGACGACGTTGACTCTTATAGCCACTCTTCGATAGTGGCTATGGGTTCGAATACTCAGAAAAGCAATAACTCTTGTGAATGGATATAGCTTACGTTTTATATCCTTCCTCTGCGGTTGAAGTTTTGTGTCACTCATTAGTACCATGTGAGGTTGAAATTTTAATTTGCCCAAGAGCAACAAAAATAAAATCATCTATCCAACTGGACATGGACTAATTGTTATTCGGGTCCTACAAATGGTTGCAGACATTTCCTTTTAAGCAATTTTTGCTCACTCTAATATCAATTAACTCGAAAGGCATTTCAATTAAGTTTTTGATTTATTGTAGTGAATAATATTGCTTTTAGGCGAAGGAGAAACGGCAATTTGTTGGTCCGATTGTTGTCGTTGTGGTGGTGAGCATATATTGGAATTTCCATGGAATTTATTACAATGAAAGCAGTCGCTCATTTTTCATATCTGAAGTTTGTGATATAAGGGGTTTATGTCGTTGCTGCAAAATGGATTTTTTTTTTGACAAAGAGAGTACAAAGGAATTAAGTATGTTGAACCTTTAATAAATTTACAACAACTTTCATTAGCTAGGGCATTATAAAGAGGCGAACAGATTTGAACGGATTTAGGCAGCAAGCAGTAGCAGAAGCACTACAACCGACCAGACAGAACTCCCAGAGAAAGTAAAGAAGGAGCGTCCATGTCTAGACCGAAAGGAGAATCTTGTAACCACCTCTGAAACAGAAATTTAATCGATGCTATTATATTGACCGGGATTGCTCAAGGGGAAAAAGTATTCGTGCCGCGCATTCCTCTGATACCTAATGACCTCCCCTTTAACTTTAAAAGATTACAATTTCCCCTTAAAGTGTGCTTCGCCATGACGATCAATAAGTCTCAGGGCCAATCATTGAAATACGCTGATATAGATTTAAGGGAAGATTGCTTTACGCACGGCCAGTTTTACGTAGCTTGCTCTCGTGTAAGTTCACCTTCAGGTCTGGTAATATTACTGCCGCCCGATAAAAAAACAAGAAACATTCGGCCTTACCAATAAACATAAATTTAGTTTCGACTTTAAATTTTTGTAGTTCACAGTGACCATATTTTCCATACAAGTTTCGCAATTGTGAGTTTCCGAAAATTTAAAGTCGAGACTAAAATTTGTTATTAGTACGGCGCATTTACTATAAAGAAATCCTTTAAAAAGAAAAACTATTTCAGTAACAATTTTCCTAAAAAAGTACATTTTAACAGAGTCCCGCGCGGACGAAGTGGCGGGTAACTGCTAGTTATTCTATGTAATGTAAGTCGATGCACAATTTCTGTCTCACTAACGTTTTCATCAACTCTAAGGAAACATGCATTTTAACAAATTTGATAAAATAACTGATGTAACGTGTTTTTGGAAAAATGGTTTCGTATGCATTGAAAAGGTTGTTGAAATTTTCATCTTTACAAAGGATTTGTTTCACTTTAATAAACCGAAATTCTATAATCTTGATATAAGCAATGAAATTCTAAGTCAATTTAATTCAAATATTTTCCAAAATTTCAAAAAGCATTAACATTAAATAATAAATAAAGTAATTCAAAATTGTATTTTAAATTTCGCTCTTTTTATATAAATCTTGAAAAAAAAAAACTTTTTGTTTCAGAAGAGCTAGATTTTCAGATTTTTTACCTGGCAGCACTGCTTGGGCTTAGTTCTTGGGTTAAACTCACTTAAATCCGGGTGTAAACTTTAACCCGGATTAAGGTGAGTGAATAATAGGACGAAAAACAAGAGTGAAATTTTAAAATGTTAGTATCTATCTAATTTAGCTTTAAAATGATCTAGCAGTCTCGGGCTGTTTCGAACCCTGTCGCATCATAAGCTGGGAAACAGAAAATCGTTTTTATGACAGTTTTTACAAAAACACAGCTCTGTAGTTCTTAAGAAAGAAAACTCTCCAGCTATATCATAGGCGGGATTCTCTTCTCTTAAATGGAGGCAAGATTGCTTCAATAACTTCACGAGGGCGACTTCATAAACAGGGCGACGAACAGCCGCTTTTCGCAATTTTGCTCGATTTCTGGGTAGATGCTTCTTAACAGCAAGATACACATTTTTTATTTTTTTATTCTCTGTGCCTATTTCTGGCACAGTACCTTTCGAATGACATATTTTTAAAAGTTCTGATAGCGAACAGTTTTATTCGCCTCCTAATCTTCTCAATACGAAGAAAAGTTACGACACTTTTGGATGGCTACGTATTGATAAACTTATAGCATTTTGCTTAATTTTAGGGTGAAAACAAAATCTTGACTCGGGACCTTTCTATATCCTATATTTAATCGGGGAAAAAATTGCTGCTACATGTGCAAGAGCCTGGACCTTGCCTGTTGCTTAGCAATTTAAGATAAGGCGATGTAAAGTAGACATATCGAACATGTGACCTAACGCCGACTTTTCACCACTTATTTTTAACGATTTCATCCTTTCCGACTGTGGAAAGTATGAAAACCCACTGTCCAAAGCCACAACCCAGACGGCCAGTCTGTTGTAATTTCTTTGAATCTGTTCTAAGGACATCACTGTGTCTAGGAACCGTAAAATCATCAAATTGGAACCTATGTCTGCTGTCGAAATTTCCCACTGACAGGAGATACACGAGTATGCATAACAGAGACAATCTAAAAGTAATGAAAACTTTTCCTATGTCGCATCTGCTCCATTAGATCAATTACTGTCACAAGGAGTTTGCAAGGTTTTTTGTGTTGCCCTCATCACCTCCGTCTCCATACTCATGTGGTCTCAGACAACAAATTACATTACGGCCACTTCGTATCGTTTATGCATGCACCTCGCTTGACTACTGGCAATTACAGCGCCTTATCTAAAATTCACATAGGTTACGTTGAATGCCATAACCATACTTGAAACTTTTTCCCATAACAAGCCATAAAACTTCCTGTCACCCTTTAATATTTCAGTCGTCCATACACACTCAATACGAACTTTCTTTGTTCTCTCTTTCTTTTGCAGGTAATCTCCTTGTTATCCTCGTAGTGACACTATCCCGTCGGTTGAGATCGATAACGAATTTTTTCCTAGCTAATCTAGCTTTAGCCGACTTTTGCGTTGGGCTCTTCTGTGTTATGCAGAATCTATCAATCTACCTGATTGAGAGGTGAGTACAATTTTTCTTATATCCTGTGAACAGATGCGGGGTTATTTATTCAGGTTGAACTGGAAGATAATTACCGCTCCGCCTGGCTGATTGCTCGTTGAATACCAGCTGACAGTTCAGACAAGTAGCGAATGGCAAAAGGTCAAGGATAATGCGTCATTGGCAGGGAGAGAGTCGTAGTAGTCAGTTGCTGATAATCACTGTGCAATTCTTAAGCGATTTGATAAATAATTTATTTTCAAACCGAGTTTGCTGGAAATTGCTGTTTATGATTTATGTGCGAAAGGCAAGGTGGCGCCAAACAAGATGGCTGCAGGTATTAGCAGGAATCGGCATAAATTACTACTACCCCCAGAGATAAGTGGTCGGTATTTTTGCGATGAAAGTTTTCCAAAGACAACAGGGTTAGAGTTGGTTGCAGGTGATCTTTGGCAACGTGAACGACAGCATCGTATGCATTGTGCACAGGCAGAGGTGTGGAAATATTTATGGGTACATAAGCAGAAAGCACCCATGGAATGGCTGTCCAATGTCCGTGCCAGCATTAAAACAGTTCTTCTTCAAGATGTGGATTATCGCACGAGCTGTGTGTGCGATTGCACCGTCCTTGAGTCCCAGTTGATCAATTTGCGCTCGTTAAAACTCGGCGATAATTGTTTTTGTATCACTCACCCTACACAGTGACAGTGGGTTTTCAGTTCAACAGAAGCGCAAATTGCATTCAGCTGGAAATGGGCCTCGTCGCTTATGATAGATTTTGATCGAAAATCGTCCACTGCAACGCTCACGCTTTCCTTAGACACGATTGGCGGTCTGTAGGCAGTAGCAGATGGACTGTCTGCACTTTGTAAAGGTACATCTTCAGGTCTTACATTCAATTGGGTGAATGCGTTGCCAATTGCGTGGACCGTGTCGTATGGTCGAATTGATCGCCCGAACAATCGCTACAAGTACGAGGAGACATGTGTCGTGTCTGAGACGTGCTTTTGAGGCTCTATAAAAAAAAAACCGTTCCCCGAGAAATATGACAGCGATTGTCGGCCATCCAAATATGCAATAAATGCATACAACATGGAACGATACCCTGACAAATCTAGCAGGGTACCCGAACGTCCCTCTTCTTACTACGAAAAAAAAAAAAAAAAAACTGTGTGAATGTCGATTGTTAATACAAAAGTCGATACATATTTTTATTTTATTTTTATTCTATTTAGTTGAATAAAAAATAAAAATAGCCCCTGTTGTTTCTGTCTTACAAATAATTATGTGCTGAACATTTTTTACGAGTCAAACTCTTTGCATAAAACTTGCATTTCTTTTTGGTTATTGATTGGTATTACCAAAAAATAAATATGTATATAGTTCATCTCTTTTATTTATTCTTTTCATGTTGGAAATGTGTTTTTTTTCTTCTTGTTTTGCAGTTGGGTGTTCGGTGAATTCCTCTGTAGGATGTATCAATTTGTTCATTCCCTCAGCTACACGGCGTCCATATTTATTCTGGTTGTAATTTGCATGGAGCGATATTTTGCAATTGTTCATCCGATAACGTGTAAACAGATTTTAACCGCCGCCAGACTGCGGGTGAGTACAAAATATAAACAAAATGTCATTTATTTTATTTTATTGATACATTTAACGCGTGCTGGTTGTTTTCATTTTTATTTATTTAATTTATTTGTTTTTTTCATGTGGGCACATTGAATATGCGCCCGCACATCCTGATGTTGTAAACGAATAAAGTTATGGTTTATATTCAATTTCAAACAAACAAATTGTGTCAACTAGGGTAGGTAGGTACCTATATGAACCTTTTGCGCCAACTATTTTGCTTTTAGGTATAATTCACACATACATGAGAAATGCAGATACTATCAGGGAAAACACCACCCAAATCGGTGTAGTATTTTTTGAGGCTATACCACAGTCAAACAGAACGATGCACTAAAGCTCTTAAAACAAATTACAGCGCCACCTATTAGATTCCCTTTAAACCCTTCTCTAAACCCTGGCGTAGCAAATAAGAACAAACTTTTGAGTTTCCCGAGAAATCTATTGAGTACCAGCGTTGCCACTTTGCTGCAATAGCAGTAGATCTACTGCACTTTTTGCAAAAAATAAATCTACTGCCACTAAATCCAATCTACTGCCCTTTTTTGTTTGATAAACATTCTCTTAAAGAGCTGTACAAAAACCATGCATAAAAATAACCACTGTAAGGAACCTCTGAACGAAGCCAACTTATTGTGAACTTATTGTACAAAAAAACATTAAAGTGATGATTAATATAGTTTTAAGCAATTGATCTCTGTTTTTTTTGTATAACAAAATATCTACTGCGGAAAGATCGAATCTACCGTATTTTTTTTTAATGATCCACTGCGCTCCTCTTTTGTTGAAGTGGCAACGCTGTTGAGTACTTGTCAAAAATTGCATTTCAACCATAACACACAGCAAAGTTAGCAACGATTTGCGAAAGGTGGTCGGGTGAAAGGCCTCACATCAGTTGTGAACTAGTTCCAACTATGAGCCGAAAGCCTCTGCAGCTTGGGCTCGTTAAATTGTGAATTTTGAATTCACTGTTAATAAATAATAATGATATTAATCGGTTTTTTATTCATCATTAGAAGCCCTACCAAAAAAATGCTTCGTGCAAAAGAGCCAAGTATGAGAGCACTCACATCTTCATCTTGCAACCCACTACCGTTGGATAAAATTTAATTATAATTTTGTAGTCACTTGCCTGCATGTTATTACAGCCAACACCATAAAGGCGGCATGGTTCCGGCCAGCAGAGGAATAAATTTGCATTTCCCAGCACTTCAAACGATTTTTTTAATTCTGCCTTCCTCACTAGATAACGTTTCACGTACGAAACGTATCCATGGAATTTTGTTTATCTCAAAAGCTGCACAGCAAAATAAAATAAAATGAAAATGCATTTCTGTAGCTGTCTTAGTTTAGGAGTGCTCCCCAAGGCGGTGCAGTATGACTCATATAAGTTATTCTCGTTGGGCGGGAAATTTAGTGATTTTAATTATAACCCCGGCAAATGTACGGTCAGCGATGATAAAAAAAAAAAGTAATGGGCAACGGAAAGTCGACGATGCATGTATTTGAGATGGTGAACTAAACCGAACACACAACACACGGTACCATGAGATGATGATGGTGCGGCATCGATGAGAGATTCAGTGGGCAATCATTGCGCGCTTGTTTATGGAAACAGTCACTTTATTTCCACCGAGTTAAGTGGACTTTGAATGATGTTGATGGATAGATGATGGAAAATTCCTTGCGTAGGAGAAGTAGGAATATTTTATTTTTGGAAAGCAGATCGTTTGGCCATCGTAAGTCATACAATTTATTGACAGGCGCCTTACTTGGGCCAGCATATTGACAGTCACTGTTTGTGTGATGTCATTCTTTTTGAACAGGGGCATATTTCCGTAACGACCACGGATCATATTTCAATCAATTTATTTGTACGTTATACAGAAATTTCCTACAGCTCCAATTTTGAGACCCCCTGATTGGAAATAAATACTGCGAACGAATTTCCTGCCACATTTATCGGAAGTAAGACAGGAGTAAGCCACTCAAGTTGACCAGTGACCACTTCCTGGTAAACAGAATCAGTGGTAAAGTACTGCCCTCCTTCACACTGGGACATTCCCGTGTATACTGCAAAAGCCATATATAACTGTTCATTACATAAGTAATCCCAACCGAATTACGTTGCCTATCCAAGGGAATCGAAGATGCGAATGAAAGTAGGTCTATCGGTGTGTGCTTTTATGATGGGTTTTAAGGCTGGCGGAATAGTTTTTCATTGCCATATCGGCTTGGTATGTGTGATTATATGTAAATGAGTTATAGGAGCTCCAACTCCGTGCCTTAATGATTTATTACAGAATTATGTTTTGAATTGCGGAGCATGTTGTAAACGATACTTTCAAGTAGGGAAGGGACAATAATTGAAGATAATGCGCCACCAGATAGTCCACGCTTGAGGGAGGGGTTTCAAGTTTCAAATGAATAAGGGATTCAAAAAGAAAAAGAAAAACAGATCATTCTTGCCTATTGGCATTTGAATTTCCACTGCCTTACCTTTCGTGAGCATTTTCGGACTATATATATATATACTGCGAAAACTTCTCAATTTGTTCATTCGGCATAGGACCTAAACAATCTTAGGGCAACATTTTATGAAATGACTGAGCTTAGCTTACACTTCTGAGGTAATGACACAAATTTGTGCATGGATTTTAGCAACCTTTTCGGAATTCCAAAAAATCATGTGACCCTTTCCTTAAATTCGTAACAATTTGGTACATTTTTTCAAGTTCAGCCAGATTCTGCTCTTTTGAACATTGTTAAGAAAATGTTGCATAAAGAAAGTTGGGTGTGTTTTCTTCAAGTTCCTGACAATTTATTAAAAGTTTTGAGGTTCGATGCGTTTTTGACCTACAAAAATTTGTAATAATATTTTTATTTGCCTGTAAATATAAACAACTTTAAAGGCCCAAGCTTTTCTTACATTCCTTACAATTTGGTACACTTTTTAAAGTTCTGCAAATTTAGCATTTTTGTGTTACAAAATTTCTAACAATTTGCAAACCAATTTCTATTTTTTCTAGCTTCTTCTTTGTCCTAAATTATCGATACAAAGGGGGTTACCAATAAACATTTGTAGTTTCGACTTAAAACTTAAGTTATTCAAAATAACTTTAATACAAATTTTGTAATCCGTAAAGTCAAAGTTGAGACAAACACACTTTTATTTGAAATTCGAAATTCTGACGGTTTTTGCTAGCTGTTCGACACAATACCCGAATTTAATAATTTCCTTTAATTTCCTTTGAAAATTCAGACAATTTCGTACTTAACTTAAAGGCAATCTTCGACTTTGACTCACGCATTTTTTCTGACTATTTTTTGCAAATTTGGTACGAATTTTTAAATCGGTCAAAAGTCATAAGACGTATGAATTCGGATTTTTTAATTGTGAGCTTCCGTAAAGTCAAAGTCGAGACTAAAATTTGTTATTTAGGACACTTTTATTTGAAATTAGAAATTCTGACGGTTTTTGCTAGCTGTTCGACACAATACCCGCATTTAACAATTTCTTTTAATTTCCTTTGAAAATTCAGACAATTTCGTACTAAGCTTAAAGGCAATCTTCGACTTTCACTCACGCATTTTTTCTGACTATTTTTTGCAAATTTGGTACGAATTTTTAAATTGGTCGAAATTCATAAGACGTATGAATTCGGATTTTTTAATTGTGAGCTTCCGTAAAGTCAAAGTCGAGACTAAAATTTGTTATTTAAGACACTTTTATTTGAAATTAGAAATTCTGACGGTTTTTGCTAGCTGTTCGACACAATACCCGCATTTAACAATTTCTTTTAATTTCCTTTGAAAATTCAGACAATTTCGTACTAAGCTTAAAGGCAATCTTCGACTTTCACTCACGCATTTTTTCTGACTATTTTTTGCAAATTTGGTACGAATTTTTAAATTGGTCGAAATTCATAAGACGTATTAATTCGGATTTTTTAATTGTGAGCTTCCGTAAAGTCAAAGTCGAGACTAAAATTTGTTATTTAAGACACTTTTATTTGAAATTAGAAATTCTGACGGTTTTTGCTAGCTGTTCGACACAATACACGCATTTAACAATTTCCTTTAATTTCCTTTGAAAATTCAGACAATTTCGTACACGCATTTTTTCTGACTATTTTTTGCAAATTTGGTACGAATTTTTAAATAGGTCGAAATTCATAAGACGTATGAATTCAGATTTTTTAATTGTGAGCTTCCGTAAAGTCAAAGTCGAGACTCAAATTTGTTATATTTAGGACACTTTTATTTGAAATTAGAAATTCTGACGGTTTTTGCTAGCTGTTCGACACAATAGACGCATTTAACAATTTCCTTTAATTTCCTTTGAAAATTCAGACAATTTCGTACTAAGCTTAAAGGCAATCCTCGACTTTCACTCACGCATTTTTTCTGACTATTTTTTGCAAATTTGGTACGAATTTTTAAATTGGTCGAAATTCATTGAAACATTAAATTTTTTTTATGTGATCTTATGCTGGTGGGTTTTTGTTGCTCTTTTGTACCCATTCGCTATACTTTTGATAGTCATTTTGGATGTCTGATTCACACTTTTCTTACCAGATCGATGTCTTAAACACAATTATTGCTCGAAAACGCTTCGAAATTGCTGTTTGTTTATGGGTTCGTTTAAGGATGATAAGTAGGATATGACCATGCAAATTGCCCTTTTTCCCCTGTGGTTACATCAGATTTCCCAAACCAAAATACCGTCCATTAGTTTTGGCTTGAGTCAAAGCATGTACCGCACTGCACTCGGAAGTGATTTTAAATTCCATTAATTTGCATTATTTTAATGACGTGTATAATAAAGCAATTTACAAAGGTGTGTCCTGCATCTCAATGCTTTGTAGTTTGTGGACACTGACCAAGCAGCTGAGTTGTTTGTTTTTTCTCCCCCCGCCATATAAAAAATGCAAATTCCCAAGGCACTAAAAGCAAGCTGTAAGAGTGCTTCCTTTCTGCTGAATGTGGGGTAGTACTGTATTTTTAAACAGAATTAAAATGCTATTTTCTGACAAGTAAAAAATAACACTTCTGTTTCTGTGGTGCTTATAATGCTTATATGGTAATAACCAGTCAAGTGAATAGGCAGATATTTTGCAGTAGAGTTACCTACGTAACTATTTGCTATGCAAAAATGTATATTTATTGAGTGTGGAGAGATCTCGTATCACATATACTCCCTGAGGGTTAAGAGCGATTCTTGTTTCTTCCTTCTAAAATGTTGTATGTGGTTCGAATCACTGTATGCAAAGTAAGCTTTTTTTAAGGTATTTAAAAAGGAGTCCAGCTCCACCTCCCGCAGCAAAAAGCCCAGAAAGACCCACCTAGCAGATTGCCGAAGTCGCAGTTAAAGGTCTACATTTATCTTTATTTAAGGATCTTCCAGGGCATTGTGTCCTCCTCACTTGAAATTGGCCAAAAATATTCCCGATTGGAGATCTGCGAAATTAAATTTATTCAAATAATTTGTCTGAAATTGGTATGGGAGTGAAATATTTTATACACGAATTCCTGTTTCGTTCACATAATTTGTAGCCTCTAACCAGAAGCAATGAGAACCTTCCTTATATAAATATAAATTTACGAATGCAAATGGCAGACCTACTCATTAGTTACCTTATCTCAATTTTCCAAATGGGTGAACTTGACATTGAAAGAAGGGTTTTTACATTTTCTAATCATAGACAATTTTTGAGGAAGAATTTAGTTAAGTTAGAAAAGGTGTTCATTCAACTTGAAATTGTTCTGCTTAAAGATGATTGTTGTTAATGAAAGAGAGCCTAGCATAGGTTGCCTAGCTTCGTGCGGCCATTTGTAAGTGTTGAATTCATTGTTACTGCAGATACAAGTTGTTTACATAGGCGGTATCCCTAGTTAGGAAGGTTCGTACCCAGCTAAAGACAGTCGGCCTTACTAATAAGCAACACTTATGCTGGCAACCTGCTAGCTTTATCGAAAATGTACAGCATTAGTGGAACGGTGCCAATAAACAATTAGACCTCCACATTCTTAGAATCTATTACAATTTTTGTCATCGCAGAATTCAAATTTCATAATTTGTTTTCGTGAAGAACAGGGCCTATGGTTTATTTCACAACGAGGACTTTATTCCAGATAATATCTTTTAAAGGCTTTTTGAAGCTTTTTATTAGCTAAAAATAGGAAATAGAAATGCACAAAATATCCGCTGATCTGTCAAATACCAAATGCAAATCAGTAATGCCCTATCGTTCGTTCGGACACCATTCACGGTACTTCTCAGTGCCGTAGCCCGGATTTTGTTTCCGGAGGGGCTTGCTTCCAAATCCTACGAGGAATTCTCTAAACAAAAAAAAATTATAGGGGTATTCGCGATTCGGTGTAACAGACGCAGTCAAATTGCGAAATTTTATTTATTTATTTTTGTCAGATCGTGACAATTGACATTAAGCGAAAAAGAAAAAATATTTTAGTTAATGGAGAGAGTAAAGACGAAGAAGATTTTTCTGTCCATTTTTTGACTGGATTTTTCCTTCGGTGGCGCTTACATTACTCTGCATTGTCTTAATTTTTTTTTCCGATAGCTACACACAGCAATTAACAATTTAGCGAATTGTCAATTATATACGGCTACACTTTACGCTGTTGTATTTTTCGGTTACAATAGATAAAGTGCAAAAGTGTAGCGGGAAAAATAGTTGCACCTTCGCACTTTCGCAGCCAGTTGATCGTGAATACCTAACGCTCGTATTTATCCACTTTTTTAGGGGATTATCCCTTTTTTCAAAGTCAAAGAAACTATCCACTGAAAATTTCCAAAATCCGTTTTTTATCCTATAAACTCCACTTTTCACCATAGCAGACTTTTAAGGATATATCGTAAGATATTGTAAGCGAACCGGCCTAACGCGCTATTGTGAATTCAACACTTTCGCGTCTATGAATGGGTTCTCTCGAAAATTCGTTTCAACTTCGAAAATTCAGCTTATCGCTCTGTTGTGAATTCAACTTTTGCGGGCTGTCATTTTCGCGTATTCGTTCGGTGCTTGTGGCTACGATTTTATTTGTGCATTTATTAAAAACAAAAAAGAATATAACGCCGAGAACAACAAAAGGCAAAACGATTCAGATGCGAATGACGACGACGGCGATGATGGCATATTGGTTGTTTATTAAACACATATGGAACTTAAAAATAATAATAATTTATTAAACACAATTTGCCTTCAATTTTTGTATATGCTTGAGTTTCATCAATTTCAGCGAGAAAACAAGTTAAAATCATATCCACTATTATAGCCTCTTTTTTAAATTACCCTTATATATATTGCAATACACAGATTTTTATTATATTTGAAATCGTATGTACTTAAACGAACATTTTAATTTATTTTTTTTACACATATATTTTAAAAGCAGACGTCTTGGTTTTTTTTTGCCACGAGATCAATCACCTTATCTGGATCCACATTAATATCCGAATGAACAGATATCATAGCAAGTGAGGTAAATCTTGCATTCCCCATTACGCTTTGGGACACTGTTTTAATCAATTTCGTAGTTGAAAAAGTTCTTTCAACACTAGCTGTGGTCACGGAAGGGTGGCCAAAGCCGTAAGCACGAAGTTTATACCTAAATATAAAGTAAGTCTTGTCACATACAAGTATCAAGCAATTTCAAAACTTCAGTCGATCGATCACTAGACGATATTTTTTCGCACCAAAAAATGTACTCAGCATTCACACCTGACAACTAAATTCCATTATCAAAGTAACATGTTAGCTTTTCGATTTCGCGCAATCGCTCAACTGCAGGAAAGCCTGGGAGAAGGGCTTGAAACGATGGTAGAACGTCTTCGTTGCTGCAGCCCCTCTTCTTTCTTTTTATTTAATTTACAGTCCACTAAGAACCATAAAACTAAATTAATCAGTTG
Organism: Cheilosia variabilis; assembly: GCA_951230905.1. NCBI lineage: Eukaryota > Metazoa > Arthropoda > Insecta > Diptera > Syrphidae > Cheilosia > Cheilosia variabilis. The sequence continues at coordinate 50,552,989 of OX579679.1, forward strand.
TATTCCAACGAATGAAGTCAGAAAGCATTTACAATTTCCTAAAATTAGTTTATAATTGTAATCGCTCATTGGGCAGATTGCGTATGTCAACGATCGTCTAAACGATCTCGTTTTTGAAACTTTCATCACCAAAATAAGTTATAAGCATATTCTGCTCGAATTTTTTTGACAAACGTCAGCTTTTATTATACAAGGTGGCGCAAAAGTAATCCTCCTATCAGAAAATTCTATAAATTTTGCGATTGGCCCCTAATGTCAGTTCTGTTTTGGCATTTGTGTAGTAAACACATGCGAAATACACGTTAATCAACAATGTTACGCTACACTGCTCCAGAACGCTCAAGCTCAAGCCTTCCTTAATCACCACCAAGAGGAACATGATTTTTCATCAAAAATAATCATGAGTGATGAGGCCCATTTCCATCTTAGCGGGTACGTAAATAAGCAAAATTTACGCTTCTGGGGCACTGAAAATCCGCGTGTAACCCACGAAGAGCCATTACACCCGCTCAAAGTCACTGTATGGTGTGCTGTTTTCGCTGGAGGAGTCATCGGACCTTTTTTCTTCGAAGACGTCGCGGGCCAAACGGTTACTGTGAATGGTGAGCGCTACAGAGCAATGATCAACGAGTTCTTTTTGCCGCAACTTGATGAATTGGGATTGGAAAACATGTGGTTCCAACAGGACGGTGCAACGGCACACACTGCACGTGCCACAACCGATATGCTGAAGGATGCATTTCCCGGGCGCCTAATCTCCCGTTTTGGCGATTTGCACTGGCCAGCAAGATCGCCTGATTTGACCGCTCCAGACTTCTTTTTGTGGGGCTTTTTGAAGTCGCGGGTTTATGTCAACAAGCCTCAGACTCTTGCAGCTCTTAAAAACAATATCCGTCAAGAATGTGAGGACCTATCGCCGGAAGTTTTGGCCAAAGTGATGGAAAATGCCATAAAAAGGGCTCAAATGACAATCAACTGTGGCGGCGGCCATTTACATGACATCATATTCTCGATTTGATGTAAAAAAAAGACCAAATAAAAATAATCCACAAGAAGAATCAAAGTTTTTCATTTTTTTTTTTTAAATTACAGCCAAAAAACATCGGAAGGTTATTTTTGCGCCACTCCTATTACGAAATTCCATGCAGCCATTTTTGGTGGTTGGGCAAAACTCCTCTTGAAAATTACATTTAGGGAGGATTTATTTAGCTAATGCCCGAGATAAACATTAACATTTAAGTCTACAGTTAGCGATATTCTGCCAACTATATTTGTTCATTGGTAAAGAGATTTGGAAAGTGTGGGGTGTTTGCGTAAACTGCCAGTCTAAAGTTGATACGTGGTAAGGCCTAGTGGGTTATGGTCGTCTTTTCCTTATGTACGATTATTCCCTTCCTTAGTTTCTCTTAGCTCTTTAGCCGGCTAAGACTACCGATTCGCGTTTTTCTAGCCAGATCATGTCAGTATATACGTAGTTAAATTGTCTTTTTCGAAACCCGTCAACGGGAATATCTTTTGACGAATTTTTTCCTTGAATGATAGCTTTATCCGCTTACAAAAAACATCATTCTTCAGATCCACATGCATGAGAATATAAGGAATAGAATGGAACTGCAGAGCAATTACTTACTATAAAGTTTCAGCAATAGGCAAGTGAAATTTTTTGTTTAGTTTCAAGTTCCCCTTCATTGGCGCATTGTTTCGGGCATTGATCGTTGGAAGATTTGGTCGATGAGCTGTAAGAAATCGTGTTTGTAAGCGTCCTTCTTTTATTCTACGGAGGTAAGAGCGGATATTAGGCTGATGTTGAAGAATTTAGCTGGAATGCGGATTGTCATACGCTGTTTCCTAAACAGTTTTTTTTTTTAACATCTATCTCAGTATAGCAAACTAAAGTACGTAGACAAGTGCACACTGAAACAATTCGAATTGACTTCCTTCAAATTAGCCTGTAAGTATGCAACGTTTTTTTTATAACTATAGCTAGCAGTAGCCAAAGTAGTTGTCAACAAGAACAAAACATTGCAACAAGCGCTCAGAATTTATCTTCTCCCAGTTTCTTCCACGTGGCTTACTTTACCTCTCATTGTACACAATCTCCGTACCTCATTTCCACCGCCTAGACTTTCTGTTTAATAGAAAGTTTATAAGAAAACTCGCTCACTCATTCGTGAGCTAGCCAATGAAACATTTTTTATGCACAAAATAATTTTTCCCATCCCCAATGAAAACTATTGCAAAATACCACAATCATAGAAAGCGAGCTCTTCACTTTGCAAAATATTAACTCTCCTCAATTTATGTAAACGAGAAGTTGACCCCGTGCAATAGGCCCCTGTCAGCGTTACCGATGGGCTTTCGCCTCAGGGACCCCGGCGATGACTTTTCAAAAATTCTCTTTTTTCAACCATTTTTGAACAAGGCTTTGGATCCACTATTTCCATAAAAATACTCAAAACTACCATGCGGCGTATTCCGGTCCCTCGTTATCCTTCCGCCTTTGATTATAGACTTGGATATACATTTTAATTACGATTTGATGTTTGTTTTGTTATTTTTGTTTCTTTTGACTCGTTTTAAACACTTGGCCATTTTTTTTGGGACTTTATCATTTGACACTCATAGATATCCTGCCTAAACAAATTTTTATTCAAATACGAAATAAATTTAGTTCAAGATTGACCGGCACAAATGCGCAACATTGAATTTGCGACCTTCAAAAAAAATACGTGTCCCCTGTCCCCATTCAAACTTCCAATTTCCGGTGATGTATCTCTACCTAGTAGGACACAGCTTTTATTTCTGTTGCGCCTTCCTCTCAGTGGAAACAAATTAAAAACTTTTCGCTTTGCGACAATACGTCCACAGTCAAGTTGATTTATATCGCCTGTCAGTTTGTTTGTGTTTTGTTGTCAGTAGCGCCCAATCTGCACATTGCTCTCTCAGCTAATGGAGGTGAAATAAAGCGACTTGTTTACTAGTTTATTGACATCCGAGGACGAAATTTAAACGAAAAAAAAGGACAACACCGACACCAGCGGAGTCTCTGCCAAAGTGGCAGTAATTGACACATTTCTCCTTGGCAGGACGCGGAGGATTTTATTGATGAGGATGGGAGTGAAATTTAGCTTTTTGGTAAAAGTACCTTGACGTAGACAGTTTAATTCGGACGAACAAATACGAGTAGCTGCTGAAAAAACGAACAATATTATTGTAATCACCGATGGCATGTTTCATCATCATGACGGGTTTTGTCGAACCGCTTGCGTGTCATTTCAAGACCGACTTTTATTAAATGAGGACTCTCGATGTTATGTCGTTAAGGCAAAGTAAATATGCCTCCATTTTACCTCAAAAGGCAAAAGATACTAAAATTTCCATAGAATTCAGATTAGTGGCTTCTATATCTTCCTGGTAACAACTAAAGATTGAGTGTCATTCATATCCTTGCCGTCAGGTCGAGAAATAGATTTATTTATTCATATTTCAGACTCGGTATTCACCACAAAGCTCCACAGGTTGAGGGATTAATTTCACGTATACATTACCATCCCCGTCGGTGCCAGGAATATGTTTAAGCGTACAATTTAACCTCTTCGGTTATACTTATACAGCTCTGCGTCTGTGTTAAGTATGCGTTAATGAAACGATGAGATACACTGGCCGTAGCCATTGTAGGTGATTAGACGGATGGCACCATTAAATGCTAGAAATGTGAAAACTTTATCATCGGACAGAAAGCACTTGGAAGCCGTTAAGTTTTCTTTGTGACAGACTGCCTATTAAAAGTAAGTGCGAGCAACAGCAATTACTCCAGAATCTGGTGTTGGGGGACTGCGATTAATCGTGTTTGAACAGACTAAAACCGATAGAAATAAATCACCAACGCCAGCAGAGTCTCGTCATATCGGTGTTTATCGGTGTTGGGGGCAAACTGTAATCGTGTGACATTATATTTTATTGACTTTTATTGCTCCTTTTATTTATGCGTCGAAGGTTAGCTGTTGCTTGGCGATAATTAAAATATCCACATCTTTAACTTTTTCAATTACGTAGTGAGAAGGATACACCAAAACCCCGATTTGCGTCGTTAATTGGGACCAGAAAAACACGACGCAAATCGAAATAACGATTCTAATATGTATTTCTCCAAACTGATTGACTTCACGCAAAGTGTAAACTCGTTAGCCTTAAGCTTTGGGAACCCCCTTTTTACAAAAAAATTAATGAAAAAATTGAAATAAGAACGACGCGGCTTCGAAACCAGGATAATTATTAAATGACGCAACTTCGAGACGACACAAATGGGAACGGCGAAGAGCTCGGTTTCGGTGTGTTGTATTCGTACATCATTTCATTTTTAATCAATTCTGATAGAGGAACTAAAAAAAAACTCTGTCCGTCTGTCCGTCAGCACCTGAGGCATACAACCTAAACTGCTGGACGGGTTTGTTTCAAACTTCAGATTTGAAGATTGTGTGCTTATAGTTCGGGACCACTTTTTTTCATGTTTTAAACGGCACCTCTCATATAACAAGTTAAATTTGTTCGAAAACGGCTCCAACGATTTCGACCAAAATTGGTCTTTGAGCTTAAGTTGGTGGGACTTTCATTTCTGCTTACCCAGCTTTTCGCTGGAAAATAGAATAAAAATAACTTTTGAAAATTGGACTTATCTCTAAATCGGTCCAAACGTTTGTAACTAAAATTCATTCCTAAGGTAATATGCCAATTTTTAACTTAATACCAAACTTAGATTTTCTCTATGCTCTTTCAATATTCACCACTACGGGTATAGCCCTCTTTATCATTATCTACAATGGATTTTTTGAGAAAACGTATTTTTAAAAAATTCGGTTTTCTGTAGACTACCTGTCAACGGCACTACCGATTTTGACCAAAGCGCGTGCTTAGAGTAAAATTTATGTTTTCAAAATGAATGCTTCCTTAATTTTCAATTCGAATAACCAAAAATGCTAATTTTAGAAACTGCTCATATCCTATCCTAAAACCCCTATTTTGATTCGGAAAACATTTTAAAAACCAAGTAGTGCCTTATACTCAGTTTCCAGCTAAGTAGTTAAGCAATCGAATTTTTCGAACTAAACTTTGCAATATTTGTTACTGTTTTGTCTGCATAATTTTACAAAAATCGCTCGAACGATATTGATCAAAATACATATTAAGGATAATATTAGTACAAATTCTAAATAAGACCCTGCACTTAGTTTTTCTCAAAAAATTCGAACAAATAAATTTCTTAAATATTTCTCAAAAATTACATCCTAATATCCCGATCTGTGTTCACATATCTTCGGTATATTTTTGAAATAAAAACAAACTTCTTTTTACCAAATATTACCAACTTCTTCTTTTTTTTTTCAACCATATTGAATTATGCAGTATCTAAAACTAATTTTACAAATAACAGCTTGGACTTCATTTGGACCAAAACTTTTAAAGAACGAAAAAGTTACTTACGACCCAGTCGTGTACTTTTTTCTAATAGTTTGCTTGAAAACGCATATACCTACGGATTTCAAGCAAAAGTCCAAACTTGAAGTAAAATTGATATTTTCAAAATTATTGCGTCCTTCATTCTCCATTTGCATCACCGAAAAGGGTATTTTTAAAAATTGTTCATATCTCGAAAACCCCATTAGGTACATATTTTGAGGAAACTTAAAAATCCAAGTAATGCTTACATCGTAAACAATATCTTGTACTCAGTTTTAAGCTTAACAGTAATTTTTGGACTAATATTGCAATAACTGTTACTATTTTCTCAGCATAACTTTACAAAAACAGCTCTATCGATTATGATGGAAATACGTGTTTAGGATAATAGAATAATTCTAAATAAGATCACATACTTATTTTTTTTTAAATCCAAATAAAACCGCAATCCAAACATTTCTGTAAAACGACTACCCAAATCCCGATCTGTGTTCAAATGCTGTTTATTTTTGTTTATTTTAATGCTTCACTTTCAATATAAGCAAAATAAGTAGTTATTATAACTACGCAAAACTTAATTTTATCAACCATCGCCCACGTCTGCTCTTCTTCAAAACATACATAAAATAACCATTAACCAGCTATAACTTAAACGATTGAAAGGACTACATTGGTACTCCGACTGTGTTATATTTTAATCGGCCTCAAACTCAACATTTTACAGTGTCAAGAATTTGTTATATCATGAATACGATCTCCAACAGTCTTCCAAAAACAAGCACCTTCAACGAGGACCACCAATCTATTTCAGTCAACAAATAGAACCTGCCCTAACAGACCAGAAACTGCTGATACGCTTGTCCTTGTAGGTACATCCTAAAATATCGTGTTAGGTGCTTTTTACTAAGAGCTTAAGGCTCACATTATTTTTTGATGCTCTGACATCTGAAATGCTTAAGACAAAAGTGCACTTTATTAAATATATTCATGTTTTTTCTGTAGGTACGGTCTGTTTATCTAGATTCTAGAATCGCTTCTGAGTTTTTTACCTACATTCCTAATGAAACAAGAAGCAACCAACCGAACTGTTGATATGAACGAGAAAGTTTCGTGCGACCCGGTCGTGCACTTTATTTTTGTATCGTGCAAAGGATATGGAGATAGTCTTCAACTTGACATTTATATCCTTTGAGTGAATTTTCTTTTCGTTGAAGAACCAATTTTAACAGCCAACTATATAAGCTGTACAGTACAGTGATTTCGATCTGGTTTGAAAGTGCTCATAGAGCGAATTTAGTTCGTATAGAACGAATGGACAGGGACAGGGACACCCCTCTCTTGCACTGGAAGTCTTGTATATGAAAATGAGCGCAGGTAAATGGGGGACCTCAATGAACTTGTGGCTACTAATAAATCAACTCACGACAGGTACTAATTTTAGTTTGACCCGGTCCATTCCTGTCTGTATCATCTACCTCAGCAAATAAATAAGAGACGTCTGTTCGCCCTTTTGAACAGAAAATGATACTCACGATCACGATAAAAATGAAAGTAACTATGAAATTACTTCAAGAGCAAAGTCGAAGTATGAGTGGTTTTGATAATCACTTACCCTCGTATGAATAAACAAATGTCCCCAAGATATTTAGCTGGCAGACGTCTGTTGTCGTACAGAAACTTGACGTAACTGCTGCGCAGCCAGTTGATAACTGTTTCGTGTCCCGTCGAAATTTTACAATCACTCAAAATTACGATAAAAAAGAATAATACTGTCTGTTTGGATACAATAAAAACGTTTCAGTCAAATTGTTGTCATAAATCGGGTTATTTTTTAATTAAACATTTGTGTGTCACAAATTGCGTAGCTCGCTTTTTAAAATGAGGTCAATGTGACAGTCATTGTCACATGTCACATATTTTATGCTATGGTATGGTATAATTTAAATATGAAAATGGATATTTTTAATGAGGAAAAACAGTGGATAATTAAATGCGGCTAGTCCAGTAGTCCGGTACACTAACCACTGAGCCACATTTAGTTCATAGAATGTACGGCTATTTTCCCGACCGTCAACCGCGGGGACTCTATTTGGCCTTTAGATAGGAATTGATGTATCCGGTGACCAGTTAATGCGAATATATATATATAGGTTGGCGCAAAATGAATCGTCCAAATTAGTTTTTGAATTACTTTTTACTAAATAAAAAAAAAAAATGATTTTGAGTGATGGAAATCTTTGTTTGGACCTTTACAGTTTATGTCAATTGGCTGCCGCCAGTGTTGATACACATTTGTGCCCGTTTTGTTGCATTTTCCATGTCTTTCCGGTTTAACTGTTATCATACCTGTCGGATATTCTCCTTAAGGGCTGCGATTGCTTGAGGCTTGTTGGCATAAGCCTGTGACTTCAAATAGCCCCAAAGAAAGAAGTCTGGTATGGTTAAATCGAACGATCTTCCTGGCCATGCCAAATCGCCAAAACGGGAGATTACCAGGAAACGCTTCCTTTACAATATTCATTAATTATTCCACAGACGAGCTTCATTGAACAACGAGAAATTAAAGGGAAAGAAAAAGCGAGCGCCAGAGCTATCCCTAGGCGTTTTTTGAAGCGTTTTTCGAGGCGTTTTTTCAGGCGTTTTTTCAGGAGTTTTTTGAGGCGTTTTTCGAGGCGTTTTTTGAGGTGTTTTTTGAAGCGTTTTTCGAGGCGTTTTTCGATGCGTTTTTCGAAGCGTTTTTTGAGCTGTTTTTCGAGGCGTTTTTCGAAGCGTTTTTTGTGGCGTTTTTCGAGGGTTTTTTTTAAGGGGTTTTTGAAGCGTTTTTTGAGGCGTTTTCCGAGGCGTTTTTTGAAGCGTTTTTCGAGGCGTTTTTTCAGGAGTTTTTTGAGGCGTTTTTCGATGCGTTTTTTTAAGGTGTTTTTTGAAGCGTTTTTCGAGGCGTTGAAGCGTTTTTGAGGTGTTTTTTGAAGCGTTTTTCGAGGCGTTTTTTGAAGCGTTTTTCGAGGCGTTGAAGCGTTTTTCGAGGTGTTTTTTGAGGCGTTTTTCGAGGCGTTTTTTGAAGCGTTTTTCGAGCCGTTTTTTCAGACGTTTTTTGAAGCGTTTTTCGAGGTGTTTTTCGAGCCGTTTTTCGAAGCGTTTTTTGTGGCGTTTTTCGAGGGTTTTTTTTAAGGGGTTTTTGAAGCGTTTTTTGAGGCGTTTTTCGAAACGTTTTCCAAGGAGTTTTTCGAGGCGTTTTATGAGGCGTTTTTTTCAGGCGTTTTTCGATGCGTTTTTTGAGGCGTTTTTTCAAGCGTTTTTTTCAGGCGTTTTTTTAAGCGTTTTTCGAGGCGTTTTTCGAAGCGTTTTTCGAGGCGTTCTTTCAGGCGTTTTTCGAGGCATTTTTTGAGGCGTTTTTTGAAGCGTTTTCCGAGAAGTTTTTTTCAGGCGTTTTTTTCAGGCGTTTTTTGAGGCGTTTTTTTAAGCTTTTTTCGAGGCGTTTTTTGAGGTGTTTTTCGAAGCGTTTTCTGAGGCGTTTTTTCAATCGTTTTCTGAGGCGTTTTTAAAGCGTTTTCCCGGGGCGGTTTTCGAGCAGAGACGTTTTCTTTAATTCGCGGTCTTTCTAGGAATGGTTTCTTAAGCCTGTCTCCAGATCGCATCAAATACATTAAGCCGAATAGCCTTGAGGGCCCTATGGGCTCTATCGATTGCGATTATATACAACAGCCTTTAAAGCTAGCCCTTGTCTCTTTCATTATATTAATCTAGCGCACGCACGTTCTATTGCCCCGAGAAACGCATTTTGCTTATGCTACAAGGTAAACTCAAATAATAAAATTTTTCATTTCAACGGCTTCCTTCACCACCTTCATAAACCTTAGAATCAGGAATTTCCAAATTGTTGACCCGAAAAAAGGAGAAGTAGACTCGAGGGAGTAAAGCAACAACGAAATGCATTACGTTGCCATATCTCTATATTGCACCATTAATATATATTATTAAAAACCGATTTATCGAAATCCAGGAATTCTGTGGAACACAATTTTGTACGCAACTCCTTGGTGTGATATTTTTTAGCCGACTGATTTTAACCATTTTGGCTTGATAACTTTTTTTAGCAACGAGTACTTATTCTTTTTTCTAACCGGGGAAAATTTTCGATTTACAAACTGCGGTTTTTCAATCTCTGTCCAAGAAAGACTGAACCTCTTTTTTTAAAAACCAGGGTCGGCATTCTAGCCTCAGGCTATCGCACTTGGCCAGAGCTCTTGGTCTGTATAACTGAAAGCGAATGCGAGGCTCCAGTGTCCCAGGCAGGATTTCTGTTCAGTTCGGAAGCAAGTTGTAGGTGAGAATAACGAAAGTGTTCACTATAGATTTACAGTCGGTCTTACTTTCCCCCAAATCAAATGTGTCTTCTTCGTACTACCGCCAAAAACTTATAGTTCACAACTTCACCATTTACGACTTGGCAACACATGAAGGTTTTTGTTTTTTTATGGCACGAAGCTGAAGGTGGAGTAAGCGCTGATGAGTTTTCATCTATTTTGTGCAATTTTCTTGTTGAGAGAATTATACCAACCCACGCTGGTAAAGACATTATTTCCTACAGTGATGGATGTGCTTCTCAAAGCAGAAACAGCATCTTGGCAAGTGCACTGCTTAACCTAACTGTTTTACACAAAGTTAAACTTTTTCAAAAAATACTGGTGAAATGACACACCCAGATGGAAGTTGATTCCATGCACTCGACAATAGAAAAAAAAACTACGCAACCCAAAACATTAACGTTCCAGCAGATTACGTTGACGTCTGCGAAAAGGCTCGTACCAATCCCTTTCCCTACACCGTGAATTATTTGAGTTTTGAATATTTTAAAAAGTACTCTTCACTTAAAATTGTACCATCCATAAGACCAGGAAAGAAAAGTGGTGATCCCATGGTGAATCAAATCTATGCTTTAAAGTACAACGAAGAAGGCTTCATTGAAAACAAATTAGATTTTTCTGATCCTTGGAAAATATTGCCGCAACGAATTAAACCTTTTAATCCGATTCAACTTGACAACATTCCGAAATTATTTCAAACTCAACCTAAAATATCCGAAGATAAATTCAAACATCTTCAAGAGCTTAAGAAATCTCCATTCTTTTTATGACTCTCTACCACATTAAAGGTTTATAATTTTATATTATTTACTTGACATGAAAAACTAACCTTTACCTTCTTTCTTCCAGTCTTTTCAAGCACAGCTTATCATTCAAAAATGTGCCTTTTTAACTACAAATTCTTATTTCATCTATTTTATCTTTGAGCTAACTTCTATTTCTTATTTCTTCCACTTATCTGAATGTTAATAAAACTAAATAATAGCTTTAAAATAATTTAATGTCATTTTCTAAAATAATAAACTTAACAAAACAATTAAAGTTACAAACTTTTATTTGAAAGAAAACCTCCTAAATTCTTCATAACTTTTTTTTTTTGAAGAAGAAAACCTCTCAAGTACCAAAAGAATGGTAAGTAGTCAGTTTTTCAAAGATTTGTTTTTATAGGCCTAAAGAACCAAAAAAAAAATCAATAAAAAATAAAAAATATGAAAAACAATATTAGATATTTAAAATGTATACAATTTGTAGTTAATTGAACATTAGAAATCACCGTCCTGCACAATTTCCAAAAATGGATTTAGGAGGTTTGCATCCTTAGCCGACGATAATAAAAATGTTCTTCAATAATGAAAATTGCTAAGCCTAATATAGTCGAACTTAACATTAGGCTTAGCCATTTTAATAATTTATGACAATCAATAGAAGTTGTCCGATAGTCTCTTAGAGTCGAAAAGGAAACTAAAGTAGGATATACGTGCACCCTCAGCCAGGCAATTGACTCTAAAGTGTTTGCTCTAGGTATAGAATAGATTGAAATACTCCTTTAACTATTTTCCGACTGTGCGGAATACATACATTTAAAAAAACAGGTTGTCACAGTTGCATGGCAAAATGTCGAGATTAAAATATAGTCCATCGGTGTTCGCTTTCTTAAAACGGAGACCTGAACTGATATCTAAGCAGAGAGTTTTCCAAGAATAGCTTTTAGTTTCTTGCCTTGCAAAGCATTCTTGGAATAGAATTTATTTTGTAACAAAACTCATCTGTATACGCAAATTTTAAAGTGTTAATCATCCTTTAACGCTATCCTGAAAATGAATAGTAACCATTAAAAAAAAATTCCGATTGAGGTAAAAGACGACCAATTTTAATAGTTCAAAATTTATTTTACAAAAGTCTGCACTTCAAAGTTCTCCTCTCAAATTCTGCATTTCAGAATTATTCTTTTTAAAATTTTTCACTACAAGGTTTACACTATCAAAAATTTAATACCATCGGACTTGAGGTGAGTGGATGAGGGTTTGTCCTTCATAAACAAAATATCTAGGACAATGCCATAAATTCAGCACATTTATTTGGAACCACCTTTTACTTCTTGTCACTGATCAGGTTGAAGTCTCTCAATTAAAAATTTAATTACACTCAGAAAAAAATAATTGTAATGCCAACAATTTTCGTTGGTTAAAATGAGCCCAAATATCAAAATCTTTGATTTAAGAATGAAATTGTTGGCAATGATGCAATAAAATACTTATGAAGAATACCTGATTCTTGAAAACTTAAAAACGAGTTCTTGTTAACAAAAATAATATTTGAGCCAATAACTTTTAACTTACAACTTTTTAAAAATCTCCAAATTCTTCGCTAACAATCTTCTTTTTTTTTCTGACAGTACGATTGATTACGATTGATCTATTAGGCCGAAGGCCTTGTCATCAAAGCCAAAATGAAGCCAGATCGTCCACCAAAGGTCCTTTGGAATGGTTTTTATTGTTAAAACCTAAAATGCTGTCGAATTTCAGATGTGGACCATTGCAGAGGAAGCGGACTTAGAGGGGGTATTTGACTCAACAAAATTGTTCAACGATCTTAAAGTATACAGGGTGGCCTTACAAAGATTGCTTTTAAGGCTTGTTCTTGCTTTCGTTGTTTTTGTTGATGTCAATCCGGCTACTAAAAATCATTTTTAGTGTCCAAGCTTAATTTTTCGAACCCACAATGGCGAAATTTTCCATACAAAAATTCATGTTGTGACATAGAATATATTTAGTGTGAAGGTTAAAAATGATTATTAGTAGGTAAGGCCCAATATATAAAGACGGTTTTATGACTTGTGATATATTGTCCCGAAATGGGTTTGTTTCCCTAGAATCACATAGACAGAGAAAGACATCTGTCGGTTCGTTTCCATAGTAACTTCTGCACAGAAGAACGACATTTGTTGCTTATTTTTTGACATATTTTAGCAGATTTTCATATCTATTTTAAAAAAAATGTACCGCCACTGCTACCTAAAAATAAGTAATTCAGACCTATTTAGACACCAACCTCGCTTATCAAAGTAATCGCTAAAAAATGTTTAAACTTTAAATAATAGGCTATAATAACAATAGATCAGACCGCGCCATCTAGTGGATACTTAGAGATCAGATGTGTCATTTGACCCTAAATTGTAAACGTTTTGAAAACGATATTTGAGGTTCAATTCGTGTTTATTAATTTGCCTGGAGGAGGGCGAACTAGTCACAAAGGGTCATGCTCACCCCAAGCCGCCTTGAAAAAACTTGTAGTCAATACATCCCAGACTGCATTTCGAACGGAAGTTTTTCTCGATACCAATAATCAATTCTGTGCAGTCTAAATTTTTCGAGCCCACAATGGCGGTGAATGTTAAAAATGATTATTAGTATTTTTGAGGCCGATTATTATTAATAATTTCCTAGAATTATTAGCATTTTTTGGACAGCTTTGTTAGTGCTGCATAAATTCTTACGCAATGTTAAACTTAACAGCGTACAGGCGTTGTAAGGTAACATTACTAAGGCTGTTGTCGAAAAACATTTCTTACTCACACAATTTCAATGAATAATACATACACTTATATAATTATTTGTACTACACATATACATAAAACTTATTCTCTATCACTTTTCTTTAATCATAATTAGAATCAGTCGTCGATTTATATCCGCCTGAATCAGTGATCCTGTCATTACGTTTTTTAAATAAAGTTCTATGAATTAATATACATTGTAGAATTAAATCGGCTCGTTTCTTTAAGCTGTAGACTTTCATCTAAAGCTGTAGATGGAACTGCATGGTAGTCGAACCTCAAGTATTCTACTAGGCAGAAATGTGTGATTTCCACAATTTAGGTCAAGAGTACGACGAGTCGCGAAAAAAGATCAGCTTTGGGAAGGTCTGGTGGTATTCAGTAGCTTTAAAGTTTCGTTTACACAAAGAGAGACCTACGGAGTGCACCTCCCACAAGGGGGCGCCCAAGACGTCATTGTGGATCGTAAGTAATTTTCTACTTTTACCAAGCCCAAAAAAATGGGCTGACTTGAGCTTGTGTTCCTTGAGGTGGCCGCTTCTCCAGCGCTGAAAAAATCGTTTGGCGTAAGCAATAAAATATTTCTCAAATATAAATCAATAAAAGTGCAAAAGGCCCTTGACGCCAAAAAATCTCTTTCATTTGAGATATTGTCTCAGCGGTGCTCGGGCACTTATATTGTGTCGTCTGATCATGTCCCACTGTCGGTCAGAAAAATGGAATCGAAATAACAATTTAATTCTTATAATGGCTGAAAAAACACTCATTCGCATAACATGACATACCTACTTAATTCCATTTGATCTGGCATGCCTTTCTGCTTGTTTGGTTTACATTTCGTTTCTCTTTTTTGCAGATGGTCATTTTAACTGTATGGATAACATCGGCGGTTTATTCGACGCCCAAATTCGTTTTCAGCAAAACAATACGAAACGTGCACACGAGCGATGGCGCGGAAGAGGATATCTGTGTCCTTGATAGGAAAATGTTCAACTCCAAGCTGTTGGATATGATTAATTTTGGTCTACTGTATGTAACGCCGTTGCTGGTGATGACGGTAAGTAATGAAAAATACAAAAATATGCCTGGTTATATTGTCCTTTGTCAACAAATTATGTAATTGACCCAAATTATTTTACACGATGATTTCACGCAAGACTTACGTAACTTGATTGCGATTGCATTGTGTACATAATGATGTAGTTCGGCAGTTACTTGCGACCTCATCCATGAGGCGTGCCCTATATTGATAAATCGTTTCGCCCGTGACACGGTGATTTTCTTCTGCAAATTAGTTGTAGGGGAAGGTGGGGATGTCAGATTGGTTTTGAATTGATTTTTATCGACGGAGAACTGTGTAGAGGATGTCGTGCTTGGAGTCGTTTTGTTATAGTCAACGTGATGGTTTGATGATACGACAGATAATGGCTTTTGCACGAAGCATTGCAATAAGTCATAGAGAAGTCGCTCGCAAAAGACGCACGTTGTATTTATATACATTCAGAAGCGAGTTAACACACAGGCTTTGATCCTATATTAGTTGCAGAGTGGATTTATGAGGGGCTTATCAATTATTAATGAGCACAGTCAAAGCATTTATGACTGCGCCAGGAGGTAGAAACCTTAAGTCCTATACAATGAATGGGTTCATGTGACGCATTTGTCTGGAGAATACAGCTTAGAAGTCGTTTCAAATCACTTGATATATGACTCCAAAAGGAAATCAGTTCTTGTCCCATAATTCCGCTCCCATGTCCTTTGAAACGAACCATAATAAGAGCTGTTCTGTTCCAAGTCTGCCGCTTACCCCGTAATGGAGTTATGTGAATTGCGCCAAGTGAACCCAGATTGAGTGGAAAGTTTATAGTTTATAGAATGTTTGTGTGTGTTTATTTTAAGCTTGTTAAAAAAGGTTAAAGTCTTACATTTTTTTATATAAGAACAAAGGCAAATTTCGCTTAGGGGAAAAGTGGAGAATTTTGTTCGAATGTAGGGGAAAATTAATGCTTTTGCTGATAAAAAAGGGGAAAACAGTCTTCAAAGTCTGGGAACACTGAAAAACAATTTAACAGAGCTTAAACATTTTTGTACTGCAAAATCATAACAGAGAAATGTATTTTTCCTTCGGATACTAAGGACTTTCAAGTCAAGTTACAACATACCTAGTCAGGGGTGGAATCGGCTAAGGTGATAGGGGATAGTTGATAATCAAAATCATAGCTTTACGTCCACGTAAGGTGATTATCAAATTGACGATCGCTTTTTTGCGATCAGTTTCGTGTGACAGCTATTTAGGTGTCGCTTTCATACATTTGTGTCATTTTCATAGGAATGCTGAATATGCCGAATAAACTAAATACTTTAGTGAAAAAAGAATATATTAAAAAAATCAAATAAATAACTTTATGTGAAATTTGAAAATTCGTGAAGTGCAACGTTTGTTTACTTCATCTACACAAATAAAGCAAAATAATAACAAAAATTTCCAACTATTGAGCTGAAACCTAAGAAATAAAGCAAATATCTTGGAATTTCCAAGCCCGATGTAAGAATGCGTATTTATTAATATTAATTTTTGATTGGTAGCATTTATTATTATTGCGTATTTATTTTAGATTTTTGAAAATTTTTATTGTGCGTATACTTATTTTTTTTACTGTATTTTGTGAATATATTATAGCTCTCAAATTCACTTACACTTTTCACAATAAAAAAGAAACACACATCATCTGCTCGGAATGACAGCGTCGGTGAGGAAGTGACGTTTGAATCTCTAAATGCTGCCAATAATCAATCACTTTTTAGTGATCGCTTTACGCAGAGCAAAGAAGAGTTGACAATCAAAAACGACAGTCAAAAAAGCGACAATCAACTATCACCTTAGCCGATTTCGACCCAGGTTATGCTAAAGTTGACAGATGATACTTTGTTGTTGGGTAATAATACTAGGTCCGATAGCAAGGCTATACCAAAGATGCAAAACAGGGCCATGAGAATCCCTCCCAGGTGCAGTTGTTTCACGCTGATAAGGTGCCTAAATGCAAGGTAGAAGAAACATGGATGGGTGTTTGTCTTCAAAATAAAAATCAAATAAATCCCTAAAATAGCGGACTCTGAGAATCGACCAAAGCAAAATAAAAAATGCTTTCATCACTAATATTTTTGGTGATTGAAAGCTCCCAAATATTCAAACAACTGCAGCGTGAATATTGCTACCGTCGTTTCTTCTGGGCTATTTTTTGCTAAGTCCTCTCGGAGCTAGAAGTTTTATGGATAACATTTTCACGATAAGAACGTTGTGATTCAAGTAACAGCTAAAAAGTTAAGCGGGGTCCTGCCCTCCTCTGTATCTCGTCGTGAAAGTAAAATGTTTCGAAAACGAACCTTTTCTACTCTGTATTTCGAAAGTGGAATGAAATGTACTTGTGTCGCATTTCGAATGGGACGAAATAGAGAGAAGGGCTCTCGAAAAGCTTGTTTGAAATAATATATTTACTGCGATACTAATAATCGTTTTTAGTCTCCCAGGCTAAATTTTTCGAACTCCATACAAAATTGCATCTTGAGACCTACAAAATATTTAGTGTGAAGGTTACAAATGATTACTAGTAAGGCCCTTAATCTGGTGGATGAAGAAAAGATGAAATAATGAAATGTCCTTCTTCAATAGTCTTTCATCAATGGGGATTGGATATTTGTTTTAAATAAAACAACAACGGTCCAACATTAGCGGCTATATCGTCGGCTTACAAGCAAAACTGACCAAACCACTGTAAGCGGAATTATTATGACTCGCCAATTTTAATAGAACATACCCAGCCCAGTTCTTAAGTAGTTGGTAACTCTATAGCACTTTCATTTGGCAGCTCTGGCATACGAGTAGGTGTGTTCGAGATTGTTTATATCAATATCGGCGCGCGGCCACGTAAGACGTAGGTCCGAGTTCGCTCATGAAGGAAGCTAGGTATTGTTGATAATACCAGTTTATACCACTAATTTCTATTCTATTTTGTATTATTGTATAGTATAAGTATATATAATAGAAAAGCAAGTAGAAAATTCTGCCAAAACTGCCCATCTGATATTTTTCCTAGAAATATGCAAAGCATTTAAAATTGTTGGTTGACTATTTGCATTCGTGCATAAGAAATTCAGGAAACAAAAAACTTGTTTTGCGTTTTCCGACGAACTACGTTTTTACAGTCAGTCGGTTTTGCTAGTAAGCGGACGATATGGCGGCGATGAGCGTGACGGCACAGATCCAACCATTCATCAGTCAGTTATACGAAATAAATAAATAATTGTCCGTTCATCACCTCCGGAAGCCATTTTGTTTTATAGGAAAGCGAAATTTCGTAAGCCATCGCTGTAAAAATATCGACATGCATAGCTTTCCCTACCACGTAAAAAGATGGCCGACCAAAAAACGTGTCACGTTTTTTTGCGTGTTAGGTAATGCTGTCCCTTCCAGTCACAGGACTGTTTAGTATATAGCATCCCTTTAATCTTCCGCGCTAGGAATGTGTTATCGTGTAAATGTGGCAATATTGAAACAGATCTTTTTAATATTGATGTTCTTTAAGGTCTGGCTACAGAAATCTAAATAAACTGGGCTCTGTTTTTACGATTTCCCTTTCGTCCTCATTAATGAAGTACTAAGTTCCGAGACAGTGGGTTTTGTGCTGATGCAACACTTGTGAGTTGTTCTTGCAATAATATAGTGGGACGGTTCTGTTTGCTAACACCAGAGCCATCCATCCAAAAATGCGCCTTTCCTGAAACTATTATTTTTTTTTGTAAACGATATCAGTGCTACAAAAACTTTCGTTAAGTTTCATATTGGTTTCTATGGTCGGAAGGTTTTATTAAAAAATTTATCCGCAAATCTTCTAATGGCCAGATTAAAAGTTGACAACAGCTGTTTTTTTATTATCAGCTATGATCCATATAGATCATCGATTTACATGCAACTACAACAACAGCACATGATCCTGCTTCTCATCGAGATCACGAATCATGTTCTGAAAATTACTTCTACTATTTCCCGTTGGGTGGTTTGTTTAATTTTTAAATGTTGGTGTGCCTGTAAACGATAGCCACACAATAACGTTGCCAGACTAAAAAATGGAACTAAAAAATCAATTGATTTTTTTCGCATTTCAATAAGCTCCCCTGTCTGTATTCCGAGCCCTTTTTTTTTCGTTCTATTAAGGTATGTCCAGACCAGCCAAACATTTGATAAACAATTAAATACCTACATGTTCCATAAATATTTTTAAAACATTTATTAAACAAAATAATTTTTATGAAATGTTTAGAAATGTTTTGCTGGTTTGGCTCTGGGCACCAAAAAAACGTTTATGAAATGTTTCACAGTTGCCCAATTGTGATGGGAAATAATTTTTGTTTTACAAGTATCCCTGCAGAAAGTGAGCGCTGTTATAAAAATGTCCAGAAAAGCTTGGAATACCTAATGAGAAAGTGATTCATTTAATACGATTATTTGAATTAAATCACGTCGTGTCGCGTGATTGCCAAGACCAAAATTACAAAAATAACAACTTTACTCGCTGCTAATAATCCTACCACATTATTTTCTTCTAGTCCAAAAAAGGATAAAGTTGGAACATTTCACAAACATTTACCAAATAAGTATACAAAAATTTGACGTAACTGCTGAGTAACGAGTTCATAACTTTTACGCAGTGTTTATTAATACGGGGGTTAGTAAATAAATTTCAGAAATCTTTTATAAAAAATGTTTATAAAATCTGTCCGATTTGCTTCGGACACATTTCATAACCATTTCTGAAATGTTTCGGTGGTCTGGACACACCTTAATATGCTAAGATAAACTCAAGCAAATATTGTTCATATGTTACATATTTCAACATAAAATACTAAATTTGTTTGACAAAAGTATATTTGAAAAGTAAAATTATTCAAATTTGATTCAAATATGGTAACACCGCCGACATTGCAAGTGAAATGACATGTGTCTTGTGTGACGTCACGTTGAGAAGAATATTTGCAATATCGCTGTTGGCAATATGAAGTTTGAAATACCCTGTATTATCTTTTTTGTTTTTGAAAGCAACTGTTGCCACAATTCCAATCCCATTCGAAACCTCTTAAACTCCGACTTATAACCAGAAACAAATTTTTCTAAGAAACTGGCGAGAGCCCATTAATCGACGCTTAACGAACCGCGGATTGTAACATCGTAGGCAGTCAAAAACGATACATACCCAATTGAATTTGCATTCAAGATGTGAGGAGAGAAGAATTTAACTTGCAACTCAGTGTTACAGAAATGAGCAACACTTGTAGAAATTAATTTAGCCTGCATTCACTTACCACGCTGGGGTTAACCCTAGCCCCAAAGTTCCATAGTACTCGTACAGCCTATTAGTCTCACGCTGTAAGCATTTATCATCTGTCTTGGATATTTAATAAGCAGTCCAGCGCACCTCCTGCCAGAGAGTCAACAATATCTAAAAAAAAAAACACCTTGAGCTCAAAGCACATCCCCAAAGTCCCTGACTTTTAATTTGTCAAGAAACCTTTTCCACCTTTTCATTATTTTTATCTTCTGTAGAGATTTATAAAAGGCAACCCCTTGTACAGTACATTTCCCAACTTAAGACCGTATTTTCCAAAAAATATGTTGGTAGCTCTGCAGCCTGCCAATACGCAAAAAAAGCGGACTGAGGTCCAACCAGCTACTTCCTCTTTTCTGAAAGAGTCAATATAGTCCTTATATCTCTGTCAACAAACAGGGTTAGACACGAAAATGTTTTATCTGCCCTAGAGTCCCTGTAGACATTGTGAACCCAGTTGTCATCTCTGGCCCACGCTGTCATCAAAATAAATTCTGAATTTAATTTATATCTCCTCCATGTTTCTCGACATGGCACACGCAAAACACCAACACAAACACAAACACAAACAATGCCAATCTGAAGTCAACTGTTACAAATTGCAAACAACTCACAGACGAAGAACAATAAAGCCGGCAAGTGTGTCGGGTTCGGGTGTCGCCCTAGCCCACCCCACCCCATTCAATTATCCACGCAACAACGGACCCCCACACAGTTATCCTTTTCATTTAATTTTCAATGTCTGGCACACTTTGACCTCAATTTAACCATCCGATTGTTTCGCAGGTTCTGTACAGCAAAATTGCAATCGCACTCTGGCGCAGCTCCCGCGGCCTAACCCATCATATGGCTCAGCATGACAATACCAGTACCAGCATGTGCCCATCATCGAACAACTCAACGACTTTGCTGGCACGAAAGCAGAGCAGCAAATACGACAAAAGGGGTGTCAACATTGCCGAGAGTCAGGTAAGTCGATACAGGATGCATGTCTGGCTTAGAAGGATTTTTCTTTTCCTCTCTTGCTCTTCTTTGTTGTTTATTTTTTCATTTTTCTTTACCATTGAGTTGAATAAACCAAACACGAATTAAAATCCACCCAAGAGATATAGAAAAGCCAATTGCACATTTTGCCGGGCACACAAATTGGGGCGTGGCGGGAGTTGGCAGCCGAAAGCCATTAATCCTTGTGAGGGGCTTCTTTTGTTTCCAACTTTTAGTGTTTCATTGCCGATGGCGAGTTAGATGCAGCATATAACACTAACTGAAATTAAAGTCAATTATTTGCCGTAAAAGTGTGCATTACTGTGTGAGTCCTGTTGGATTGTTGTATCGGTCGGGAAGGGTGGGGGGGAAAGGAAAGAGGCAGCGTCATAAATCCGGGTGAGGTATGGCGCATGGTGTACTTTTATGGGAGGTTTGGTGTTACTCTCTTTTATTCAACATTGTGTTGGCTTTTGAAAACAAAAAAAAAACAAAATCCTTTGTAATGTCTTCCTTGCAGGAGTTGGCAACAAACTTGATGGATGAGTTGTACCTACCGTCCAATGGGGGTAATTCAAATTTAGGAGGCGCATTATTGAATTTTATTGCTGCGTCGACAGTTGTTGCTTGGAATTGTATTTTCGTCTTTATGGGCTTTTGCAACTGCTTTTCAAGGTTATGTCATCTGGCGCGACTTCTAATAAATGGAGGAGTCGAATGGATGAGTTCCCAGTGATGGAAAATACTTGAAAGTGGTATTCGCATGGAGAGGGATCTAAAAACGAGTAGAAGACTGAACTCTGGCGGCCAAGGACACATCACTATGAGAAACACTGAGCAGGTCCTTGCGGAATTTTTTTCTAACATTTTAAGCATTCGCACTAAAACCACTCACCTTATTATTTTTCCGACGCGCAATTTCAGTGCAATACTGATATGCATGGCTTAAGCTGGATTACTTCACTGCAACACTAGGGTATAGGATTTTTCGTATAGTGACCAGTTAATGTCAATTCTACACAGAGAGACGTTAAGAAAGACTTGAATTGAACCACTTATCGTATTTTAGTTACAAGAAACAACATCAACGTCGGTGCACATTCGCTTAAGTTGGATTACTCCCAGGCTAGCCTTTTGTTGGTTTCCTTTTGGGGAACCGTGAATACAATTTGTTCTATTAAGATGGAGCAAAAATGTATATGAACCACTATACGTAAAATGGTCGTAATCACGATTAAAATTTTCAGTTTGACAACACTCTGACTTAAGCTGGATTAAGTACAAATCTATCATGATTTTTACTTCAGTGTTTAGCACGGCCCATTTGTTTTGCTGAGGAATATTAATAAAGGTTTGAAACAATCGAATGCCTCCTATGTGCAATTTAAATGTCACTTAAGCTAGATTATTCTCCCATTTTATACAATTTTCATTTTCGCTCTAAAGCACTGAGCGCTGAGAAGTTTTCGGCTGAAGAACTGAGAAACAGCAAGCTCGAAATTAATCACTGTAACCGCAATTTAACCGCAATTTAATTCAATTTAAATTCCCCAATTTGGCTTAAGCTGAATTACATACTTAAGGTAATATTGTGCGGATTTTACTTCAATGGCCAGAGAAAATCACTTTAAGATAAGGTTGAATAAATTAAAACGTTTCCGACATTGAAATTTAATGAAGTGACACTTTGGCTTAAGCTGGATTACTTTAATGCAATCTTGTCGCCAGTTAAGAGAAATTCTTCAACGTCAAGCTTGAAATGAAGCACTGATCTTATTGTTGTCTCAATCACAACACAGAATTTGAACTTAGTCGCATATTGGCTTAAGTTGGATTACTTCCATGGAAGTCTTCCTTTATTTTAAGTGAACCGTGAATATCAATTCTTTTGTTGAAAAACAGCTGTACTTGCTACAAAATTTGGGAGCATAGTTTACTTGATGCGGTTAGGGTGTCTTTTTTTTTGCCTCAACTTCTACTCTGTCCATGTCCATGTCCAATGTTGGATAACTCGGTGTACCATTGGCTACCTCTTCTTCCATTGACGTCATCGCCACTCAGCTTAAATTCCTCGTGGCAAAATGTTTCGCCAACCATCCTTCAATGAACGAAAAACAATTTCACTCGTAAAAATCCACTCAATCCTGGAGCTTGAAAGTTTTCCCATCGAAGGATTACCGAAAGAAAACGAAACGAAACTTCCATCACCCGAAAGTGTTAAAAACTAATGCCATCCTTCATTTCGATAGAAAACTATCCAAATCCAAGACGAGTCGCAAAGTTTCACGTGAAATTCCCAATCTCTTGCGATCAAATGAAGGGAAAAGCTAAATTAAATCAAAATTCCCCACATCCTTGTAGCTCAGGTTTAGAGGTTGGGTTTTTGGGCCACAGTCAGGATTACACCTAGATCATCTCGAAGCACTTGGTCGAAGGGGTGTGAAAAAAGAAATGTTGGTTTCTTCAACCCTGCGATTTGTGGGTGGAAATCAATTAGAGGTGTGACGATTGAAATCCTTCTGTCTCCCTCCGTTTGGGATGAAGTCGCAAAAGTGCCAAAAGCAATTAACAGATAGCTATCTCCCGGCAGCTTATTCCGCTCTGTCTGCTGAATACGAAATGATGGGGAGTGCAATTTAATTGCTGCCAGTTATATTCTTAATATGCGCCAAATGGGACAGAATTCGATTTTTCGTAATTTGGGTTATATTGTCACACGTCTGGCAATACAAAGCTGTTTATTATGATGAGGTCTCTGCGCGAGAGTAAGCGAAAATATGTCGTGGGCTGTGGTTGGAATTCATTAAGAACATGGCTTTTAGAAATGTTCACCCGAATTCCAAAAAATTGTGGATAAATAAAACACGAACCGTATCAATTCAAAGTTTGGTATTTTAATTCAGATTTGTAACAATTAGGGAAAAAAATGGACCGAGTCATTCGCGCACAAATTGGCAACTACTCTGGTTGGTTGGTCTGTTAACAATGGAATACTGTATATATGTATGTGTAAGTGCAATTAATAAATACATAATTGTGTTAAAGAGAATATGAAAGAGAGTAGGTACAGAAAGATTTTCGACATCCTCCCGCCAGCAAGATTTATGGTTATTTAGCTATCTCCAAGGGGTACAGGAGTTGTATCGGTCTTCTTAATATGGATCCACTAGCCAAACGTATTTCGCAGGCTCGAATTCTGCCGTCTCTGCCAGGAAAGCATTTCTCGATTACCGCAAGATGCCAAAGCGTTCTAGGCAGCGATGAATCTTCCAGTAGCACAATATCTCCAACTCGTACACTCGAACTCAATGGATTTTGGACGTGATGTAAAGATCTCAATTGCAGAAGGTATTCTTTATACCACCGCCTCTTGAAAATAGCCAAAAAACGTAGCCGCTCCTTCCATTGTTTTCGCAGTTCTTTCCCTGACGGTTGCTCGCATGCTGATTTGGCGGAGTTTCCGTTTGCACCCAAAAGGAAATGTGCCGGGGTAAGGGGAGCAAGATCTAACGGGTCATCTCCAGCGTAAGTTAGCGGCCGCAAGTTGACGACTCCTTCGGCTTCTGTCAATAGAGTTTGAAACTGATCAATGCTTAAAGTAGCCTTACCAATGGCAGCTCGCAAGGCGGACTTTACCACCGCAATCAACCGTTCCCAAAATCCACCCCACCATGGGGCGCGTTCTACGATAAATTTCCACTTGATATGGGAATTGCTTAAGAACCCAAGAAATCGTTCGTCCGTCCACATACCATTAATTTTTTGGAGCTCAGATGACGCCTTTTTGAAAGTAGTAGCGTTGTCGGAGTAGATTATACAAGGAACTCCTCGCCTCGCTATAAATCGTCTTACAGCAAGTAGACAGGATTCGGTCGTTAGGTCTGTGGTGCTCTCTAGGTGTACAGCACGAACAGCAGCACATGTGAATAGTAAAATGTAGATCTTCTTGCGTTGTTTGCCAAGGTCGGTAACATATAAAGGACCGGCGAAGTCCATTCCCGTTACCTCAAACGGTCTAGATGCGAGGATTCGATCTCTGGGAAGAGGTGCAAACACCTGAGTAGCTGGAGCGCCACGAAGGACTTTGCATATATGACATTTCTTGATGACATTTTTTATTAATTGGCGACCTTTTACGATCCAGTATAAAGAGCGTAACCGTGAAAGAGTCGATGATGTGCCGCCATGAAATACTTTTTCATGAGCATCGATTACGATCAGCTCGGTGACGTGAGATGACTTTGGTAGTATTATTGGGTGCGCCTCGTTAACGTTAACTACCACAAATTGAAGTCTACCTCCAACCCGGAGGAAACTATCACCATCGTCTAGAAAGGGAGAAAGCGTTTTTAAATTCGATTTCAAAGGTATACCTTTATTCTTTCGAAGAGCCGCAATTTCTTCAGGATAATATTGGCTTTGCACTCTATGAATCCAATACTTCTCCGCACGAATAACCTCTTCAGCTGATAAATATTTTGAAAACTGACGTTTGCGCAAGATATCAACCGCTCTCAAGCAGTACGCTGTTACACGCAAAAGACGCTTCCAGTCACTGAACCTCTTAGAGTTGAGAATAGGTGAAGTGTCGTCTTCGAGATCGCCAACTTGATCCTCCTCAGTAGAAGCAGACAAAGCACACAGTGAAGCAGCAATCGTTTTGTTTGTCGAAGTCCAGCCAACATCCCCTTGAAGTAGCCAAGTCGGTCCGTTAAACCATGTCGATGAATTCACTAGCGAGGCAGCACTGATCCCGCGGGTAAGAAGATCTGCCGGATTGTCTGCACCAGGACAGTGCCTCCAGGACGAAACATCTGTTAGCGTTCTGATCTCTCTAACACGACTTTCGATGTACGGCTTCCAACGCTTCTGTAATCCCTGAATCCAAAAGAGAGCAATCTGCGAGTCAGACCAGAGGAACGCTGAGGTGAATTGTGTATGGAGATTATTACGAAGATATGCCAGTAGACGTGCGCCAATCAGGGCTGCGGTTAACTCCAACTTGGGCACGGTCAACTCATTCTGATTATCGCTTTTCAGAGGTGCCACCCTATTTTTGGCACAAATAAGTCGCACCGAAACTTGTCCGCTACTATCGACGGTCCTAGCATAAGCAACAGCTCCAAAGGCGAATTGACTCGCATCCGCAAAGATATGCACTTCGGCCGATCCATTGGTTGTTAAAAAATGACGAGGTATCGCAATTTCGTTGAGTTCTTTTATCTCCTTGCAATAGGCAGTCCAAACGTCTTGTAAATCCGCAGGTAAATTTACATCCCATTCCAGTTTTCGTCGCCAAATATTTTGAAAGAGTATTTTTAAACGTACGGTCCAGGGGGCAAGAATACCAAACGGATCAAATACCTTAGCCATCATTTTTAATATGCCTCGTTTTGTTGACTGCAGAGATTCGGACTTAAGTAATTGTATAACTGGATCCAAATCCACTTCCAATTCGTCTGTTGCAACTACCCAGCGTAGACCAAGAACCTTCTGAGTGTTGGGCAATCGATCTTCCATTAAAAAATTTTGTCGAACGCTTTCGCTGTTGGAGTTCCACTTTCGCAGCGTCATGGAGGCACCTTTCAAAACAAGGTTCGCTTCTTGAAAGATTTTCTTCGCAATTTCTTCGTCGTCGACACTAACTACGAAATCGTCCATATAAAAGGCTTTCATTAGCCTCTCACATGTCCGCGGAAATTTTTCCTTGGCTTCTTCAATAATTTTCAGCAACGTTGCAGCAAGAAGAAAGGGACTGCTTGTGACACCAAAAGTAAGACGCGTCATTCGATAAATTTGCACAGCAGGTAGGTTCCTTTCATCGTTGACTTTAGTCGAGAACCAAAAAAATCGATGACTGTCTCTGTCCGATTCATTTAATAATATTTGCAAAAATGCCTTCTCGATGTCAGCAACCAGCCCAATTTTACCAGTGCGAAAATTCAACAAAATAATCAGAAGTTCAGGCAGTAGATTCGGTCCTACCTCTAAGCAATCGTTTAAAGAAGAATGGTTAGGCGCATGTGCCGAAGCATCAAACACAATGCGTAATT
Organism: Cheilosia variabilis; assembly: GCA_951230905.1. NCBI lineage: Eukaryota > Metazoa > Arthropoda > Insecta > Diptera > Syrphidae > Cheilosia > Cheilosia variabilis. The sequence continues at coordinate 50,579,783 of OX579679.1, forward strand.
TTGTCGTCTCCTTGTCTTCTCGGTATACTGGGCGGTGAGGTAAATAATAAGTACGTTTTTCGTTCACGGTCGCGTTAGGAGCAATTTCCGCTACACCAGAAGACAGCATTTCATCCATAGCTGCACTATATTCGTTGATTCTCCCAGCTGAGCACAGTTTTCGGACAAGGGACTGCATTCGAACTAATGCGCTCGGTCGATTGTCATGTAAACTAGTTGACGTATTTTTCCAAGGAAGTGACACTTCGTAGCGATTTCCGTTCCTGCGAATATGAAATGATAAATCACTACTCACCGCTTTATCGCTCTCTGGAGATATACCCATGATGTCAAGGCTCCAAAATCTCTGCACATCCTCACAAGCACAGACGTGAAGCGATGTTGCGTAACTCGAACTAGAAGATTTCGATTGTACTGCTAATGGGCCCTGAAGAGTCCATCCCAATATAGTCTCCACTGCAACTAACTTGTCTGAAATTCGTCTATTATTACCCGTCGCAAACTGCCAGTATGTGTCGGCTCCAATCAGAATACTTATTCCTTCTTCAAGTTGTTGCCCATTAATTCTAGCATCGGCCAATTGAAAATCACGAAGGGGACCAATCGTATCGTTAGTTGGCATTGAAAGCACATCAAAACATATCTCTGGTACCTCTACTGCGTCAATAACTACTGCTTGATCATCATGCTGACTACGTAGCATCAGACGAACTTTGTTGCACATTTTACTCGGTCTTGGCTTGTCACTTCCAAAGGGTATCACACTAAGGTTATTTACTCCGATTATTGGCAAATTGAGCCGCCGGGCCAATGATGACCTTACAAATGATAACTGACTGCCGCCATCCATGACAACTCGAACATACAAGGGCACGGGGGAATGTTCACTGCAAGCAAATGCACAAGCGGTTTGCAAATATACATTAGTCCGCTGCATCGAATCTGCTGCATACAAGTTTAATGAAGGCTGTGTGGTGGATGCCTGGCTTGAAATCCCTACAGAATTTTCGCTCCGATTGTCTGTCGAAGAAGAAGAATCTATTTTATTTTTTAGGAATAGCGGGTCGCACATACTTGTTGCGTGCCTTTCATTGCAAGTTTTGCATTTGATTGCGACTCTGCACGTTCTAGAATTATGTCCAAATTTACAGCAACGATAACATCTTCCTCCAGTTTTCAAAATTAATTTCTTGTCCGGGATGCTTAAAGCACAACAACAATCCTTGGTATCGTGAGTTTTTGACTTGCAGAATAAACAGATATCTTTCTTCTCCGATGTAAACAATCCAACGGCCGTTTTGACAGTTCTCTGATTCAGCACATTTGCGCGGGTTGTATGTGTGTGTGAGTTTGTGGTCGATTTCGCCTCATTCGCCTTTTCCAGCGACTCGACTTCTCTCTTGAGAAATTTTAGTAAACACTTGACTTGCCTGTCCCCAATTATATTTACAGATGAATGTTCCGAGACTGATGCAATACTAGCGTCTTCATCTGCATAGTCCCTGGAAGAATCATTGTTTTCTGCTGAATCTCCGTAATATCGATGAAAGTCAACGCGTAATTCGTTGGGAAGACATCTCAACAAAACTCCTTTCAGCATAACAAAATAGTTTGACGACGGAATTCCTAATGCTGCGAGAGAACGAGTGGAGGCAAGAACAGACGTATATAGCCGTCTCAAACCGCTGACATCTACCTTAGAGCATACGGGCTGAATCGAGAGTAATCGTTGCATGGTGTAATCAACTATTTTTTCGTTGTTACCGTACTCCTCTTTTAACATTGCTATAGCGGCGTTATAATTTTCTTCTGTGGGAGTGAGACCAACTAATGTTTCCCTTGCCCTGCCCGTCAGGACAGTCTCTAAGTAATTAAATTTATCGATTGTGCTCAAAGAGGAATTTTCATGTACGAGTGCTCGATACTGTTCCCAAAACGGGACCCACTCTTTGAAATCACCCGAGAATTTCTTCGGTTGTAGTTTTTGCAATTTAACTGCACTATGAGCGAACTGGCGATTTGATGGAGTTTCTGCCGGAATATTATGCAAAGTATTTTCTGCCTCGTTGATATTTTCTTCTACTAAAGTTAACTTGCCTTGGTGCTGGCGAACTTTAGCCAACCGATGTTTTAGGCGCGTAATAACTGCGATTGCTTTGTCGTCGTACTCCGCCACCAGATCAGCTTCCCGTGCCATGTCGACCTCTTTTATTAAATATGTTACCTCTTGGTTTGCTTTTCGTAAGAATTCATGCGCGGCCGTAAGACGATCTAATGAAACCTCGAGCTCTTCTTCGATAACTTCTAGGTTATCCCGATTTTCGCTTATTTTCGACTCTTCCGACTTTAAATATTCAGTCGCGCTATTGACTAATTTGGTTACTTGACCTCGATAAGACGCTCGACTCGCCAACTCCATAATCCGATATTTAAAATACACGTTTTATAACGCTCAATCGTTTCCACGTATACGTTCGTTAAAGGTCCCGGGTTTCGGCACCAGATTTTAGAAATGTTCACCCGAATTCCAAAAAATTGTGGATAAATAAAACACGAACCGTATCAATTCAAAGTTTGGTATTTTAATTCAGATTTGTAACAATTAGGGAAAAAAATGGACCGAGTCATTCGCGCACAAATTGGCAACTACTCTGGTTGGTTGGTCTGTTAACAATGGAATACTGTATATATGTATGTGTAAGTGCAATTAATAAATACATAATTGTGTTAAAGAGAATATGAAAGAGAGTAGGTACAGAAAGATTTTCGACAATGGCATTTTACTCAGGATGACTAAATGTTCTATTGCCGAGTAACTTTTATTTCAAGATTTTTTTGAAAACCAACATTTGCTTGGGAAATCATTTTAAGATTTGACAACATTCTATTAAACTCCTCTGCGTTGAATGCGCCCCAAACATTTTGGGTTGAGGGCATTTTTAACGGTTTTTCGCAAAGCCTTCCATACAGTGGGAGAACAAGCGCCGCACCGGTCCCACTTCCAATGCTCAACATCGGTTCCATAAATTTGGGTCCTCATCGAAGCCAGTTTCTGGAGTGTACACTGTACAGCTCTAAATTTTTGACGGGAAGATGTGCGAAAATTGTCAAAAACACGAAGGAATGAGTCGTTATTTTGCTCATTTTGTGCACCCTTAAATGTGTAAAACGGTCGCAAACCGCTCTGTGACAGTGACGAACTCATTTATGACTTTGGTATTAAATTATAAAAATTTTAAATCGCTTTTGCGGTGCACATACCTACATAAGTCGCTACTGGACGGATTGCGAAGAAACTTTTTAGAAAATATTTCCTACGACTCTTTCTCGAGATATTCTGACCAGCGTTGCTGCAATACTGCTATTGATCTGCTGCACTTTATGCAAAAAATAAATCTACTGCCACTAAATCCAATCTGCTATTGATCTGCTGCACTTTATGCAAAAAATAAATCTACTGCCACTAAATCCAATCTACTGCACTTTTTTTATTTGATAAACATTCTCTTAAACAGCTGTACAAAAACCATGCATAAAGATAACCCCTGTAAGGAACCTCTGAACGAAGCCAACTTATTGTGAACTTATTGTATAAAAAAACATTAAAGTGATGATTAATATAATTTTAAGCAAACAAAACAAAAAACAAAAAATCTACTGAAGAAAGATCGAATCTACTGTATTTTTTTTCATGATCTACCTCTTTTATTAAAGTGGCAACGCTGAGTCTGACAAACATCCGAGAGTATAACTGGCATGAAAGAGCTTTTCAATTCAGACTCCGTAGCAAATTGTGGGTCCCTTCCGTCCGTCACAAAAGTTAAAATTCACTCCAAACGAATGGTTCTAAGAATCTAGGCCAAGGGTAATACCTATACGGACCTGTTGAGCCTATTTTTGTATTGATTTCAAAAGTCCAAATGGACGCGCCTTTTACCGATATTACCTACCAGGTAAGAGTCGTACGACGCGGCATAATATTTCTTTCTGTAGCTTCACTAGAAAAATGTACAAATCTTACAATTCTGCAAAAAAATTCTAACAAAAATGACAAATAAATCACAAAACCCCTATTGGCATCAAACAATCAATTCTGACAGTTTATAAAAATGAACAAATTCACTTGAAAATGTTTAGCACTTGGAGACTTGTGAAACCTTTTTCGACTTAAAAAGTTATGTGTCTCTTGTTTCATTCGATGTTTTGTAAACGGGGGTGTTTTATCTTTGGATCTGTCTAACAAGGATTTGGTTGGACACAAGTTAAGTACCTGCGAGTACAAAAGTTTTAATTAGAAATATTTTCCCAAGTTTGAAAAAGATGCCAAGAATGACATTCACATCACGAACAAACTCAAAAAATTAATATATATTTTGCCCGGGGCTTTCAAACACGTTAATGACATTCCGATAGTTAGAAATCGTTTATAAAAGTAAAAGTTATAAAATTGGGCGAAATGTGCACTTGGATTTAATATTATTGTTTAAAAAAACATTCCATTAATTTATTTATGCGTATTCTTTAAAAGGTTGTTTTCTTAGATTTTACTACACAATTTTCTTTTCCTATTTCCATGCACACTCTTTGAAACTGCAACACAACAACAATTAAACCTACACCAACAACAGAATGACAATTTAAAGGTGGGCTATGCTATGTGATAATAATTTGCTTCTTATTTCCCATTGTTTAGTTTTCTCCGCAAAAAGATCAAAATTTTTAATTTTTTTTTGTGTTTTAATTGGGAAACAAATTACAATAGTACTCAGTGAAATTCTTGAAAAATACCACCAGGCGGACTTCCCTCCTTCTGCCAAGACAGAACCATTTCATTAAACTTTTCCGCAATTTCCACAAATGCAGTGGAAAAAAAATAATACCAGTTCCACCGCTCATGGACTTTCTGGCTGAACCATCAGCAAGTGATACCTAACGGCAGTAGTCAGCGATGCGGAAGTGTAGACAAGAAGGAAGTTAAATGTTTTTTTTCCACAGAATGAATGATGATTGTTGAGAAACTGCAATTTTCGCGATGGGTTCTTGGAAAAAGTAGTTTACGTATGTGCAATCATTTTGCGAAGCTATCCTGAAAGTTATGTAGGTAGTTAGTTTCGCTGAATTGTTTAACTGACAGTAATGAATGAATGGATTTTTTTTGTATGTTCTGTATGATTTTGTGTTTCCTTCAACCATATTCTGAGAACTCATCAGGCTGATTTAAAAACAAACTGGATTTTTATCTCGTCGAGAATGTTAAGTTTGTCCATTACCTGCATGCACGATTTTAACTGGTAAATTTAACTACTTGACCTTAAGTGATGTACTCGATTTCCTCGTATTTAAGGATAAATTCAAATAACTCCACTCAATACACTCACAGAAAAACAGTATTATTTTAATACGAATTCCTACTATTTTAATGTGATTTTTGCGATTATTATTACTTATAGTTAAAAAACAAATGAAGCAATACTTCCTTTAGATAATTATTTTAATTATTATTAAACCCATAGTGCATGCAATTAAAAAGTAACAAGATGTGACGTTATGCCTAGTATGCTGTTCCAGGAAAGCTAAAATTAAGCGCTTCTCCACTGTTTCTCTCCACCACTTCGCTAAATGTTCGCTTAATTTTGACAGTGTAGTTCTTTAACTAGGTCCGCCAACAATTTTTTTTCTTTCGAGGTAAAAATGTTTTTCTCTGTATTTTTTTCGTTTTTTTTTATTTTTACTTCCTCAAAAACCTCTTCCAGGTACTCCTCGTTAAAATATTCCATTTCTAAAAGAAATTAAATTAACAACGATTTTTTTTGTGTTGAACTTACCATACTGTTATTTTGCTTTCGTTCGAAATACGGATATTTTCCCTGATCTGTCAAAATTTAGCTGTGGAAAAATGTATTTTGCATTAATACGCCTACTTAAATTCTGTAGAGATTTTTCGTACAGTGGCTAACAAATGTAGCTTGAACTGCGTACTGCTTGGTTTAACAGCTTTGCTTAAATTTATCTTTGGAGAGATTTTTGTATGGGGGCTTAATTTAAGCGCGAGCAGCATACTAGGCTTTAACAATCAAACAGAGGCTAAACAAATTGAACGTGAAACCGAGTAAAAGGGCGAAAACTTATAACTTTTAAAATATTCAAGAAAATTAAATACAGTAAATTTTGTTTTAAGTGTGGAAGTTTTTTTTATAAGATTGATAAACAAAAATATAAGGACCTTTAATTGAAAATTACTAACTTCGTATGAAAGAGAGGTAGCTTTTGATTGTTAGACAAAACATAAATAGTTTTGAAAGCAAACTCAAAATTGAAATAGTAATATGCTTCTTAATTAGCGCGTTTTGCAAGAAATCTTTTCCACGATCTATAGCTCTCTTTGATACCCAAATTTTGGTATATCACACTCCATGTATTAAAATAATTGACTTTGGAACCGTTTTGATTCTTAACGCCCCGCAGTTTTGATTCTTAACGCCTATTATTTTAATAGATTTGTATGATTGCGCTATTAAAACTATTACTTTTCGACATTAATTTTAAAGAAGAAGTAGATACTTTTAACCCAGGGGGATAATGTTGTTGAATCGATTATGCGCATACTATAGTTTTAATTAATTAATAATACTAAATCAATGGTGCATTCAATTTAAAATTAATGCGATGTCCCATTATTTCAATAGTTTCCCCTTTAATGTGAATACACTACTAAAACTATTATTAACAATAGCACAAAATGAAAACTATTACGTTACATATTATTATACGTACTATAAAATCAATTTTTTATACAACTTTTTTCTCTGAGTGTAGTATTTTATGTAAAGCATAATTTAAGTGAGGGACGGTCAACTATTTGCCAGTGTTTTATAGTTATCCTCTTTTAAAGGTTAGTGGTGGATATTTATATTCGAAAGGAAACAGATTCGATTCGGGGCATATGTGGAAACAATTTTGGAAATGTATGGGAAAAGATATATCTGGAAACGGAGATGAAACTGTAATTTATTACAGTGGAAGATGGCAACCAAATTAGCAATTAGCAGTCACAGGGATATAACGTTTAGACAAATGTTGTGGACAAGAATGCAGCCAATAAATTAACAAATTAAAATTAATACATTAAGTTGAGTTGTTTTCGCAGTTAATTTCGGTTGAAGGAAATCCTGGAAATCATCGTAAATCTGAGATGGGATTTGATTTTAGCAAATGATTTTCTTGAGTCCTATAATAGGGATTTTCGTCGTTATTATTGCTTTTAACTAAAAAGCTTTAAGTGATAATGGGAAGAATTTCGTAAATAATGTTTAAAAAAAATGCTGAAGTTCAATAATCGGTAGGTGGGGGAGAGGCCCTAACAGTGAGACACTGTTTAAAGATGACAATATTCCAAAAAGAGCTGAAATCATTTCGAGTGTTCACTAGAAAATATTTAATCTTTCAAATATTTAGTGTGACAATATTTCGGAGCTTCAACATTCATGACATAACTAGTCAAAAGTCAAAAAAACAAAACTAAACTCATTGATATCTTTTTCGCCAATAAAAACAGCTTTGAACTAGAAAAGCAGTCCACCAATTTACTACCTAGAAAGACTGTGTTTTTGTTTAAGCGACACAGGTCACTCACAGTGAAACACTGTCTACCAATGTCGATGGGTAGCAGCGTTGCCAGTTTGGGGTTTTTTTTGACCGACGGTGGGAAATCTGGAGGGGAGAAATTATTTAGGTGGAAATCTGGGGTTTCTTTTTTTGTAATTACGTTCAATTATTTTTTTCTTCTCACTAAAAAGTATCGTAAGTGAACATTAAAAGCTATAAAGCAACACCAACAAATAAACAAATAAATTCATGTTCCATTAATGCCAATTCCGTTCCAACGCATTCCAATATTCATTGGTGCCAGGATATTGATAAACCCCTATCTAAAGCTACATACATCACACACTATTGCATTTGCGAAAAGTTCACAATCATATGAGAAGCAATAAATAGAGCGAGACTTTCTTTGTATTTTGTCTCTTGCTAAAACCAATTTGTGATTGTTCCTGGATCGGGATGTATCAATTTTACCCCTTCCGATCAAATGATCAAAATGTCCATAAGCAGATGTACAAAAACAAAGATGAAGACAACGAGACAACAATATTTTAGGACTTATTTATGAAAGTTGGCTATTTTTACTTATTAGATAAGTTTTTCTTATTAAATGTTGAAATCTGAATCGACTTCCTTTTTTTTTAAAATACGTATACATTAAAAAATCTTTTAAATTCTTTCTTGTCTTTGTATTTAATCTTAAGTTTACATAAATAATTTGAAAAATTTGGGGTTTTTTTTTTTAGAAAATTGCTAAATCTGGGGGTGTTTCAGATTTGTCTGGGGGGAAATATTTCAACCCTCTGGCAACGCTGATGGGTAGTATTACAGCTCGAAATCTGTCAAAAATGTTTAAAAGAAATCTTTAAAGTTGTTCAACTGCAATCGCTTGAAAGCTCATTTGTTTATGGTACTGTGCATTTTAGAAACAATATTAAAAAATATATATAAATACGTATTATATAAAAAGATTTAAAATTTTTTTTTTATAAATTTGTAGTTCAAGTTGTATAGAAAAAAAAATGCGTTCAATTTTTAACCTTCTCGTACTCGTATTCGGACGGACGGAAGAGTTAACCAATTCTGACACCGCGATGATTCAATAAAGTAAGTCTTGCAATTCTGTAGGTCTGTCAGTCGGCTCAAAAATCCTGCAGCCTAAACGGCTCGAAAGATTTTCTTATAATTTGATATTTTGAGTTCTTCGGCTCACAGTTCTGCACTATTATTTGTTTGGATGTTAAACTCGCATGTTACCTACCACATTTTTTGTACAGCGGTTTTAAAAAGTGTTCGATTTTTTTCGAAAACATTGTGGTCACAAGGAAGAACCGCTAAAGTCTGTTTTACTCATTTTCCAGGAGAGCAGTTTAAAATTTTTGACAAACGCGTGAAATTGCAAGAGACTCTATTGACTTTAGTGACTTAAGCTAGGTTTTTTTTGAAATTGTGGCCACTTTTTTAAAGATTTAAGCTGAAAAAAATTTACTTAATAGATTAGGGTACGCTGAATCTGAATGAACGTTTTGACATGTCCAACACGACTGCATAGTACATACCCACTACCCAGGTTGTCGTTAAAAATCCATAAATCTTATGGTATCTACTTTTGAAAATTAAATTTTTAACGAAAACGGTTCTATGACTTTTACAAAAGCAGTTTTTGGGTGGCTTGGTCTTGATTTACTTACTGACGCACTCAGTTCTTCTCTACGTTTTCGTATAACGCAAGGGTTTCCAAAGTGTGCGCCGTACAAAGTAAAGAGGGGCGCCACGCCGTGAGTTATTTACAAAATAACTCACTTTGCACTTGCTTATTTCATTTGGCCCGCTGTAACATTTAACTGCAATTGCAGTAACTTTTAACTTAGTAGCTATTGTATGTTATTTTGTTTTTTTTTTAAGTCTCTCTGGTTGTTTTCTGTTTCAACTCTGAATTCTTATAAATGTGGGATGAGTAGCCAGACAGCACCAACGTACCAACGAGCCAGCCAACAAGCAGTACATAACAGACGCATACAAATACCAACGTATCAACAAGACGCGACCGACACCGACAGACGTACATAACATAACGCGATCGTTCCTTTCCAAAAATCCAGCTACGACATGTAAAAGAGTAGAGTAGAGTTTCAGTCATCAAATTGGTAGGTCGTTCGCTAAGCTGTAATTTAATTTAATTGAATATTGAACATTGAATAAATATAATTAATTCGAAAGTTGATTTGTGTTTGACTTTACATAAATATAATAAAAAACTCAGTTCCATTCCGTTTTGTGCCTATCTATCTATTATTTTATTCGACTGTTTCCTTTTTTCAAATAACTAGGGAAGGGCTTCGTGACAAAATATTAAACTTGTCCGCTGCGCACCGACTGCAATGCATTTATGTTTTTTTTTTAAATTTTATTTTATTTCGTTTTTTTAACGTTAAACACGTGGCGCTGTACTAGTAACCGTATTTGGTGTCGATACCAGATTTAACGAACTTTTAATGCAAAATCTTTCATATACCTTAAATTTGTGGCAACCTACATGATGTAGAGGTACTTAAAAGCATATTAATTGTTGTGGATAGTAGCATTTATTCAAAATTGGTTGAAGAATCAATTTTTAATGGGAGCTTTGCCATCATATATCGATAGAAATTTTTTTTGTGCTAGCGAGCCATTTGATCATTACCAATTATAATCAGCTGGGACCAATGCAATTTTTCTAAGTCAACCTCGGTCGAAATAGTGTACAACGAAAAGCAAATTTATGTCCTCTTTTAATCTACACCAGTGAAAGATTGTAAAAACAAATCGTCGGCTTACAAGCAAAACTGACTGACTGCAAAAACGTAGTTGGTGGGAAAACGCAAAACAAGTTTTATGTTTCCTGAATTTCTTAAGCGCGAATGCAAAAAGTCTACCAACAATTTTAAATGCTTTGCATATTTCTAGGAAAAATATCAGATGGGCAGCTTTGGCAGAATTTTCTACATGCTTTATAATAGGCCTTTTTTATTATGCTCACATGATCTATATAGACCATTGATTTCCACGGTTTACAACAATAGTATGAGATCCAACTTTTGTTGTTAACCATGAAAATCAATGATCTATATAGAGCATGTGAGCATAATAAAAAAGGCCTATTATTCGATTGAGATATATCCTCTTCAGTAGCTCGTCTCTCTAAAAGGGTACACACTTTAATTTGAACAAATTTCAACTGCAGGAAATAAGGCCCCAAAAGAGAAAATGAAAGAAGGCGCCAAATTTGTGGTTTTATTTCATAATGAAATAATACCCCAATTTCAAAAATGAAATAACACCCCAATTTTTTTTTGTATATTTCATTGCTTTTGTCTTCTTAGAAATAAATTTACAATCTTTGTATTATATATGTATTTTTAATTAAATACATATTGCAAAATTTCTTCCCAACATTTTCTCTTTTTTTTTAATCATTAAAATGAAAAATAACGGAAATACCTAAAAGAAATTTGTAAATATTTTTAAATTTGGATTTGTAGTAAAATAAAATATTTTTTTTAATTAAAATAATGTAATTACCTCGTCAAAATAGTGAATATAGATGACTAGGAGCTGGTTAAAGCAACCCTTGGGAATTATTTTAAACGTTCCGTCCATTAAATATCTTCTTTTCCGCGGTGGTATATTTTCCTTTACTTCGCTTATTATTTTTAAAGACGAAAATACACAAAAAGCATGTTTTTGGTCTTCAAAAATGAAAAAAGGTCCCAAAAATTAGTTAGCGTCATTTCTTCTTTTGGGGTCTCATTTCATAATTAAATAAGACCCCAATTTTCATTAGGAAATAAGGCCACGAAAAAGGAAATAACACCCCAATTTTTTTTAACATCGTTGCTGTCGTTTCGTGTATAATTTTTTGGGGCCTTATTTAATTTTTTTGTTGGGGCCTTATTTCGCAGAGCCCAAATTTCCGCACCGGAACATTGACGTACTCCAACTAAAAGCCAAAGTGTTTAAATTTCATTCAAGAAATCCTCAAATCTTGCCAGAAATGGGAAGTCCACAACATCACCCTCACACATTAAAATTTATTTATATAACTCAAGTAATTTTATGACACAAAAATACTCAAAAGGCAATCGGACTTTTTGCAGGTATCCATGGAGGCGGACCGTCCGATTGTTACGACATGCCGCAACAAGGCCAGCTTCTATCACCATCAACGACAGGGTACGCAGCGGGTCTCGCACATGTCACACTCTTCCAATAATGTGCTACGTGCTCGGCGCGGTGTTGTCCGCATGCTTATAATATTCGTTCTGACATTTGCGTTGTGCAATTTACCATATCACGCACGCAAGATGTGGCAATACTGGTAAGTACTTGAGCTTTAATATCCTAGTACCTATTAGCAATTATTGGAAATCAATGTGGAAATGTTTTCCACGAGAACTTTGGGTTTCGAAGGAGTGAGGGAGAGGGGAGCGTGTTTCTATTTTTGTTTGATTTTAGCCAAAAGTCGCATGGGGTGGCAACGTAAACGGCTATGTAGGTCAAACTTTGGGAGGTAGTTATGGGGATGGTGTCTCCATTTACGTCGGCCTTTGAGACGACACTAACGACGGCAATTGTGAAGCAGAAATGGCTAGCGACGGTCGTATGTTATGACTTATGAGTTATATTTATATGAACTTGCCGAAGCCGATCAGTTTTTCTTTCTGTGAAATAACTTCCCTGTAATAATTGCCCTATAGCCAAAAGTATGCTAAAGCCAAGTTAAATGTTCCTAAAAATTTAAATATAATGTCGTGAAAAAGGCAACTAATGGGGCTTGAGGAGCTTCATGTACCTAAACCATCTCCAGCTCTCGTCCAACTGCAGTGGCACCTCTTCGCCCACGCTTCGTCAAGATTGTTTGCTTGTTTTTCATTAAAGACATGCACTTCGTATGTATTGTGTTGTCAGGATTCCTCGGTTATTTAGTTGTATAGTCCCAACCCCATCAAACTTTGTAGATTCGTGTCTTTAACATCAGCTAAATTAGGGTTATGTGGCCTTAAGGTAGTATCAAATATTAACGATCTAAGCAGGAGGTTCGTCAACTTCTGCTTTTTTGAATTGTATTCCCCCGTTCCTTGACTAGTCGAAGGTCAGTCAAAGATCACACACAGAGGCAACCACCATCCACAGCAAGGCTTCATGTTAATACCAGTCATAAGCTCTTGTAGACTTGATACTACTACTTGTAGCACGAAGGATGGCAAATTTGCTAACCAATAGCTTTTATAATAAAATAAAAGTCGACCGTGACATCCCACTTAGTGCAGTAAAAGGGTGGGTTTATAATCTTATCACTCCGCGACATCTTACGATATTTGAGTCCTCCAGGCACGTGTCAAAAAGTTTTCATCCATCTCATTTGCGCTAAAAGCCTTCCTCTACAGAGGACCCTATAAACTGCAAATAGAAAGAAGCTCCCGTCCTGAAAAATAATGCCAAAAATATCCCCCATGCTGCCATCCAGCATCTCGCGCATTACCCATTGTCAACCGACAATGAATTTCATAGCACATAAAAAAAGAAAAAAATATAAAATGTCTGTAATATTGCGAGAAATTTCCTGCAAACATCCTGCGCGAATAGAATTCAACTCAAAGGCACCTTTTTTTACTTTGCAGGTCGCGCTCCTACCGAGGCGATTCCAATTTCAATGCTTTGCTGACGCCGCTCACATTTCTTGTCACGTATTTTAATTCGGGCGTGAATCCACTACTGTATGCATTCCTTAGCCGAAATTTCCGCAAAGGCATGAAAGAACTGCTGATGTGCTCGCTGAAGAAGGGCAAGGGCAAGTCCTCGTCATCGTCGGTGCATCATAAGAGGGCCGCCTTGCAGGTGAGTGTAAGTGCATGTATTACAATATTAATCTGATTATATATCTTATACTTTTTTTTTGCATTTCGATGGGCTGCAGAGTTTGTTAAACGGTGTCCCGCCCCACCAGGATTGCTTTAAATTCTTATAATGTGTGTTGGCTAATCCGCTTCCCATTTTCTGCCAGAGAAATAATATATTCCCGGTTATGGTTCTTGGTTGCGCGGTTTCCATTTTAGTACCTACTTGTCGTAGATCCTGCTGTGGGAACTATGGCGGAAGTGTGCTTTTAATGCGATTCGGTCCAGTTCGTTTGTGGGAACTTTTTGGTAGGGATGGCATTGCTTTGGTGCCAGATGTTTTGTGTTGGGCGATTTATATTATTTTTACGGGGCAATTAGTTCCAATTGGTTGGTGGTGTTTTAGAATTTCACAAAGGAAGTATGTAATGACAGTTTAGCTGAAAATTTTACACTGCATGATGGTGCAGGGCGACGGGACAGCAGTAGCAGAGTGATAACAGAGTAATAGCAGAGCACTAACAGAGCAGTGGCAGGGAGGTTGTTAATTGGGGTATTTTAGTCATCAGCTATAATAGAACCTCTCAATCATCTGTAGCGTCGCCACAATGTTACAAAACTAGGAAGCAGGAAGCCGACTGTCATATAAAAGATAACAGAACAACAGCAGGGAAGCAGAAGAACTTCTACAAAAATAGTATTGCACTGATGCATCACTAGCGTAATAGGGGTAAGATTAAGAGCAGATTAGAGACACGGCTTCAGCGCCAGAACAGGTGGTAGATAGCTGACAAGCATAAATATACATTAGAGGATTGATAGTAAAGGGTGATTTGTTAAGAGGTTTAGAACTTTTTTAAAAAAAAAAACACAAAAAATTCGAAAAAATGAATGAAATATTTATTTGAATCGATAGTTTGAACCTTGCAATTTAATGTTTAAAGATAATTTCATGCAAATGTTGACCGCGGCTGCGTCTCAGGTAGCCCATCCGCTGAGTCCAATTTTGGCATACTCTTTCACACATATCGGCCGGTATCTCACGAATGAATGCATGGATGTTGGCTTCCAGTGCGTCAATCGAAGCGGGCTTGTCCCTATACACATTAGCCTTGGCATACCCCCACAAAAAATAATCTAATGGTGTCAAATCGCACGATCTAGGCGGCCAATTGACCGGCCCGAAACGTGAAATTAACTGTTCACCAAACTCGCCTCGCAATTGCGCCATTGTTTCGCGTGCTGTGTGGCATGTGGCACCGTCTTGTTGAAACCACATATCATGCAAGTCAAGAACTTCCATTTCGGGCAAAAAAAAGTTTGTTATCATCGCTCGGTAGCGTTCACCATTGACAGTAACGCTGCGATTCGCATCATCTTTGAAGAAATATGGCCCAATAATGCCGCCGGCCCATAAACCGCACCAAACAGTGGCTTTTTCGGGATGCATTGGTAGCTGTTGCAATGCTTCTGGCTGATCTTCACTCCAAATGCGGCAATTTTGCTTATTTACGTACCCATTCAACCAAAAATGAGCCTCACCGCTGAACACAATTTTTCGATAAAAAAGCGGATCCTCGGCCAGCTTTCCAAGAGCCCATTCACCAAAAATTCGGCGTTGTGGTAGGTCGGCTGGCTTTAGTTCTTGCACCAGCTGTATCTTAAAAGGCTTTACGCCCAAATCCTTCCGCAAAATTTTCCACGTAGTGCTGTAACAAAGGCCTAACTGCTGGGAACGGCGCCGAATCGACATTTCGCGGTCTTCTGTCACACTAGCTGATACGGCCGCAATATTTTCTTCACTACGCACAGTACGTAAACGTGTTGGTGGTTTAATGTCCAACAAAGTAAATTTGGTGCGAAATTTGGTCACAATCTTCCGAATAGACTGCTCAGAAGGTCGAGAATGCCGATCATAAAATGGAAGCAGCGCGCGATGAACATTTCGAACCGAGCACGAATTTTGATATTAAAATTCAATAATTTGCAAGCGTTGTTCATTTGTAAGACGATCCATGGTTAAATTGCAAACCAAACTGAAGCTGTTTGACAGTGACACAAGGTACTAAACACACGTCAGCTGTCAAAACCAGTGTTGCCAAAACCAAACCAGCTAAAAAATCACCCTTTAGAACAGTAAAAGAACCAGTGTGAAAAGTAGCAGAGAACTAGGAGGTCAGCTGCAGAATATTGCGAAAAGAATAGAAGAGTCGTTTAATATTTTTTGACAGATTTAAAGCAGTTATTTACACAAGAAACAGTCAAGTGGTAACATAACAGTAACAGAGCAATAGCAGAACTTCTCCAAACCAGTATCGGAACATTGGAAGATCAGAAGTTCAATAGAATCTGGCAGAGCAAGAGCAAACTAAAATCAGACAAGTATCAGGGATGTAGCTTACAGGTATTTCAACAGCTAGAAACATATAGCAGAGCAGTAGCAGAACAGTGGTGGTACTAAAAAATCAGAAGTTGAAATCAGAAGCTGAGGAGTGTCAGAGCAAAAGCAGAGTAAATACACGGCATATGCATAACAGCAGTACAGACATGCTACCACTAACAGATCGATAGGAGAACAAAAATTGAGCCATAGTAATGAAGTAACACTGATAAATAAGTACCTCAGGGCTGACAAAGTAAACTTGGACTAGTAGTACGAAATTTATAGAAATGAACAGAAAATAAGTAAGTGGCAGACACTGTTCTAAATATTAAGAGGCTAACAACCGACCAACAGCACAAATTTTGCAGCTATGTATGTACCGCCATAACATAGTAGTCATCGAGTACAGATATGACAGTAGGAAACTAAATACGATTAGCAAATACTAGTAAATGTGATAAAAAATGCAGATATTTAGAATTAACAGAGCATTAACAGAATGCATTCGATTTTCGTAATTTTAGTTTCCGGCGCAGTAAGGACTCATGTTCCATGGATGCATTACAATAGAAAAGACATCAGAATTCTTGCTGTAGAAGAATGTCAGAGTGGTCATTTTTCAACTGCTACTGTATATAAAATAGTTTATATTAGTTTAACAATTAAATTTTGTTCCCAGGCAATTTCAATTGCAAAAGTCTTCTTTAAATGTGGTATCGTTCCATCGGTCAGTCCTTCTCGTCGCATTCAATTTAGTATTTAAACTTGAAGAGTTTTTGAACACTTAAACAGCACAAATCTTAACTTAAAAATGGTGAAAACGAGACACCCAATCCAGCAACATAACTTCAAAGCGTTTTGGTGACTTCTTGAACACGTGGGATCCTGAAATTCTGCTTACAATATTCTGCTTTGCAAAATTCTGTCTTCTCACACAAAAATTCTGTCTTACAAAATTCTGATTTTCAAATTTAAAGCAATAAAATTCTGGTTATTCTGTTTTTTTTTCAACTAATAAATGTAAACGACGAGAAAAAAAAAACAGAGAAACAGAAAAAAACAATTTCAAATTTATAAAACATTAAAAACTATTTACTTTTAATTTTTAAATAAAAATAAAATTAAAATTTAAAAAAAAAAAACAAGAAAAAATAGATTAAATATTGACAAAAGATTTGAATAAAAAACAAAAACAAAATCACAAAATCAAAAAAAATAATGCGAAATTTAATTAAAAAAAGATATGAGGCAGTCAAAAATTACAAATTTTATTTATTATAATTTCATTTGTTTTCTTTTTATACTCCATTTTGGCAGTATAAAAGGACAGCCGAAGTGATGTTTAATCAAAATTCCTTCGACAATCGACTCGGTAGGATCTTCGAGTACTCAAAGACCATTTTCCTCAGTCTTCCTAAAAAATTTTAATAGCGTGTCGCTTCTTTTGTTTACTTTCGTATTTCTATAATAAAAATTAAATAGAATCGTATTTTTAAAAAATACCCACAAATTTTTTTTTATTTTTAAAAAGCGCGCGCTTTTGAACATTTTCCAAACCATTTTTTATTGTTTGCAGAATTTTGAAAGTAGAATTTTGTTAAAAGAATTTTGACCCATCTAGAATTTTGACCCTAACCAGAAAAACGTACCTAACGACTCGAAACTTATGTTAGTCCATGCTTCTTAACTAAAATGTCGAACTAAATTTGTATTAGTAGGCCTCATTTTTTCGCTTTAGCTTTAGAGTTCAGTTTAGGGAGTAGATCTTCCAGAGAAGTTTAGTAACTCCTGCGTTTGATTTTGGGTCTCATGTTTTGTGACATTCAACACCTGTACGTCATTTACAGTATTTGCAAACCGACGATGTTGTTTCATGTTTTCTCAAACTCCTTTGTTTCTGCTCCCTCCATCTTGCTTGGTTGCTAACTTCACTTTAATACAAAACTTATCGAGTAAGGTTCGCTCGTAGTCAGCGGTTTATTCCTATTGCTCCATTTGATATTCAAATTGACCCGCTTTTCGTGAAAGGACATTTTTTTGGTTGGTTTCAAATTTCTTGTCATTATCAAAACAGAATTGGACTCCAAGTAGTTCCAGAAAAATGTAAGGACATTCAGATAAGCCAAGGGATAATGAATTTCCTTTAAATTTTTGAAACAATCGCTCATCTTGTAGGTAAGACGACCTACACATATTTGAAGATTTTAGTGACTGAAATCGAGGTCCAAATTGGAGTCCCACAGGGCTGAATATTGTCTCCATTACTTTTTGCTTATTTCCACTGACGTTGTTTACTGTACTCTGTCGGCTATGGAATCCTAAGTCGTTAAGTCTAATTTTTCAAGTTCTAGACTTCCACCAAATACGCGCTGATTTGTGAAGACCTGCAAATCACCTTCCGATTTGATGTCAGTAAAGGTTCGGTCAAGAAAAGAGGGCGCTCCGTAAGTAGACTCCAACTTGTAGCTGCTTACCATCGGTCAACAAACGTATGTCGATAATAAAGCATATTGGTTTATCTATTCTATTATGTCACCATCTACCCACTTAACGATGCAGCCAGCAAAAAGGTCCTTTCGCTTTAAATATTCGCACTCCCATTAAAAACGCTACCACCCAAAACCCACAAGAAACTACACACAAAGTGTGTAACAAAATAGTCCCACAACTCATGCGACTAATACCTCCCACAACTTCTCCAACTATCCATAAATTATCGCTAAGCCTCTTCGTAAATTTGGTATCAATATGTGGCCCCCGTACAAACAATTTACTTCATTAAGTTCGGCACATAAATTAGAAGCAATTAATATTGCATGAACGTTAATTTTACAGGCATTTAGTGAACATATACCGATCCAACAAAGTAGTCCCGTCTCACAAGTTGGAGAAAATCAATAACTAAAACTTCCTCTCTAGCAGGTTCTTTGCGCAGATGGTCCTATCCCCTTATCGAACATGTCCTCATTTGGTGAAAACAATTCCGTGGCTCTTATGTGCAGAAAAGCTGCTTGGATACATAAGATTCTCTTATCCTTTTGATGGGGATCTTGAGTAAATAGGTTTGATTTTAAAAGTGTCTACGAGAGGACTATTAAAAAGGGATTAAGCATAATCACGTACGACTAGCGGAGAACTTCGGAATCTATTATGAGCGTGGTGAATTTTCACCATCACACTCTACACAGGATACCCTAATGGGGTATGTGCAAAGTTATGCACGTTCCTCCAATATTAGTTGAAACGGCGTATTTGAATCGGAACTATGATTTGCAGCGTATTCTGATGAAAAAGAGTCGCCCCAACGTATGACTTCGGTGTACTGCACGAGTTCCAATGTATGACTGCGACGTGGACGGGAAATTACCAAAAAAATACACGTACTCAGAAAAGCTTCACATCTTTGCCGAGAGAGGATGGCTGAAAAAAGTATTCCGCCCATTAAAAGGCACATACCTAAATGTGAATCGTCCTAGCTTACACGATACCGAGGGTACAAGAATTTGGATGTGGATTTGAACACTCAGCTCTTTGAAACTACCCACCCAATCCGAATTTTTACGAATCGTTAACCCAACAAAATACTCGCATTCGGGATATTTTTTTGCAGCGCACGTTTGTTTTAAATTTTACATTTTCGCAAAATTTTTAAATCTCCAATTCCGTGCTCCCCACGGACACACAGGCGTCATTACGAATATTTTCCTCATTCATTTCCGCAACCAAATGAACACGAACACTGCATGATGCACCCTATAAAGCTTTCAATCGAAAGGAAGAGCTACAGTCGAAAGCAATCGTTTTTACACTTTTCCGTATTTGATAAAATACGAGTTGTTTTCAATGGGCCTTACCAATAACCATTTTTAGTTTCGCCTCTAAATTTTAGTAGTTCACGGTTGTTATAATTTCCATACAAATTTCGCAATTGTGAGCTTCCGTGAATTTAAAGTCGAGACTAAAATTTGTTATTAGTACGACGCAATAAATTCTAGCTCAGCCTCCTGACGGAGCAGAAAGATGAGTGAAACCTTTAAATAATCGCAGAAGTATTCAACGTTTTTATAACAAATTCAACCTTTTTGAATTGATTTCGATTTATAAATAAAGTGCACGACTGGGTCGCAAGAAACTTTCTCGTTTAGTGCGAGTCTGACTGAAATTCAAAGTCATTTAAGCAAATCGTTTCTTTCGGGATGTAAGCATTACTTGGTTTTTAGGGTTTTATCGAAATCGAAAATGGGGTTTTCGAGATATGAGCAGTTTTCAAAGTGAGCGTTTCCAGTGATTCCAATTAAAAACTAAGGACGCAATAATTTTGAAAACATCAATTTTACTCTAAGTTTGCATTTTGGTCGAAATCATGCCGTTTTGAGGTAAACTAGGGAAAACTATATTTTTCAAAAATCACTTTTTTTCAAAAATTCATTTTACGATAATACATAGAAAAACTGAGTTATCCATTAAGTTAGAAATGACCATATTACCTTAGAAATACATTTTTGCTACAATCGTACGGACTGTTTTCGAGATATGTCGAAATTTCAAAAGTACCGTTACTCGATTTTTTTTAGCGGGAAACTGAGTATGCAGTTAAGTTTACCTCACCTACTTAAGCTTAAATATCAATTTGTGTTTAAATCTTAAAGGCCTTTTTGAAACAAACCAAACTGGTATGAAAATTTTGTATGGGAAGTACCATTAATAAATTTTAAATCCGAAATTTGAACGAAATCCGTTCAGGCGCTTAGGCTGTAGGCCTCACCCTCACCCCAAGGGGTAATTTCTTGCTCTCTCCATGACGCTCTCTTTTATGCATTTTTCGAGTTAAGGAACGGCATTGAGTAAAAACTCGTAAGAATTTGTAATAACTTGTAAGATTTAAAAGTAAAGGAACAGACCTATAGTGATTGCGCCGCAGTAATAACAGATTTTAATCTCGACTTTAAATTCACGGAGGCTCACAATCGCAAAATTTTTATGGAAAATATAGCCACTGTGAACTACTAAAATTTAGAGTCGAAACTAAAAATGGTTTTTGGAAAGGCTCATTCCGCGATAGGTACAAATAATAATTTTTAGTGTTGGATACATTTTTCCAACTCACAATGGCGAAATTTTCAATACGAAATTGCATATTGTGACCCGCAAAATGTATAGGCCGAAGGTTATGTATGATTATTGGTAAGGTCCATTGCGCCGGACTAATAATAAATTTTAGTCGCGACTTTTGATTTACGGAAGCTCACAATTGTGAAATTTGTATCGAAAACATTGCCACTGTGAACTAAGAAAATTTAGAGTCGAAACTAAAAATGGTTTTTGGAAAGGCTCATTCCGCGATAGGTACAAATAATAATTTTTAGTGTTGGATACATTTTTCCAACTCACAATGGCGAAATTTTCAATACGAAATTGCATATTGTGACCCGCAAAATGTATAGGCCGAAGGTTATGTATGATTATTGGTAAGGTCCATTGCGCCGGACTAATAATAAATTTTAGTCGCGACTTTTGATTTACGGAAGCTCACAATTGTGAAATTTGTATCGAAAACATTGCCACTGTGAACTAAGAAAATTTAGAGTCGAAACTAAAAATGTTTACTTGTAAGGCCCATTCCGCGACACTAATAATAGTTTTTAGTTTTCAGGATAAAGTTTTCCAACTCACAATGGCGAAATTTTCCATACGAAATATCATATTGTGACAGACAGAATATTTAGTGTGAAGGTTAAAATTGATTATTAGTGAGGTCCATTGTGTATATGCCCAAACTTTAGTCCTATCCTTACAAATTATATCTTTGGCACCTTATTATCAGCATTAGACCCACGTGCAACTTTTTACTCAGTAACGGATTAGTTTTACATCCATTAGACCAAAATGTGATTATTCACAATACCCACAAAAGGTCTAACAGAAGCCTATGTGCTTATTCACAATACCCACAAAAGGTCTAACAGAAGCCTAAGAATTTCATTTTTGAAAAATTAAAAGCACCTTCCCACTGAAATTATAAGCATTCAATAATGAGGCCATTTTCCCACAAAAAACAACGCCCACCTCAAAGAAAGGATAAAGGAAAGGCTAACCAAATTAGAGCCCACAAATTCTGGGAAGAGATTTATTTAACTTTTTATGATATAAATTTGTAAATTTGCAAGTCTGCCTCTAGTCGCCTTTAGTTACCTCTAGCTACCCAATTTTAATAAGTTGCAGATCAAAAAATCCGAAATTCAAATCCCTTTATCTTAGTTATACATATATCCGTTTTGACTAATACATCTAATCATTATGTAGGTGATGGCTATTACCAACTTCTCAAATCGACCAAAAGGCAACGATAGAAAAAGGACACTCCCGCATGTAGCTTAAAATAAATCCAAAAACTTTCCCATCAGTAGATCTGGAATACTAATGGTTTTTCTTATCCTTTTTGCAGACACAATCCCTGCCAACGGACACAACACACATCGGTAATGATCAACTATGATGGCGTCTGACGTCACACAAAAAGTCAAATTTAATTGCAAGATAGATATCCAAATGAGACGATGTTGACATACTCCAAGTGCGGACAGCAAGGACGTCCTTCAACGAAATGTCTTACAACGAAAATCAACACCATCACGGTCTTTAATTATTCAAGTGAATCTTCCGTATTCAATTAACGCGAGAGGTCTGCATCTGCACGGAAATTGTTTTACTGAATGATTGTCCCATTACTTTTAAATTTCCTGCATAATAAAAGCGAATGTCCCACCAAATAAATTCGCCAAGGAGTTTATTACAAAAATACGAAAAAAAAAAAAGAGTGATGAAACGACGGAGCAACAAGAAAATAATGGGTGCATTAAATATTCATCTATTATGTGCTGTAAACCATTTTCTCTGTCGCAGGCATACTTTCGTGACCACAGCTACTCTCGACGAGCACGACAAAATGGACACAATAAATCAGGTCGGTGCTTATCTCGGCTCTCTGCAGTGAGCAGTGACACTTGTATCCCGGGTGAGATGTCCAAGGATTCTCTTTTTTTTTTTTTTAACTTTTCCATGGGTAATCGGAGCAAGTTTTGTTCCCTCTTCCTTTTCAACACATGAAACGAACTATGCCGGCTGCTTGACAATGAAACTTTCAAGATAGTCGAAAGGATAATGCTAAAAAATTGCTGTAAATAATAAAAAAAATTGTATTAGACCTTGTTTGTGGGCCTAAGGCTCTGCAAATATTTCCTATATTAGGTATTGAATAGATTTAATAATTTTAATAAATTTTTTTTCTTATAGAAGTGGATGTAAATATGTGCAAGCTTTTTTTAAATTAAATATTAAATTTGTAAATTTTAAAATAATCGTTTAAAGTGTGTACTTAAGGTTTATACGGAGTAAATTTATGACGATGGCTCAGCAGGCAGTCTGCAACTAAACCAAAGTTTAAGGACGAATAATAAATTGCATTTTTATCAGTATGATGTATCCTACGTATGTCGTATATTTCAATAAATATAAATTATTATTAAAGAGCTACAAGCGAGGTTGCGGTTTTTTTTTTGTTAATTGGAAATTTGACACAGATGACTGCTGTAAGTATTGCATTAGCGAATGGAGGGGGACTTCAAACAGGCCATTGTAACAAAAATCTGTAGGTTCCAAAAATGATGTCTAGTAAAAAAGGAAGACAGAAATCATTGTGATCCAGGTTATACCCCTTTTAAACACAGCACTACCAATGAGTAAATTAATAAAAAAAAAAACTCCCGAACATCAAAGCTGTTTGCAAACTGCGCTTAATTCCTATTAACAAATTGTTTATAACACTGAATTTCGATATCCTTCCAACCCAAAACGACATTAACACGTGACAGGATAAATGGTAAGCTATTATTTTTTCTAGGCACGCGTAACAAATCAAAATAAATGTCCAATAAAAACGGCAGCCTTGTTGTATAGGTGGAAGCAGGCGATGTAGAGAAAGGATCGAAATGAGTGTATTTTTTTGTTTAATAAAAGCGAATTCAATATCCTTGTTGACACAAACATGTTTTTCTACATTTCATGGCAGCCAATTAAAAGCAAAAGGATTCCAGTAGAAAAACATGATTCCCACCCACTCGCACTGCGCCCACTGTAGGACTTTAATGACTGTAATCAAATGGAAGTTAATTGACTTGTTCAATGAGCACGGCTCGGAAAACATTTTGTTACCTACCAAAAACCGGGGCCACCTTCCAATTAGCTTCGATCTGTGAGAGTGATTTTAACACAGAGTTTCACTCTGCATGACAGTACCAAATTAATTATTTTATCTTCCTAACAGCTCCTTCGAACAGCACCTAGTTCACGAAGTTGTGACATTTGGTTGAGCATTTCCACTCTAGCATTCGTCTTGGAAGTTTATTTACGAGCTCAAAGATCTCCTTGACAGTTCATGCCAAATTTTAGATAAAGAAATGTTTTAGATATATGTCTCACTTGCCATCTACCAAGTCCCTGGAAGGAGAGCTTTTTATATGACTGATTTTTGCACTAAAATCCAAAGAACAGCCTGTCTCGGCTGCGTGAGAGCTTCCCCGAATACGCCTACCCTAAATTCAATAAATAGGACCTTAAACTGAACCTCGGCCCTTCAATTTTACCTCCTCCTTCAATTTATTCAGCAGATAACAGAAAACAATCACTGCACAGAGAAAACCAACTTCGGCAACCGATCGCATAATTTGAGTTCAGAAAATTCTTGCATACCCGCAGGCGCTATGGTAATTCCTCTCGTGGGTGTGCTATGCGCTAAAGTGCACCAGCTAATACCTCAACCGGCAGCAAGAGCGCAATCGTCAAATCTCACCGCAGTGATTTCGTGAGTGGTGAATAAGTGCGCCTCTGCTAGTTTCTGATCATTTCTGGGCGCCTGGTATTTTGGGACGATTGTGGGTGGAAAATTCTACGAAAAATATTAAAATCCATCCAAAGCTGAGTAGTCAATTTTTCGCAGCGAATATCTCGCGTTCCCAACCAGGTATCGGGATGAAATAAATTGCACAAAATTGGCAACAGCATGTAGATTAATAGTGAGTTAAATATTTCCGAACAGGGTGTCGCTGAAATATTTTACCGGCAGTTGGAAATTCAAATAAGGATATTTTTTTCTTGGAAATGGAATGGAAAAGTTGGAGCAAGAAGACAAATTGGAAGCTGCGACTAGAAAAGGGTTTGGCGATGAAACCAGCGATTTATGCATGAAAATTTTGGACTATTGCCGTGCAGTAAAGGGAAAATTTTGGACGTTTGACTTCTACGCTTCTGGGTCTTGGCCTTTGTTGCGATTTGCTAAGAAAAAAATATATCTTGGTAAACAATCTTTATAGGGTAGGAATATTTAAGTGAACTAATTGACAAATATATAAAAACTGCCGGGTGAGGCTTCTTTTCTGTGAGAAATATATCATTTCGCACGACGTTTCACTTGACAATTGTTGTTCTAGCAAGATCTGTGTGTCTGTAGAAGATATGGCTATAAAATAAATAAAATATGGTTGGATAGTAGGTAGAAGTTTTTTTCAGCGATACTATGAATATCTACAAAATGAGGGAGCACCCCAGTCTCCCTTAAATCTACGAAATAAGGGAGCAATCCAGTCTCCCTCATTTTGTAGATTTTCATTATTTTCTTTGGAGTTTATTTGCTAATAAAATATTTCTGCACAGAAATATTGCTCACAAGGTGTTGGATAATTTTTAAAAAAACAAAATGTTAGCACAGGGTGTCCCGAAAATATGTTTTTCGCTGCACTTTTTCTTGTTTTGAACGAGGCGTTATGATAGAAATAATTGCAGCACGTTGGCTTTCAGTTTGTTGTTCTTTATTACGATCATCACTGCCGTACAGGGTGTTGCAAAGTTTTTATTTATACGTGCAATGTTGTTTGGTTTTTAAATAATTTTTTACGGTGACCAAATAAGACGTTGAAGTGAATTGAATAGCCGAATGTAGACTTTTTTTTTCCAGCAGGGTGGTCCGAATTTGTGTTTTGTGTTACTTAGTGAATAAATAAAATGTTTTTAGCTTACACTGTCGGTTTAAAGAACAAAATAAAATGATCAGAAGCAATCTGTGCCCATTTTTTTGAATTGAATTGAATTGAAACAAAACGTTTCCAAGTTCTTGATGCGAAAAGTTATCCCGTGAGTTGCAGAGCAGGACACTTCATATATGTTGTTGTTTCTTTGACTTCAAAAATTTAGTTAGAGAAGTAGAAGCAAGGACTGTGAACTACATGGCATGACATTTTTTGTGCGATGGTCGGTAACCTGCCTACCCCTTGAAAGGTGTCGTAATATGCAGTTGATAAGAACTTCAGCATCTTTGCGAGTTTGCATAAGCTAAGGTCTTAAAATGAAGCTTCGATTGACGTCCGCAACACATTTAGAGGAAGGTTGTAAAGTTTTCATTCAGCTTAACTATGTAATTCCGAGAAATTCTTACTGACCTCAGCTTAAAATCTATCGGCATAGCTAAAAAGTATAGTTTCTAATCGGTCTTGCCTGTCAATGCTGGTTCAATTTAGTGAATCCATCCGCCATATGTGGTCAATTGGAGGGGCTTATGTCGGACAATTCTGATACTCGTTTTTCCCACCAATTGGCGTAGTCTACCAGCTTAATGAGTCTTTATTTCATCATCTGACTGGAAATGCCATTTTGGTGTATTGCAAAGCCACCTCAACCAACCTGGTATGCCTAACTGGAGGGCGATTGCTTAAAACCGAGCTGGCTGGAGGCAGTCTACTTAACGCTCAAATTACCACGCAGTGTTTCACACGTTTGGGCAACTTGAAACAAACTTGAAAAAAACTTTCTAAATCTCCTTCAAACACTCAAGCGGGTGACTACAAAGAACTTTCCAGACTCTCCCCTCGTCAATCCCCTCGTCAAGTACGAGGAAGTTAAAACTATTTATGAGCCCATCAAGCATTTATCCACATGATAAGGATGAGAGGCGCAGTAGGTTTTAAATGATAGGATGTCTACAACAACAAATTTAGCTTTTGATACTGCAAATTAAATCCTTAAATTGCTTCGACAGCCCCTCTGTCCCTTTGTCCCTTTTAAAAGCTTAATCCTCTGCAATGAGTCAAAAAATAGCCCTCATTCCACAGATACGCCCAAGAAGTGTCTACAGTTTCAATGATATTGTTAGCAACGTCCTTTCTGAATCACACTTCCCACCCCCGACACAAGTTAGATATCGAAATAACATTCAAAATTAGCACTAAGAGAATAATCCTCTTTCGTTCAGATACAGAGACGACTGCGATAACAAACGGGGACAACACATTTCGTCTTCTCATGTATAAAGGACTCCCTTTCGAGGAGATATCAAAAAATCGTTGGCATTCCTCTATGTTGAAATGAAAATATCCCCACGAGAGACAAAGCGTAATCAAATAATCATCAAAGGACGTGCACATTCAAATGGTGTTGTTATCTGTGTGTATTTGCGTGTGCGACAACAAGGCCGAATTAAGGTCCTTTTTTCTTGTTGAATGAGAAAAACATGATGACTCTCAAAGGCGAAATAGTTGTCTACATATCCTTTGCTGTTGTTGGGGGAGCAGCCTTTATTGAACGTCATAGCCACAGGAGACAGAGATTGTACTGGATGTTGACCGAAATCAATGATTAAATTACAGGATTGGGAAATTTGCTGTACTGGTCGCACTTTTATGGTTATTTCTTCATGAATTGGTACACTGGAAGGTGGACAGTGGGCACGCATGTTTGGATGTTATTATTGCATGTGCCGGAATCGGATCTATAAGTACAGAGATATCTTATGGACTCATTGATCCGATATGAGTTTGCAGCTCCAAGGACACGAAAGTGGATTTTGCTGAAAAAATGGAAGAGTCCTTGCTTCGACAACCGTTTTGGATGAATCTCTGGAATGGTTTTCGAAATGTGTGCCTACAGGGGGTTGACTCTTTTTGGATGCATGTGGTTTTGACTGGCAAAGGTAAAAGCGTCCAATTCTAACCCCAAATTCCACGTCTGAAATGAATAAAGCGTTAAATTCCAAATGTGTCCTTGAGAAAATCTCCAACCGCATCCGGTACTTACTCTAAGCATCCTTGATTCACCAAAAACCATTGACGCTGATCTCCAGCAGATTCCATTTGCACCCCGCCGCAATCCAGGAGTAAAATTCCTGCGTCGAACTATTGCTTTCCAAAAAACTACGACAGTAAAAACTCGACTAACTTTATCCTGCGTCGCAACAATTCAAATGGCTAAAGTTCAACTCCATGAGAAAAGTATTTTTATTTCGTCCTTTAATCTCTTCCCCTTTATTGCCAGCCAGGAGACACTGAGCACTGAGCACTGAGGTGAGGACAAAAAACATCGGAAAAGAAACTTTTCCAACTTTGCCGCTGCTGAAATTTGATTTTAATTAAAAAAAGAAAGAAAATGCAGCTAAAACAACAAACCAAGTCGATTACACAAAAAAAAATCACTGTCCTGCATATTATCCTCCTTACACACTATCACTGTATATACAATGACAGTATCTGCCAGTGTTGCTCACATATTGTCCGCCATAAGCCTCTTAACGAAAATAAATAAAAGAAACTTTAACACGGATCCATGGCGCTGCAACTTTTCAGTGGCATCGCGATTATAATCCTTAGGCGGATTTATCAGAGTTTCGTCCTCTTTTTTTTACTCAATGCAAACAACGATAATTGAGGATTAAATTTTGCGACAAAACTTGTGACTTTGCAGCACTTACGGCAATAGCTACCCGGCTTAAGCGTTGAATCGTCGAATCGTTTAATCTGCCATACAGGAGTTTGGGTTTAAGGAAAATTAACAACACAGCTTATGGAAATTGGGGGGAACTTTTGAAACTTTTCTCGAGGGAAATTTCCCGCCATTTTCCAATTTCATTTGCCATTCGCCGAAGATGGGTGTTAGTCCTGGAGGTATAGGTCTACTCCGTAAAAATAAAACAAGCGCAAGCGAGTGTTTATGAGAAGCTTAGCCAAGAGCCGAATGATATGTAGCTGAAACAATTTAAGGATGTATTGGCGGTTTTAAAAATCCTTTTGAATTGATTAAGAATTATTTTTGCAATGGCGAGTTGAAGGAAGTAAAATCAGAAAACAAAAAAAATGCATTCTGCTCAAAAACGCCCTCAAAAAGTAGGCGTGGCAATTGACGATATAGCTTAAAGAACTTCTATCATCTGAAGTAACATTGGAAAACAACCTCTATCCACATCTGTGCAGTGGCTTTCACGCCAACTGGGTAACAGGCAGAGCAGCCTACAATTTTGTTATTGTTTTGGTGGTCGCGCAGTGTCTCATTGGTTCCTGAGTTGGACTACTGAGCGAGGTGCCTCAGGTTATATCCAAGAAAAGACACAAATTAAACACTGAAACAGTTTTTTTTCCACAACGCCACGTTTGACAAAAATCCCATAGCAAAACTGTCATGAAAGAGCTTCTCAATTCAGACGTTCGGACTCGGCTTAAAATTGTAGGTCGCTTCCAATCGTCCCAAAAATAAAAAAAACTCACACAAAACGTCAATGATAGGGTAGGTACCTACACAAACCTGTTACGCCAACTATTTATTTTATATAATTCTATAGATTGGAAAATAGGTTTTTGTAGTTTAAGACACTGGCAAACTTAATGAACTACAAAAGTTCAAAGCTTTCAGTATAAAGTTCCGCTCTGGAACTCACTACGAGCAGAGACAGTACTGAGACCACCAACTTCGGCCGATTTCCCGTTACTTGCCTACAAGCTAAATTTTCATGGGGTGGCAAAACGCTATTGTTACATAGAAATTCGTATTGACAAATGTCACGTAACTTCAAAAATTCCGGCTCACCAACACACTCGCACCTTGCATATGCCACTTCCGCTGTGGACAAAGCTGCTGACAGCGTTCATAAAATTTTGTACGTTAAATTTGAAATTATTTATATACGTGTGGATAGTATTTTTTTTAGGAATAAGTGTACATTTGTTTAAAATATTTATGAAAAATTGTCAATGCAAAATGGTTGCATGAAAATAAAAACATTTTGAGCAAGTTTTCTTCAGTTATTAAAGAAAAATGCACACAATAAATCGATCTTAATAATATCGAAAAGAGGTAAATACACAACCATGTTTGTCCTAATATGTTCTAGTACAGGGTCCGCCAAATAACTTCTTTTTTTTTTGAAAATGCTATAAAAAAAAACTACTGAATATTTTCTCAAATTTCTTTTTTTATTTGAAAGTACAATCCTTCCGGTTAATAATGGAAAATAATTTCATTCAAATGGCTGCCTCTGCTGGCCATGCAGTAGCCCACACGAAGATGCCGATTTTGTCAAAAAAAAATCATCTTTTCAGATGAAGCTCATTTTCATCTTGGCGGGTATGCAAACAAGCAAAATTGTCGCATTTGGGGCACAGAAAACCCGCACGCATACATTGAAAAGCCGATATACCCAAAACGAGTCACTGTTTGGTGCGGTATTTGGTGCATTTATTTTTGTAGTTTTTGTGTGTTTTTGCATGTCACACTGATTCTTTTTTGACATAACACCGATAGGAACAAAATGGCGAATTTGAAAAAAAAATGAGGGGCCCAGCGGCAAGAGGATTGTGAGTTGGGGGTTTCAGTATGGTTTGTCTATGACTACGAGTATCTGGGGGCTGCAGGAAATAAGGCCCCAAAAGAGAAAATGAAAGAAGGCCCCAAACTTGGGGTTTTATTCCATAATAAAATAGCACCCCAATTTCAAAAATGAAATAAGGCCCGAAAAACAAAATAAATAAGGCCCCAAATTTGCTGTTTTTTTTGTGTATTTCCTTGCTGTTTTATTCAATATATTAGGCGTGTTTTTTTCAGCTTCGATCTCAGCAAAGCAAAATAAAGTAGAATTTTCATCATGCAATTACAACAACTACGCTCTACTTGACACTTCGCGACTCATTTGTAGTTGTTGTAATCGCGTGCTGAAAAAAAAAACACGTTTCAAAAAAACACGTTTGTTGTCCTCTTAGAAATAAATTTACAATCTATTATATATAAATTTTTAATTAAATATTGAACCATTTCTTTGTAACATTTTTTTCGTTTTTTTATTCAATAAAACGAAAAATATCGGAAATACCTAAAAACAAATATTTTTAAATTTGGATTTTTAGTAAAATAAACTATCTTAAACATTAAGAAATAATGAAAATTTGGTAAAAAATCGCGCGATTTCTTGTACCAAATTTTCATAATGAAATAAGACGCCAATTTTAGGGAATAAGGCCCCAAAAAAGGAAATAAAACCACAATTTTTTTAAAAATCGTTGTTGCTGTTTCCTGTATAATTTTTTTTTTTTTTGGGCCCTTATTTCATTGGGGCCTTATTTTGCAGAGCCGTATCTTGACATATTTTCAGATGACTATAGCTCACCGAAGTTCAAGTAAGAAACTAACTTCTACCTAAAAGCATCATTGGGCACTGTTGGAGTGTTCCAAGTTCATCTTTGCCAAGATAAGTATTAAAAAAAAAAACTTAAAGCCATGATGCCATGATTCGGGGAACTAATTGATAGAACTACTTTAAGTAACTACAGGCTACAGGTCTACGCTGAAGATGGTAGAAGGTGTCGCTCAATCAAAGAAGGATATCTCTATTTTTACCCGACTCGACACAGGGAGGGTTGTGTTTCGCGCGTATCCTATGTTCGTTCTTACGGGACGCCCTGTAGCCTAAACGGCTTGACCGATTTTGAAGAGTGGGGTATCATAATATTCGTTATTCTTTTTTTTTTTTACAGTCTGTCGGGTTTATTGGTTTTTTGAATTAACTTTTTCTGTATATCTTCCTCTAGACCGAGATTTAAGATCCGCACTAAGATACAGGGTTTCTCCAACCAGAGTGACTTATATTTTCGGCGGTGATCGCGGAATTTATATTATGGCGTACTTGGTCAAATTAAGGTAGCCAACAAGTCGAGTTTATGTCAACCCCAGCAGCTTTCTGAAGCTTGAACTAGTTTCTTTTTAAGTGCAACGTGATATGGCTCATTAGGATGTAATTTGAACTACTGTGCAGCGAAAAGGGACATAAAATGGGAGTAGGGAATAAACTTGGTAACGTGCTTTAGTGGTAAAGGGGGCGACGTTGATAAGTGCACACTAGACGGACGGGATACTGACGCTGCATCTCGTGTCCGTACTGTAGACCTGAGTATAAAGTCATGGCCGGCTTGAGCTTCCTGAAGTTTGTCTTCTATTGTCTAGCTTAGAGGCCGGCCAATCTTTTTTTGGAAGCTTCTGACACGCCTTGCCGATGCAAAACACTTAAAACTAAAAAGCTCCCCAAAAGTCTTTATCTTCGTAGGGTCTCTAAAAATAATTAAATAAATACGGGAACGGGTCCACGTAGGTAACCTAAGCCCAGCTCCTCGCAACCGTTCGGCTTTATGAGAGTTTTTAACCATTTTCTGAAGAGACAGTTCGATGGAAAGTCCGAACAGCTGAACTGAAAAGCCTCGATGACTTCCTATATTTTAATTGGAATGTGAATGTGCGCTCCAATCGGTTTCGAGACTTCGTGAATACCTAAGAGCTTATAGCTTATTCTACTAAATAATTTTCCGTATGCCACTTTAGAAAGTTTTGACAGTTTGGTGGACTATTCTAACTCATGAGATCTACGTAAAAAACCGTTTGTCGAAAAATAAGATTTTTTAGAAGCGGTCTTTAAACCGCCATGGATCATGACAAAGTCTGGAATTTCATAGAACAAAGTCATTAGTTCCTTGTGGTCACTAAGACCTTTGCCTTTCATTTGTATCAGACTTCCAAAAGAACGCGAACTACACACAACTAGTATTGAACTACCTGAAGGAGTTAGTTCAATAAGTAGATAAAATTTAAAGAGGACGGCATTTAAACTTTCCAACTGCGTGGGAGGAGCGCTATAATTCCTGTCCCTAGCTGAAAAAAAAGTTGCAAACCCCAGTATAGCAAGTGAAGATAAATTCGTGTCGGTAAAATTTGTTGCCTTAGACAAATTCTCCTAATTTTGACTGAGGAACGCAATAATTACCGGCAAATGAAGACGCAGACAAATTACAGCAACACGTGCGGATTGTTTGAACGGCGGCGGTGATAATTAATTGATAACGCCACTTTCTGTCAACCGAACAAATTTATTTTTCTCACACAAGGTGAACGTGGAGCCACCCGCATATCCAATCGAAGAAACACCCCCGAGCGGACTTTGTACCTGCTTCTGCTTCCGATTCTATATATAGTCGCATAGAAAATTTAAAACCGACCACCCTCCTGGAATTCCCTATACTTCTAGTAAAGTTATGGTAAGTTTCCTACCATGCCGCACAGGATATGGGAAAATGGTGCAAGGTTATTGGCCCGTAACAACATCTATTCGAATATGCGGTCGTCC
This sequence comes from Cheilosia variabilis, assembly GCA_951230905.1. Lineage (NCBI taxonomy): Eukaryota > Metazoa > Arthropoda > Insecta > Diptera > Syrphidae > Cheilosia > Cheilosia variabilis. The sequence continues at coordinate 50,613,120 of OX579679.1, forward strand.
TAGGTTGCACAAACATTACTTTTGCTGTTTAAATTTTTATGCGAATGAGAATGGCTTGAGCTTGGAAAAGGATCAGTACGACGAGTGGGTGTTTCAATTTGGAATTTTTATTTTTCAATTTCCCTCGGGCGAAGAAACGTTTTCCAGACGCCAGAGCACGAAATGGCTGACTAGCTCAGGGGATATTATTTTGTAGACCAAGCTGATGGTGCAGCAAGTAGATATCCAGGAATCATTAATTTAAAGTGGAAACCCTTGTCCGCAGTTGGGTGTGAAATAATGACGGTAACTAAATTTTAGATACGAGTATGATGCTGTTTTTTTTTCCCCATGGCGGCTTTTAAGAAAGTAATTGCGAAAATTGGGAGAAGGAGTATTTAAGGGCATTTAAGTCTAGCCAGGATGAAATTAAAATTATGGTTCTATGGGTTGTGGGGGTGATAGTGATAAAGGTTCACGGGTCCTGATATACATTTTTGGTCTAAATACTCAGCAGAGTTTGCAGCTCTACACTACCACGACCGTTTGGGAATTATTCGAAAATATCTCCCAATCTTCGAGTCCACTTGTGGGTGCTTAACGTGCTCGTAAACCAGAGAAATGGGTGATTAAAAATTAGAGCGTGTTGGGGGCGGCAGTTTACCCAAGGTTTTGCATTGCGAGGTATTTTATATGAGTCGTGTTAAGGGCCTTAAATAGGGCCCTCCCATTTCCAAAAAGCTTGAAGAATGAATCCCTATCCATTCAGTTTTATTAGTCTGCCCAGTGCCCACTAAAGGAACAACTTCCACGTAGGAAAATAAAAGAAATAAATAGTTGGCGCAGCAGGTCCGTAGGAACCCTAGGCGTAGCTTCTCCAACCATTCGTTTTGTGTAAGTTTTAAATTTTTGGGACAAATGGAAGGGATCTACAATTATTTCATGCCGATTCCAAACGGCTAATTGAGAAGATTTTTCATGACAGTAATACTCTCGGATGTTTGTCTGACGTTCGCCAGAGGTGGTGCAGTGAGAAAACCTTCAATTGGAATTTGGGTTTTTTTTTTTTTGGATTCCACTTAGGTACATATCAAATATTTAAGCAGATGCTGCCGTTTGCAATGAGCACAAGTTCTATTGTCGAAGGCAATGACTTTCTCGAAACCCCAAGTGAAGTTTTCAATGAAACCGCATAGCAAAGGGCTCTAGACTTAGTGAGATAGTTTAATTTAGGCACCTTAATTCAACAGTTTGGCCCTGTCTATCCAAGTCTTCTTCAGAGTAAAGGAGTCTTTTGTTTTACGGCTACATTTTGAGTAATATTATTAAAACAACATATACCATTATTATAGCTGGTTTTAGGTACCGAGTCGACTTTGGACAGGCCTTTAGCAAGGTCAATTTCCAAAGGTCCACTACCAAGTACCAAGTTATGCTTGTGGCTATCTATATATATATCTATATATTATATTATATTACATATAGTAAAACTGTAGCCGTTTTCATATGTTAACGGTTGTCGTGAAAACTACTGCACAGATTTCGATAAAACTTTTTTTGAAATGTCTCTTAAGAACCTGAGAAGGATATAGGCTATTCCTTTCATTGCCATGCCTTTTTTGGGAGCGGTTTTTTTGACCAAAATGTGTGTTTTTTTTCTGACTTTACTGCCTTTTTATCCAAATATATATATAATACTCAAACAATTCTTAATCAATGCCAGCAAAACAAAGTACTTAACAGAGCCAACACATCCATAATTATTTTGAGCCATCAATTAGCTTTCTGTGTAATCTAGAAGCTGAGCTACAACCCAAAATCTAACATGAAAAAACTAAATTTATTTTCTCAAATCGAAAATTATCAGCAACCGTTGTTCTTGATCGTAGTTCTGCTTTGGGGTGGTTGGCTGGCGCACATTCATTTCAACAAAAACTGCGTGAAGTTTTCTCCGATTAAGTGAAACGAAAGAGAAGTACGTAAGTGAATGCGGATGTAGTCAACAGCGACAATAATGTTTTTCTGAGGAAATGCGCAGATGGCTGATGACGTCCGATGTTGGGCGTATGGTGGTGTTAATATCGACAGTATTATTTCTGCAGCTACTTATATTTACTTCTTGCGGTTCACACGCTTAAACAATCTTAACAAATGAAGTGTCAGAAAAAAAGAGATTTTCGGGGTGCTTTATTTTTGCATTTTTACTTTTTTTAAATATTAACAATCGAAAAAGTTGAGTTTTACTACATTAAATTTCAACTACGCAGTTGTGTACAACTATGATTCAGGGAAATACTTTTCCCTCAGTCACCATACCCGTAGCGCCGTAGCGCGTACAAACCATAAACTAAGTATTAAATAGACCGTCAGCTCCCGCGCACCTACCCGATTCCCCCCGCAAATTTTTCAAATAAAATTCTCTCTTAAATTTCATATCTGTGAATACGTGTGAAGCAGCAAAAAAAAGAATTTCTAAAAGGTGGGAGGAGTAATAAAATACTGACACTCAGCAGTGTTCCTGTATTGTGGCATCTCTACCTTTTTGTGGGAATTTAAATTTTTGAAAAACTGTCCTGCGTAAAAGGAAAAAATGTCTTAATTGTTGGACTATCAATAATCTGTCAGAAAAACAGTCGAACTACATTTCACTATGAATATCAACGCACTAAATGTACATAAAAAAGAGATTTGCCTTAAGCAAAAATTTCTATTATCAAAAAATTATCATTATAATGTTAGCAAACTGCGATTTTTATACTGAAGATTAATTTAATATGATTTTCTCTCCGAACAATACAAATTTTACTTCTAAAAGTATGTATTTTCCATAAAAAATCTAAGGGAATTTGAGTTTAGTGAAAAGGGAAAAGTTATCACGCTTCTTGTGAAAAATAAAGTGAGCGTGCTGAGAACACTGACTGAGATTTAGTGTATTTGGTGAGTTTCTGTCAGCTGATGGATGCGTTCTGAGAGTTTAAGCTCGTTGTTTTATTTCACCACGAAAACATGTAGATATTCTATGAAATTTATAATAGCGAATGTAATCAACATAAATAAACAAATGAATGATGTGTGAAATAAAATAAGATATTTTTGTTCCTATAATTATTGTGTCTGTTTTTGGCGAAAAATGATTTCACTGTGAATGTCGACAGAAGAACGGCAAAGAATTTAAAGCGAAGAATTGATTACGACTATTAAGATTTGAAATAGTATGACTTTTTAGTTATAATCTTTTCATGAAGATTCCGTTCATTAAAAAAAAAAAATGTATTAGAAAATTTGGAACAATTGACACAATTAATGAAATTACATTTGAAATCAATTGCGTCAGCCGAGAATATGAATAATGTTCATTTATAATAAAAATAAAAAGTCTAGTAGACACAATCAACGAAAATTTATTTTCTTTAAAATTTACGGGAAAGAACGAAACTCAAAATTTATTTAAGCAAAATTGGAAATAAACATGTTTACTGATTTGTACCTTGATATGTCTCATGCATTTAAGTTTTGCTGCTTACAATTTATTTGCTTTTAATATCTACGATTCATAATCATTAGTAATCAAATATTTTTTTATATTAATAAGCGTTTTTTTTTTTATTTTTGTCAATGATTCATATAGTTTATCGATTTCGATTTTTTACAACAAAGATGAAAACATCCCGTACTATATAGGTTATCTAGGTAAAATGAAAGAAATCTTAATACGTATACCTACCTAACCTATGCGTTTTAATAGAATTTGGTACTAAATTCACCACACCATACCCACCGTTTTCTTAACACGTCCCGATATCGGGCAGTTATTTGAATTATTTGAATTTATATCAATGTTACCACAAAATGAACTGTCAGGCAACTGTCAGGTTCCTATGTGCGAGAGTATGTGTGCGGCTAATCTACTTTAACATGGCACACATACTTTGCCACATAGAAACACGGAAAACAGCTTGTAGGCAAATTCTCTTAAGTTGCAAGAGCTGACGGTCTATTTAATACTTAGTTTATGGTACAAACCACGCCACGAAAGAGAGTCGACGGCCGAAGAGAGTTACAGTCATAGGAAATCTAAGAGAGAATTTTCAAGCAAATTCAAGGTAGCCTTGATATAATCCTAATATTGTAAATGCGAAAGTAGGATTATTTTAACGACCACAAAACCGTTTTTTATGAATTTTGGTATAGGGGAGGTCCCATCTATGACCTCAGAGAATGACATAGGCTACTTTTTGTGAAGGGGATGAAGTAGGGGATCCAAGTTCAAATGACGAACCAATTATTTCTCAAGTTAGGGATAATAAAATTCATCATAGGTATCTATATTTGTTAAGAAATAAATATATTTGCTGCGTATTTTACCAATGAATTTAAATGCGTAGAGCTAATTGGTTGGCTTGAAAGATAGGATAGTTTTGGACCCGATAAGTGGCGCTGTTGTTGATATAAATATTTTAATTGAGTAACTCGAAGTACTAATTCTACGCAGAAGAAGTCGCGGGTACCAGCTAGTCTATAAGAAAATGCTATAAAAAAGCTGAACGACAAATGGATGAATAAGCCTTTACCGACAGTATTTTTACCAATCTCTCTATCATGAGAAGCCATCAAATGTGCGCCTATGAAATGCTTGGTAAAATGACCAATACCGACAGCGTTATGTAGACATTGGGCTGACTAAACTGAATGTCAGAATCCTCCTCACGAATCTGAGGAGGTATGAATATTTGGCAGGATCTCGGACAGAGGTATGACAGTGCCTGCTGGACTTGTGTTTAAAAGCTCCATTTGCTGTCGAGCATTGCTTATACTCGTGGTAGATTATAGTTTCTCCTCAGACGTGATAATTCATATTCGACTGGCTTTCATCTGGTTATCTAGACAGCCTCAGTTTTTTGGTCACTTCTGGGTAGCCATATTTTAATCAATACGTGGATATGTTTGGTCATACTAACAACGTCAGCAAAGTCGAGCACTATAACACCTTCTTGCAGGGTAAGTAGCAAACTTAGCTGAACATTATTTTCCACAGAATAGGTCAAAGAATGCAACTTTGTGGTACCTCCGCGGTCACGTTGTAATACCCACCAGCGTTGTCAGTCTGGTGCCTGAACTTCCAGTCGGTAAAGTAGTTTGTGACTAAGAAGTTTCCATTCAGGATGTTCTTAAGCATGACCAGACATTTTCACGACAGCGTACCTACCTCTTCAACGATCTTTTGTCTGGTATTGCTTCAGCTTCTGTAGAAATTAGCTTTGAAGATATATGAGAGCCCCGTTCCTCTATAAAGACGCACCCAGTCGCACCTTAACCGAAAGATTGTCCGCGTGATTTTTAGTCCATTTTGCATCGAAGGTGCCTGCAAAAGAAGTCACATTAAAAACTGTACACGGAAAGAATTTTAAGATCAAATCAAGAAAAATAAGCGCAGAATCATGAAAAGTTTGTCTAGTTTTAGAGCTTAGCTAAGGATTTAGTAATTCACGACTTTTTATTCGCAATTCTAGAAATTGTACGAAGTGAAGATATTGACCCTCAAAAGTCGTGAATCAACACTTTTCATTATCAATAATGCGATCAAACGAGAAAAACATATTGCCATAACCGATCGCAATTTGACACAAATAGTTATCAATTTGATATTACATGGATTGTAAACTGCAAAAACAATTCGTAAATTACCACTTTTGTGTTGTAAATTACGATATCCCCCTTAGCAAATTACAACCATTTGGTCTTGAATTGCAACTTAATAGTGTTGATTTGCGAACTATCAGGGGTAGATTTACTACTTCAGTAGTTGCAATTTACAAATTCTTAGTCGTAAATTGAAACTTATTTTTATCATTTTTATCAATTCATATTTTGCAATTTACGTTTCTCGAGTGGTAATTTGAGGTATCACCGTATTAAATTGAAAATGTTTAATCGCAAAATTAGAAAATTTTATTCTCAATTTGCAACTTATATCTTGTGATTTACAAATCAAAATTAATAGTTTTATTAATTAGGTTATTTTCGAATACATATTTACATAGAGTCATATTTTATAATTCTTTTTCCTCCTGATATCCAAGAAAATCATACGGCGCCATATCGTCCGGAGACAACGGGATTTGTCTGGGATGGTTTTTTGGTCTATGCTGAAATTTAAAATGCAAACAAAATATTTAGATGAACTTGACATTGATACGAACCTTTACAATTCTTCTCGATTACATATTTTAGAATCCATTTCAATTTATGCTTCCTTCCTAATTGCGAGATGTACATTCTGAAAAAAATACAGATCTATGTGCATACTTCAGCGCTTTTGGAATTATTCAATAGTTACTTACAATATATATTCCAGAATGCTTTATAATTAGAAGTACACAACCTATCCATACGAATTAGTTATACTTAAACAACTTTAACTCGACTGCTTTAAGCAAAGATTGAATACCCACTGCCTGTCTCTGCAACGAGGCGCAACATGCACGAAGATTTGGTTTCATGAATCATGATTGCAGCTGTCTAGCAATACCACATACATGCATAAATGCATCCATAAAAAGAAAGGATTTAAAAGGATAGGTACATGGACTATGAACTGTGCATGAAAAGATTCCACACATCAGGTAGTTGATTCCATGGAAATTACGAAAAATATTTTGCAATTTACGACTTCTCTACGTCAATATACGTTTTCAGTTTGAAGTGTTAAATTATTACAAGATTTTATTGATTCATCATTCAGTGTTGGTAAATCACCAAATATTTTTCGCAATTTGAGATTGTGAAGTGGTGTTTGAGAAATTGACCTATTAGAGTGGTAAATTGCGCCAAAAATCTTGCAAATCACTACAAATAAAAGAAACTCGAATCGATACTTCTAATCGCAAATTTCAACAAACATTTGGTATTCTCCGCCGTTTTCAATGTCAAATTACGAATTTTTGTATCAATCCATGAAAAGTTCGTTGTGATTTGCGAGAAATATATAATTCGTAAATTGCAACTCAAATTTTTTCAATTGGTGATTTTCAATTGTTTCCGTGTAGGGGTTTAACTAAAGTTAAAAGTTCAAAACCAACACGAAGCTGGAGAAGCCTTCAGTCTGAAGCCAAGCTCCATTCGGAATGTATCCCCATCAACAGTAAAGAAAAGTAAGTATATCTACGTTGAGGATGTCCTTCTTTTCACCTTTCTTTTCACTTGCTCTTTCTCTGACAGTAAAAAATGTCGCCCTTCAGCATATCCTGCGGACCCCTTTAAATAACTGCACTTCATCAATCCCCCGATAGACTAATAAGCATCTTCCATTTCCCCGTTTCGTGACCCAGCTGTTTATTATCACTTATTGTCTACACCCAGCAGCCCCTCTGTAAATATGCCATCCGAATTAATTAGTTCTCATCTCGTTTTGGGGTTTGCTTTGTCTGTCTTTCTTCCCAACGGAAATCAGAGTTTAAATTCTCAAATTTAATTTTTAAACGTACAGAACACACCCCCAAAACAAATTGAATTGAAATAGCAAACTGCAGGACATGGCTGCGGTGATGGTGAACTTCAGGGATTTTATTATTCCACCCAATTTAATTGGGCTGCCAGACAAAAAGAAATCAAATCCAATTTCGAGTCGCGAAATCGTGAATCCTTTCGCCCTGTCGCAGCGGGAGCGAAACAATGAATTATTAACGTTTTCGCCGGGGAAAAAAATGGTTAAACATGGAAACAAAAACACGCATAAGGACCTGGTAACGTTTCCAAAGAGAGTTTAGCTTTTTAACTTGAAACGATTCGCATGAATACCAAAAGTTTATGCTAATATTGTTGAATTATTTAATATTTGCAACAATTTCGCACGGATACAGGCGGGGAAAAAATGGGTTCGATCCAAGCGGCCGTTAGAATGATATTTACGAGAGTTCTCCCAGACACATTACGGTGTTCCGCTGGGAGAAGCACCTAATGGCACTCAGCCTGAAATTGTGTACAATACAAGAGGGAAAATCAAACGCGTTTGTCATAAAGGGCGGCGCGTGGTATATTTATTTTTGTTGTACTAACTCAGGCGGGAGACACAGTTCGTGCTTACCCAGCGCCGCCACCAACAAGAATATTAGGCCAGTTGTCAGGGAGCGGCTTTGACATGCAAGTCGGTAGAAGTCTGCTTGTATTTGTCCTGACAAGACCGTGCAGCACTGACCTGTTGACACCAAGTTACTCTAGCAAACTGCGAACTCCTGTGCGAAATTTTATTTTGACTAAGTCGCTGTCGCGTAGCTTAATACTCTTCTCCAAGGCCTGTTAAACTGGACGTATTGGCTCAGTACGTTGCAGTGCTGAACCACTGAGCAAGAGGTCTCTAATTCCATCCCAGGAAAAGCACAGAAGTACAAGTTTTCACGGGTTGCATTTGTTGGCTTCCAAAGAAGTAAGACCAAACTGGAATAGAACCTGAAGCCGGTCTTGTAAAGGATGAACCTAGTATTGTGATGAAACAGGGATTTGCCGTCGAAGAACAAAACTGTTGTTGGATGCGGTTTTCTAACAGTAAAAGGAAAGACAGACCAATTTGGATCATTTTAAACCTTTAAAGCGTACATTCCTTTGTGGTATAGGCTCTACGAGCTCCTCACAGTTGAGAGAAGCAGCTGTTTAAACACAAGTCACAAGAAGGTCTGTTTAAGTACGTTATAAAAATTGCACAAAATCACCTTTAAAGTTGGGAGAATGCACAAAAAAAAAAGTTGGTGCAATAGGTCCTGGGACTAGCTTATCCAACCATTCGTTTTGTGTGAGTTTTTAATTTTGGGACGAATGGAAGGGATCTACAATTTCGTGCCGATTCCAAACGGATAGTTTTAGAAGGTCATTCATGACTATCACAACTCTCGGATTTTTGTCAGACGTTCGCGAGGGGTGGCGCAATGGAAAAAAAACTTAAGAGGAACATTTTTTTTTTTTCGGGAATCGATCCAGGGACCCCTCGCTTGGTAGTCCAACTAAGAAGTATAGTATAACCACCGTTAAAAGCCCCACTCCCATCTGCCAGATCCACAAAAGAGGAGGCGATCTCTCTCTGCATCAACTTTTTGGAGAAAAGCCTTCAAGTTCATCAGTTCCAAGGTTCTACTCAGTCCAGTGTTTTATATGAATGTCTCATGCCTTTGCCTTTAGACCTCGAAAGTCTATCACCGAACAATTTTGTACATTGCAAGTTCAATATCAATTCCCGCAATTCAAAGCGCCGAGCTTTATCGTACCATATTTATCTTCAATATCGCTTTTCAACTTAGAAGACAACAATCATGATGATCTGAGAGAAGGCTTGCTACCATTCCAAAAATTCGACTACAGCAAGCAAGCCCAACCTTCTTTTTTTTGGATTTCAGGGTCTCAAGATAGCTGTATTGAAGATGCAACGACATACATTAAATTTGCAAGGACCGTAGCCCTATTAGGCTTTCTGTGAGTTAAGTGCTTCTTGCGAAATGATGTGCGCGACTAGATCGCACGAAACTTTCACGTTTAAACGAAAAATCGGCTTCAAAAGGGGGTGGAGTAGAAAGAATGTTGCTCTATCCCCTGGATATAGGTATAGATTTAGTTTGGTTAGGTTGTATAGGCTGTAGGGTTGTGAGATCGTCACAAAAGACTAGAAACCATAGCGGACCCGTCGCCATTCCTCAGAAGCCCTTACGGACATAGTTGGCTTTCTTGAAATTTAAAGTGCGATAATGTGGGCTATGACCCGCCCTGACTTGAAATATCTCCATAGGTCTAGATTGAAGATTCACAGTTCCAGGAACAAACCTCAAAAGTCTGTCTTAAAACTCCTGGTCATACTTTCGGATGTCTCCAACAGATCAGCTGTATCGATTCGGTCTTAAATGCGTTTGAAGTTACGTCCAAATAACTTGGTTTTGGTAGCGCCCATCCCTGGTCTTGAAGTATTACTTTCTGGTGGAATATTAGGCATCAACGTAGAAGGAGGCCCATTGGAAGGTAGGTGCTACCTCAAAAATGTTGTAACAGACTGGTTCCGTGTACAAAACCAAGGCTATAACAAGACTTTATCGGAAAGTTAAGTTTTTAGGCGAACTTTTTAGGGTTTTTGGACGTGAAGGTCTTTAGAATTGCGAGGGTTCAGGTTACAACCCTGCAAAACCGAACCTAACCTATACTTCTCTGTCCTCTGGCAAACTTAAGAGCAAGGGTACTCTGCGTTGTAAATTAAAATGGGAACTTGGCAGCAGACGTTTTCTACTGAAGCTATAGTTAAATCACAAGTTTTAAGGACGTTTCAAACTCAAGATGTTGCTTTAGGTATGCAAACTTTGCCTTGGCGGTACCATTTCAATGTAAAGCGTGTTCGTTTCTCAAGTTTGCAATACATTCCCCAGTGGGAATCAATTTGACAGCTGGCAGGTGATTTCTTGTCACTTTATTTGGCCATTTGACTGCAAAAAAAAAACCAAAACTAGGCTTTCAGAAGCGCCGCTTATTACCCAATATTTTTCTAAAGCAGTCATTTCTAAGGGGCTTAATAATATCATTTTTAGACTTCACAATAAATATTTTGTATGCAATTTTGTACGGGAAATTTCGCCATTATGAGTTCGAAAAATTTAGCCCGAACACTAAAAATAATTATTAGTATCACGGAATGACTTCTATTATGTTTCATATCATCTTAAAGTTGGACTCATTTTCTGTTTGACGAAGAACAGTCCCAAAAAACTAAGCTATACACACGAGAAGACTAACAGTTCAAACGCCAGATTGCTCTCAATTTGAAATGACATTAATGGCTGCAGGAAATAAGGCCCAAATGAAATAAGGCCCCAAAAGAGAAAATGAAACAAGGCCCCAAATTTGTCGTGTTATTTTATAATGAAATAGCACCCCAATTTCAAAAATGAAATAAGGCCCCACAGCGATGAAACAAGCCCCAAAAAAAAATTAAATAAGGCCCCAAATTTGTTTTTTTTTGTATATTTCATAACTTTTTTATTCAATTTATTCTTAGAAATAAATTTACAATCTACAATTATATATATATTTTTAATTAAATATTGAACCATTTCTTCATTAAAATGAAAAATATCGGAAATACCTAAAAAGAAATTTGTGAATATTTTTAAATTTGGATTTTTAGTAAAATAAACTATCTAAAACATTAAGAAATAATGAAAATTTGGTACAAAAAATCGCGCGGAGCGGGTTAAAGCAACCTTTGGGAATTATGTACCTTAAAATATTCTTCTATTCGGCGGTTGTATATATTCCTTTATTTCGCTTATTATTTTTAAAGACAAAATTATACAAAAAGCATGTTTTTGGTCTTCAAAAATGAAATAAGGCCCCAAAAATTAGTTTTGGAGTCTTACTTCATTTCTTCTTCTTATGAAATAAGACCCCAATTTTCACTAGGTAATAAGGCCCCAAAAAAGGAAATAAAACCCCAAAATCGTTTAAAAATCGTTCTTGTTGTTTCCTGTATAATTCGTTGGGGCATAATTTCATTTTTTTTTGAGGGGGGGGGGGGGGGGGGCTTATTTCATTGGGGCCTTATTTCGCAGAGCCGACATTAATTACAACCAAAGGACGCAAATACTGTCCACTCACTTCGTTTCCATATAAATTCCAAATGTCTAATGGCATCCTCTTAACAGAATTGTTTTTCTATTAGAGGTATCGTTAATAACGTCTTTTTTATTGCCGATTATTTTCTGCCTGATGACAGATGTCAAGCTCGAAGCAGGAATTCTTTTGAATATTTCCACTGACATTGAAACACGCGCCATTTCATTTGCGTTATTATGTACTCCTGGCAGGATGATAGTTTATAGCCAAATTGAATAAATTACCTAACACTATACAAGCAGTTTGCGTCATCGTGCCGCTTTGCACCTGAATAAGTAGGTAACCAATTTCCTAAGTTTGAAAATCACTTAAAATTGCAAATCACACCAGATTATGTTCGCTCACCTATTCATCACACATTGAGCTTCTCAATTATCCAACGCAACAAATCGATAATCGGAATCAGTGGAATTGTGAAAGGGAAATTTCGTAATCCTTCAAAAATCACGTTGTGGTCTATCTAGAGCTTTGGATCAATCATCCCTACTGTACCTCCAAATACCAAATACCAAATAGGAATTCGGTTAGTATCCTGCACCCGGAATACATTTGTGTGGATGCATTGGATGGATTCCGTCCGTTGTGAAGTCAACTGATTTGCTGGTATCTCCCTTTGTCCGGTTGTAGAGGACCTGGACTTAATCCCATGGATAATATATTACAAATCGTTGGCAATTTCCAGAGGGCACTGTGAACATTTTTGTGTATGCGAGCGGATTTAGTAAACAGATCTAGCGATACTGACCGGATGCACAGCCAGCACAGGGTAGTAAATTGACTAACGAGATCATAGCTGGAAATGACTGTAACAGTGGGGGAAACAGCAAAATCTTTTAGAGGTAAAACTGGCAAATTTTTATGGAAAAAAAAAAACAAATTTTAGATAGAGATGGGACTCGCTTAATTTATTTTTGTTGCACTCGCTGTTGGTAGGGTTGCGATGGCTGTCTAAGGTAACCTAGGACAAAAAGTTTTAAAATCACGGACTTTGAAGGACATCATCTACCAAAAGGGGACACAAAGGACGAAATAAAAAAAAATTATATTCTATCCTTTAAATTGTTCACTATTTCAATTTTCAATATTTTCTGAATACTATTGTGAATAACAGAGTGAACTAAAAATAAATAAGCTTCAGAGTTCGATGAATTTTTTTCATTTTCAAAATTACTCTTTAGAGAAAAAAGAGGGCAATTTCTTAAAACGTTGGAGGACGCTCTGCGCTAGAGTTAAAAAGAGGACAAGCCCTCCAAAAATAGGACGCATGGCAGCCCTAGCTGTTAGTCGGTTAGGCATCGCTTTAGTCGGTTTCTGATCTCGATATAAATAATTTTGCCTTCCCGGTTTCAAAATATTTAGCTCCCTTTGCAATTTCTGGACTTAAAGTTTGACGCTTCCGGGTCATTTTAAAATTTAGCAACTTTCGAGCTGAGAAGTTAAACTCTTTGGGCCTTACTAATAATCATTCCTAGCCTCCGCCCTAAATATTTTGTAGGTCACAATATGCAATTTTGTATGGAAAATTTCGCCATTGTGAGTTTGAAAAATTTAGCGTGGACCCTAGAAATGATTATTAGTATCGCGGTTTTTGGAAAGCGGAGGAACTAAATAATTTGAGTGCTAATAGAAGATATACGCAGAAAAATCACCAACTTAATGTTAAAAGGTACCAAATAATACTGTTTATATGCTCCTACAGAGTCAGTGGATTAAAAATAACCCAGTCAACTAGTTTAAGGAAACTCGGTTAAAAATAACCAATTTATCAATTTCCTCCAAATTTTCTCTGTAGTTAATAGCAAACCAATTTTTTTGAATTTAACCAACTGGTTGATATTAATCTGGAAACTTGGTTGAAAACAACTGAAAAAGTGTGTTTTGTTTTAACAGTATGCATTTAACTTTTTAACTCGTTAGTTTTTAATGACGAATACTCGTATTTTTTTCAACTGAGGGCCTTACCAATAAAAACTTTTCACTTCGACTTTAAATTTTAGTAGTTCACAGTCCGCGATACTTTTAAACATTTTTAGTGTCCAGGCTAAATTTTTGGAACTCAAAGCGGCGAAATTTTTCGTACAATTTGTGACCTACAAAATATTTAGTCGAATATTTAGGTTAAAAATGATTATTAGTATGCCCGGGCCCGGTGGCTAGATTTTCCATGCAAATTTCGCAATTGTGAGCTTCCGTAAATTTTAAGTCGAGGTTTAGTTAATTTTAAATCTTTTTTTTTTAACCGAGCAAAAATCGCACTCAGCTAGAGCCAACTTTTGAGCGTGTACTTCGTCCTGTTTGTTTTTATATTTCAAGACTTTGGTTTGCGGAAACAATAGAGTCAAGTCCTGGTGCACATTTTTTTACAACAAAATCTTTACTCAACAAGACCTCTCTTCTATCTTGTTGGTTGATTGATCGCACTCAATCGGTTCCCTAGATGAAAAGCTATTCCTTAACAGTACAGTAGTAATTAGCCTTCTAATGGAGTACGTTGGAGCTACAAAACCCAGCTATAGACGCAAATAATCTCTTTTAATAGCAAATACCGATAGGGTCTTACCAATAATCATTTTTAACCTTCACATTGAATTTTTTGTAGGTCACAATAGATCATTTTGTATGGAAAATTTCATCATTGTGAGTTCGGTAAGTTTAGTCTGGACACTAAAAATGAGCGTTGGTATCGCGGAAAGTCTTGAACATCTCAAACCGCGATAGTAATAATAACTTTTTGTGTCCAGGCTGAATTTTACGTTCACGAACTCACAATGACGATATTTTCCATATACAAAATATTTAAAGGTTAAATATTTTTAAAATATTTTAAGGTTAAAGATGATTATGGGTCTTACTTATAATCATTTCTAACCTCTGCTTTAAATATTTTGTAGGTCACAACAGATCATTTTGTATGGAAAATTTCATCATTGTGAGTTCGGTAAGTTTAGTCTGGACACTAAAAATGAGTGTTGGTATCGCGCTATAAGTAAAGCCCAAGGTTTGGTTGGTTGCATAATTTTGGTCGTGACAACATTTTACATTTTTGGTTATTGCAACTCCACAAAGTATGCAAGGATATGTATCTAATTTTTCACATTTCCATTATCCTTGTTCTAGATGTATGCAGTATGCTGAGGTAACCCCTTTCTTGCAGTCGATTCTGTATATCGTGTGTTTCTATATTGAGTATAGCACCCTTATCTTTTATGTTGTTTTGGTCTCTCTAAGGAATTGCTGTTTGTGATTATTTTGGTGTCGACGACGATAGCGCTGGCAGTGTGGCAAAACTACCTACCCTGCATGTGTGAAGATTGTCGCAGATAGCCAACTCCACAGAGCGAATTGTCACACAGGACATGCATCTCATCGAGAGCCAGGGTTAATTGCGTCGCAGATACGAAATTCGAACTTTATGTGCTATATTAAGTCGACTTTCGTTCTCTTATTCTACCCTCAGGAAACCCAATAAACCACTTACAAGTCGAATATAGATATTTCCAGTTAGATATGTTTCCAACCAGGCGGAAGTGGGCAGCCCAGCCGTGCTGATAATAGAATCGGGGATGGTCATTGTCCGTCCGGTTTGGATCTAATATGCGGAGAACGTCCTCTGTTCGTCCTTTTCTATTGCCATTGATTTCCCATTCAATGTCCATGCATGGACCCAATAGGGGTGGATGCAGAGACTGAGTCTGCCCTGGCCTGGCATTCGGCTCGGATTGCTTTGCGCCCATCTTGCCCGGTACAATATTTTTGTTATTTGATCAGCGTGTACCTATATATCTGACCAGCTTTCGAATGCAAAAGTCCTGTTCTGTTTTTGCGCTTCGATTTTATGTTTTCAACTTCTTTCTTTTTTTTCAGCTCAATGTGTGCATTTTTGCACATCAGCTACTGGTTTATTTATGAGCCGAAACTTTTTCCATGGGATAGAGGGAGTTTTTATTCCGAAAGATTTATGGGACTCATTACGTATGTATTTATTATGCGGTACGGGATGTTATATATGTTTCCAGGCCTTGTATATTTTTTGAAACTGGTTCAGGTTTGTCTTATTTATTTATCTAAACTGTTGTGAAACAGCAACTGGGGGGTGTGTTACATTTAAAGGAATTTAGTGTGTCAAAGAAAAGGACGTTTTCCTATGAGTTTGGGGTTTCTATTGATTTTGTTTCAGAGTCGAGAGTCTTTTCCGTCTGAGAGGAGGCAGATAAAATTGGCAAAACCCAAATGATCACGACCTTCAAGCGATCTTTTATGGATCACATGTCCCTCAGGTGCAAGGTGACAATTAGGACTTTTAATATCACCAGTAGAGTTTAGAGAAAGAAGGCAGAGCAGCCCATTGGAAATGTTTCCCATACCTACATCGCTATTAGTATCCAATTCATGAGTTGCACAGTTTCCCTCCACATGTGGCCAGTAAGAAATTTCCCATCGAACGAAAATTGCCTGCCAAGAATAACACTTTTACGAGTTCATAGTCCTTTCGCATTAATACACCCTAAAAGCGACCTAAAATCCTTCCACAGCTGAACAGACACTTACCACTTTGTAATCATCATCAAAGCCCCTGTAATTTGTAATAAAGCCTGACCAAATTGATAGTAACCTTCAACTCTTTTCTTGATTTCCCCTACTGGGATTTTATGGCGCATCGTCTTTTATGACGTATATAGCTGTGCTACTGTCGATCGTAAAAATATCTACAAGTGCAAGTGATTGCCGAGATCCAAATTCCAAATGTTCGATGTCGATGAGGGATGGACCAGATAAATGCTAGGGACACCATCGACCCATTTCGTGTTGAGCGGCAAAATAGCTTTTCCAGCCTTCAGGTGGTACGCCCATCCTTATGCCTATGCCACATGTCCACCGGCTATAAATTTCATAAATGATCGCTATCCCACAATGATAGAAGGAAAAATCTTCACAAAGAGCAATTTATTGTCGCCCAGAATCTGCCATTGAAGTGCCTTACATGCGTCAGGACATAATCAACATCAACACGAATCACATCAAAAACGGATAAGTGGTAATAACAATGTTAAAGAACGCGCAAAACATCAACCAGGACAAGAGAGAAGTGCTTATCGTTAAAGCAATATTCTAACGGTGTGAGTTGAGAGATACATCCATCGTCGGAGTCGTAAAAATTATTGCTACTCGTACTCGGTTATCCTTGAGGGCGAATTTCATGCGAGCAGGAAGAAAATCTTGGTCATACAAAACACGTATTTATTTATTTTTTGTATAAAGGGTGTTTTTGCACATGATTTATTATTTAATTTGTTTCATAAAATAATACATTACTCTTAACTAAACAACAAATGTAGGGTTTTATTTTTATTTAATAAAAAAAAAAATCGTAAGGATATCAAGGTGTTTGCCAATTAGTTTAGAAGATCGTGGTACACTAGGCTAGGGAAATTGTTTCAGTTTGTGCGTTAAATTTTCTTTGGTATATGTGGGGGTGAACCCGTTTATATAAAATATACAGGCAACTTAAAACAAAAAACAAAAAATATATGCTAAATAAATATACAAGCAAACAATTATATATATACAAAGATGTTTGGGAATTTTTTTTATATACAACACAAAATCGGTTGAGGAATATAATATTAAACAAAGTTTTTGTTGAACTTTTATATCTGGGGGTGCATTCTGTTGGTGGGGGCGTGATCGGTGAGTTTGGGGCGGTAGCTCTAGAGGGGATTGTTAACTTTTGTTTTTCAAACGGTGAATAGATAGATATGGACTTTGTGACGCAAAGAGTGAGCCACTTAAAAATGAAAATGGTGGGTGCATAAGCTAAAGTCGGAAAAGCTTTTATGGGTTTGCTGCAGATGGCGCTGGAAGCTTGATGCAGCACAGAGTTCTCCTTACTACAGTTTGGCCATTGTTTCATTGTTTGTGACATTTCCACATGAACGACTATTGCAATAAGTTGACTGGGTCTAAGTTGCAATGATGAAAATCTCTTTGAAGATCTTTTGAAAAATCGATTCATACGATTGAATTTGGGAAATTTATTTCGGAAAGGAAGAACCGCAGAGTGTTTGTTGAACTGCCTTGCAATTTTTGCCAACTACTTTCAGAAGCATAAATTGCTTCGAAAGATTTGATTAAATGCTTCCCAGAGCTTCGGCTTGGTCTCTAAACGCTTCCGAAAAACCACCGCAGAGTGGTCAGTAATCTTGGAACTATCAGAAGTTGCCAAGATCACTACAGAAAATGTCGCCGTCACGATGGGATATTGTGACAACCCAAACAGATCGTCAGAAGTGATTTATGAAAACATAAGTCAGACGATTTTTATAGTAATACCCCCTACAGACTATCTGATCGATTGGTGTTGAACAGAAAGATCAATTGGATCAATGGATCGGCAGTTCCTACTTGAGGGCGCTAGAATAGATTTTCCCAATCAACTGGGAAATTGTCGTTCAGCTTATTTGACTGCCATTCTAGACTAGGTAAGTCAAAAACTAACGAAGAGCTTAAGGAAATTCGACTACTGATCTACAGTAAGTCGAAGGCGATAGAAAAGCTTTTCATAGCTGCAGAGAATATTTAAGACTACTGATCTATACTAAGTCAAAGATGATCGAAGAGCTTCTGACAGAGTTGCTTGAGGATCTCTTAGTAAAGATCTATTCTGAGTCAAAAAAACGGATAAAAAGATTCCTTTGGCCCCCCCCCCAAAAGCTGACTTAAAAAACTCCACACCAAATACTTGGAAAAATATTTAGTAAATCTGCGATAGTCTTTTTGGACCGGTGGTCAAGTGAGAAAGGTACACCTAAAAGTCAACTGAAAAATTGTTTGAGTGTGCCCTATTGCAGGCAGCACTTGAAAAGTGCATACTCACGATTGGTGGGGCATATTCTACAAAAATAACGTCCAACAACTGCAAATCTGGATTTTAAAAGCTCTGTCTTACTTGAATTTTAGTTGCTAAGTCAAACCTAAGCCGGGTCTTCTCTAAATTCTACACCCTACTAGCCTGGACTCAAAACCGATGGCGATGTGCCATACAAAAGAATGTATTGCGACTCAAATGTAAATTTAATGAGACGGTTTAAGACGGTGACTGAATGATGATGAAAGCTGATGTAGCCCTCTGTGCCACAGACGACTCACCTCACCCCATTCTGTTTTCGACATTAGGTAAAAACTTGTCCCCCTCTCACTACCTCCACCAAACCCATATCGCACTCCTCCGTCCACGTCCACTGATACATAGCATAGCAATACAGATAATGCTCGTGTGCAAAATAACAATGAAACATCAATCGAAAGCCTGACTAGTCCTACACTAAATTTAGCGAAAAATTGCGTTCCCGCCTCTGCTTAGATATAGACAAAATGTCCCAGCCCCTTGGGTGGGTCATTATTAACGACCTCCTCGCCCAATGTTGCCACAGCCAAGCTGTTCCCATTCAAATCGCTCTCGATCCGGGACGACCGCCTCAAATGGACACTCTGCGGTCGAAGGGCTTGTGGTTTTGCTGGCACCGCTGGCGGCAGTCGAGTTTCGAATCGTCCATTCAAGTGGATATCCAGTAGCTTCTTGTCGTTGCCGAGCGATGAAAACGAATGCCCCACCGTGCGTATTTCACGGATGTTATAAACCGGATTATATGTCTGCAGCTGTAATTGACGTTGCGCCTGAATTAGGGCGGAATTTTTGTGGCAAAATTCGCACGACTTGAAGCTGTTGCGACATTTCTTGCAATCGATTTGCAAAGCCAACGCAGACAATGAGCTCGACGATGCAGACGAAGAACTGCTGCACGACGACAGCGAAGAGGATTTACTCGAGGAGCTCGTAACCGATTGGCAATCAATGTCCTTGCTGCAGGATACACTATTTGTGGTAGCTCGTTGCGTTGTTGTCGTCGTCGTTTTACTATCAGATACTTCAGCAATTGAATCTGTTGACATATCCAACAGTTGTGGCTGGTCGTTGTCATCGTTGCAATTTGTATCCTTGCTGGAATATTCACTCAACGATGTCAGCAGTTGTCGTCGCCGGAGATAATTTGGATTACGTCGCACCATGAAATGGCAGGTTTCACCGCGTTTCATTCGTTCGGCTTGGGCACGCAGTGGCAGATCGTCGGGATGGAGTTTTCGTTGGTATTCTTGGCCAGGACAGACCTGGAAAAAAAAAACGGAAAAGATTACATTCATGTGCTCGACGCGTCTTTTGGGGGAAAAACAAAACAAACCTCGTAGATGGAGAATTGTTCGACGGGCTCCATCGAACTGTAGCAGGAGAGCAAGAGAGCGAGCAATTCATCGGATGTGGTCCCTTCGGATATGACCAACGACTTGTACTGAGATGTCGGTTGCAGTGCGGATGTGTGCACACGGATGAGCCCACCGGGTCGCAATTGGAGACAGAATCTGTAAATATACAAAAAATTTGCAAAAATTTAGTGAAATTGAGGGAGAGATGTGATCTGTGGTGGACTTTACCGTGATTCTCCCTTTGGATGGCACGCCTGCAGTATAGCTGGACGTGTATCGTCATCGAGAACGAGGATTGTTTTGACACCCGCCCGGCGAACACTCACCTCCATGGACAGGTAGAACAAACGCGGATCGCGATGCCGCATTTTCAATCTGAAAGGAGAGCGAGAGGAATTTTTTAGTACTGGGTGATTTCAAAGCCTCTTCAACCCCTTTAACCCCTTGAAATGAATGTTCTGTCATTAAAAGCGGTTACCAACCTCCGCATATGACGCAATGTGTCGTTTGACTTTTAGTGGACTTGTTCCGGTTACACAAAACAACTCGTACGAAATATAAATTATTGTTATAGGCAGTTAAATGCGAACACAGAAAGTTGTCGCAATGTTCTGCCTACAAATGTTATAAATATATGTGCCAAGGGAATTAAGCTAAATGCGAATTGGCGTTCAGAGTGGTTCGTAGAACTTTGAACCACATGTTCGTGGTGATATTGAATTACAGATGGTAGGCGTCTGAGCAACTTAAGGCTTTCATAATGTAATAATTTCAAGCTGTCTGCCTTTAGGAAGCTTTATTGCCCCATTATGTGGAATATTGTGAAGAATGGGTTGCATATCGGTTCTGAGGGTCTTACTCTTGGAATTGGTGAACATGTGTCGCAAAATTTGGCATCTTTTAATGGGACAGTCTTGACAGCTAGCGAATTGAATCAGACTGGCTTTTTAAAGTCTATGATCTGCTGTGAAGACATGTCATCTACAGACATTTAGATCACAGTTTAGATATTTGTGGAGAGTGCACGCTTTTCAAGAAGCTTAGGCTATAAATCTTTTGGCGGCGCTGTAAAATTTATTTCTAAGTAAAGAAGTATAACCCAGAAGGTGACTGTGGATAAAATGTCCGTGAAGTAGATAGTCGTAGATGTAGGGTTAGGGCTCATGTTGATTTGTCCAATCTTGAATAGAGCTAAAATTTGGCGGATCATCAGGCATCTCTACGCGTATACAATGGGGAAGACTAACTCTACGAACAAGCTCGTACAACGTAAAAGACTGATACGGAGTCTAGTCTCGGACTTTGAAGACTGTTTTCCCCTTTTTAAGGAGCAAAAGCATTCGTTTTCCCCTAAATAAAATACCAGGTAATATTGAAAAAATTCAATTGTAAAACTTTCAACAAAAATAGATTTGTTGAACTGAAAAACAATTTTTGTAATGATAATTTAAATCTATTAATGCAACTGAAGTTTTATCAACTTGAATGATATTTTGTCAAACATTTACTACAAAACTACTTTGTCAGATTAAGAAAACAGCATTTTCAATTTAAAAAATCGATATTGTATCAATTGAACATTTTTATTGTTGAATTAAAAAATTTTTTGTTATATCCATTAAACCAGAACAAAAAATCACTTTTGTGAAATTGACAAAACTTATGCAAAATATTTGTTAGCCAAACAAAATACCGATTTTAAATACTAACAATTGAACATTTGTTTGCAGATTTATTATAATTTTTTTTTAATTAACAACACAAGTGCTGAATTGAAAAAAATACAATTTGAACAGGGTAATCCTTTCAATGCAATGGTGTCATTTATTATTTGACACGCGAGGTAAAGCAGCTTGTTAAAGTGCATACAAGTTCCCTAAAAAAGTGTGTTCAACATTTTAAACGTAAATAAGTCCGTTTATGAATGAGGACAGGAAAAATGGAAAACACATAAACCACCCCTTAGATATAGATTGGTAAGAATTGCAATTTGGTTTAATATGCATTTTATTATCTTGTATTAAATAGATCAAATTTTACTTCAACGCTATGTTCCCCGATTTTTAACCGAACCTAAAAGACGCAACTTTAAATAGTGAAGGAGATGACTACATCCTCATCGTTGTCGGTGTTCAAGGTATAGCGAATCTTTTTACTTTCAAGTTAGATAAATGCATTCGGTATCATTATATCTCAAAAGTAATAGAATTTTTTAATTTTTTATATGCATATTTTGATATTTTCTATATTGTCCAGTAAAAATTAATGTAATGTAATTTCTGTAGTTCCTTATCTAATTGGTAAACTTATTTGTTTTGCGTATACCATTTATTAATACCTAATGCTATCCACATAAAAATTTATTTGTCGAATCAATAAATTAAAATTATGGAACTGAGTTAATAATGCTATATAACCAGCAACATTCTTATAGATGCAACAAAAGGGAACTGTAGTACTGTAGTAGGCGCAGTGGCTTAGTGGTTAGTGTGTTGGACTACTAAGCGAGGGGTCCCAGGTTCGAATCCCGAAAAAACCCAAATTCCAACTTATGGTTTTTTTCCGCTGCGCCACCTCTCGCGAACGTCTGACAAACATCCGAGAGTATATCTGTCATGAAGGAGCTTCTCAATTAGCCGCTTGGACCCGGCATAAAATTGTAGATCCCTTCCATTCGTCCCAAAAATGAAAAACGCACACAAACGAATGGTTGTGAGAAGCTAGGCCTTGGGTCTCTACAGACCTGTTGCGCCAACTATTTATTTATTTTTTTTTTTTTTTTAGTACTGACAGATTATTTCTGTAATATTAAAAATATTTGCTGTTGATTTCACAAAATGACAAACAATTTTGATGATACTAACAACCTTTTTTTGCTAATTTAGTAAAAAGCTAAAGGTCAACTTGATAAGTTTCTTCGGAAAATTAACAGCATTTTGGTAAATTTAACAAAAAAATTTCAAATAAACAATTTTTGTTACCATGACAATTTTTTTTGTTATCACAACAAAAGTTTTAAAACAATATACCTAAGACTTGTTAAATTTTTTTTCAATTTGATAGAAATATTTTGTTGGACTTATATTGATCCGAAAATTGTTGAGTCTCATTTTTATCAAATATACCAGGGTTTAATTTTCAGTGTGGAAACAAGTTTCCCTTTTTCCTTCTAAGTGAAATGAGCATGGTTTTTCATTTAAAATGTAAACCCTTTTTTATTTACAAGGGAAGGCCCCTCGATCTGGGATCACTAAGCAGTAGCTTACGCTGGATTTTTCTTGGGGGGGCTGAGACTTATATTTGTGATGAAACATTTCTCAATGGAACCCATCAAAGAGTTTTTCACAGCTCTCTCAGCCTTTATGCTACCGTTCCACCGGCCACAAATTCCGAAATTAAGCACAAGAGTTTTAATCTGGAAGTATTACCACCGCATAAAAGACGATTAAGTTGACGTATTCCCTCTGGCTCACTCCATTCGATAGAGAGAACGACGTTTCACGAGAGACAGAGAAAACAATTTTTCCATTTTTGACGTCTTCTTTTCCATTCCTGTCAAATGCAGCTCTGTTTGCTTTACATTTTTGACACCCCGAGCTGTGGAGAGTGTGTTCAGAAACCGGACTCACCATGCAAACCTGCTAGGTTTTCGAGATTAGTTTTTATACTACGTTTCCACCGGACACTAATCGCGAGATTTAGGTCAAGAGATTAAAAATACATATTGAGGTGTTTAAACCAAAAAAACAAGATTAATTCGACGTTTCACCAGATGTTATCAACTACTCTCAAATCGAACAAGCCAAAATTGTGATAGTTGAAAAAAAAATAAAAAATTCTAAAGTGGAGCGTGAGAGAGTGGAGAGTGCGTTCAGAAACCGGACTCAACATGCAAACCTGCTTGGTTTTCGAGATTAGTTATTAATCTCGTATTTATGGGATTAAAATTTGTATGATAAATTTCTAGATTTATCTGAGATGAATACTAATACTGCCAAGAAAATGACGCCAACATAACTAGCGCTCGTGGTTCTATGCGAAAAATAAGTGAAACAAAATGACAACCATCTTTTATTTCTCCATAGAATGCTAGAGCCACCTATTGGGCGTGAGTGGATTTGCCAAGCGAAACGGTTGAAATTCAAATTGTTGCGGCATTGTTTATAAATAAATAATTAATGGAACCAACAAAATTTTAATAAAAAATCGTTTTTCATTATCCCATAAATTGCACAATTTTCGTATATTTATTGCGAGTACGTTTTTTATGTTGTTTTTCATTATTAATTTTAGAAATATGATGTAATAACACTTTAGCGTATATTTCACTCACTTTTTTGATCAATAAATACTTATGATTGTCAAGAATATCACATTCAAGTACATGAGAATTTAATTCATCATATAAATTGCTTAGATCTATATTTCTCAAAGTACTTATATCTGCAACGAAATGGAAACGTCTGATGTGAGTTTCCAATTTATTCCGCTCCGAACCACGAGAGCTAGCGCTTATGTTGGAACCAACGCGAAGTTGTCTACTAGCAGTCCATATATTTATAATAAGTCAATGACAAACAAATCCTGAGGTGTTTCCACCAAAAAAAAAACAAAATTAATTTGACTTTTCACCAGATGTTGTCAACTACTGTTGAATTGAGCAGCCCAAAATTGTGATAATTGAATAAAAAAATAGCCAATTGAAAAGTTTAAAGTAATGAAACATGAGTCCAGAAATCTTAAAATATTATTGGCTTAATTCTACAAAATAAAATGAAAGTTTTGATGGTTGCATTCTCAGAAATAAATTCGTTTGTTTTTTATGACACAATGTCGAATACAGCTCTGTTTGCTTTGTATTTTTGGCATATCGAGCTGTGGAAAGTGTGTTCACAAACCGGACTGGACATGCAAACCTGGTTGATAATCGAGATTTATTTCTAATCTCCCTTTTCATGAGATTAACTTTTGTATGATAAATCCCGAGATTTATGCGGGATTTACAGACATTTTTCTAAATCTCGCAGTGTATCTCCGGTGGAAACGTAGTATTACATATCTGGGAGCACAGTCGCCTCAGGCAATTATCATGAAACTTTTTCCAACTATCTGCTATTCGATCCTCGTAAATAAAACATCAGTAGTCTTATTCGTCAACCTTCAAGTTGCCTTGTGACTGCTGACGAATTGCATGTGCGAATTCTTTCCATTCGCCAACCAAAGAAGATGACAATCATTTTATGTCTAAAAAAGCTCAACAACCTAACTGGTGAACTCTATCTCATTCTACAAAAATACTTAAACTCAGTTTGGAACATTTACTCACCTTCTTAGCAGTTGGGCAATGACCTCCTTGCTGGTGGTGTCCCATTGAATGCCCAATGTCTTGTACTCGATATCGATTTTCAAGCAACTCGTAAACACTTTGATGGTTGTCTGAAAATAAAACAAAAGAGATGGCATTTAGCATAGGCACAATTACTTAAATAAAATGACCCCTTCCGCTGACACACACCAGAAACATTCAAATTGAATATGTCACATCTACCTAAATTGATACCGCCTGTATCTTTTTTATTGTATAACCCACACAGTTGAGTCGCTCAAATCAAATGCAGTCTATGAAATTACAGGAAGACATTATCTAGCCCCATGGGACCACGGAAAAGACAACCAGCTCGAGATAATTGAGCCCGGAAAATATCCACGTCTCTAAATTGAGGGAATTCCAACTGCACCCTGCGTGAGAGTGTGCACTTATTCTCAAATAGATTGCGCGAGGTTGAAATAAATCATCCATTCCAGGCCGAAAAAGACCAACCCGGTGGATGGGTGGATCTTCCGCGAATTGCCAATCAAAACTAGAACAATTGAAGTCCACATGCATCCGCTGCAAAGCGAGTGCTATTGACAAATGCAAATCGGAAATGTCTGCCATCGGTATAAGCATTTCGAAGGATCACGCCATTCGAAGAAGGGACGTTGAACTTTTTCCCATTTAACAGCGGACTTGCATTACGGAAATCCAATTGTGTAGTACCTACCAAAATCGAGAACGATGATGATGGTGGCGTGTCACGCCATCAACAATGGGCTGGCGTATCAGGAAGTAGGATTCCTAACACGAAATTCCTCTCTCTAATTATAGACCATCTCAACAGGCGGTGTGAAAGTGAGACAGATGATGGTATCAGTTTCACGTTCCACTGTCAGACTGGGTTTGAAGTGCGGTTTTGATGAGCGAATGCCGCACAATGGATGTCATAACATCGCAGAAGCGTCAAAAGTTATCCAACTGGGGAATTTTTTTTTTTTATATTTTTGGGTCTCACAAACAGCCCGAAATAACAATGACACAAAAAAGAAGTTGGAGCTAGTCCGACGGCATTGAAAATCCCCAAAACAAATGGAAGTGGTGATGTTGTGGATACATATCCAGCAAATTCTCTGCTAAGCCTTCAGCTCATTGTAACGCATTTATACGCTTCATTACACATCGGTTTATGCAATAAACCCGATGTGGGCGAAGGATAAGCTAAACATGCCGATGAAAAGGAGAACGCAACTCAATTCGGGATATAAATGTAGATACAAACGAGGAGAAAAGGGTACGGTTTCTTCAAATGGCAGATGTTGGCAAAATAAACGACGCATGTCAAAAAAAAGCACAACAAAATGACAGAACAAAAACAATTACAGATGTTGATCGATATTAAGGAATTTTCGATATGCGTGCCGTGGGGAATTGGCCATTCATGTGAAAAAGTGGTACTGATTTTGAAGATTCGCGTCGGCAGATTCGGAAAAATTGGGCAAACAAATTGGGGTGACCTACATTTTTTATGGCGTGCATATTTTTCTTACTCTATTCCTATTCTAAAGAATATTTCTTTTTTTAGAATTCCACGGAGTGTAGAATTCGATTCTTTGGAGCGAGGCTAGGGATGCCAGACGTTCAATAATAAAAAAAAATATTTGTCCCCCCTAGAAAACTCACGTTGTCCTCCTTTTCGTATTTTTTAAATTGGCATCCCTAAGCAAAGCTTGCGGTTTGCTGTCCAAAAAATCAAAATTAATTTGTTGGCTTGGAATGTGCATCACTGAACTGATTTTGAGCACGGTTGCCACTTTGGTAATTTATTTTTTGGTTTTTGAGTTTGTAATGAGTAATGAGTAATTTGGTAGTTTTTATCTGGTTATGGTAACTTTTTGAGCAGGAGCACCAATAGTACGAGCTCGATATCACCTCATTTATAAATGTTCTATAAAAATGTTTGTTTCTAAAAAAGCGATTTTTAAAGGCTGTTGCTATTCGCACGTCACATAGGAGTATTTGCACCGAAAAGCTGGTCAAAATTCAATTTACTAAAAAGTAAAATCAAGAAGTAATGGGTTAACGCGCTGCAGCTTTTTTTTTTCTTCTTCATCGTGTGTTGTGATAAACTGAGTTCAAAGTTAACGGTTTGGATTTTTTGCATTTTTTCTTTGCATGCATGCAATTTCGTTAGTCTTCCTCTGTAAGTGATTTCAAGTTGTTGTGATATCGATCTTAATTTTTTTTTTAATGGAGAGTTCTACTGTGGGTATGTATTGACATATTTAATGCATTTTTGGAAATCGTGTGTAGTTGTTTTTGTTTCAATACGGGTTCAAACGCTATACAGCAAAAAGATGTCGTATTTCTTTAATTTTTTTTAAGTTTTAATAATTTTAGTATAGTATACCGTGTTATTCTGTGATTGTTTGCACTTAATAAGTGAGATTGAATATTTTTCATTTTAATGCAAAAAGATTTGGCTGCAACTAGCTGCTACCCGATATTTTATGAACGTTTTAGTTTTTCGATTACGTGTGAAAAAAAAAAAACACTCATACGCCATACACTGGTTTTAGTGATTAGTTATTGCAATGTTACTATACTGTTTTCATTTTTTATTGTTTTCGGAATAAAAACAGACACTGGGATATATTTTAAGTGCAGCAAAAAATGGTGTGTTAGGGGTTGGGACTGTGGTCAACTTATGCTTTTATTGTGTTCGTATCATGAATGTTTTTTTTTGTTGTAAAAGTAAGAATTTTTAGGTTCAATTCTTAATACATCGCATTTTTTTAGGATCATCTGGTTCGAGAGTTGTGACTAAACAAATATTTATTTAATATTATGGAAGAAAGTGGAGAGGTCGATATGAACCAAAAATTAAATTATTTAAAACAGTTTTTGTTAGATATGTCTTGTTCAAAAGAAAACCTTCGAACTTATAAATCAAGTGTTTCTAAAATTGTTTTCGATTTGAAGCAAAGATGGTTAGCCTCTAGCAGAAGAAAGGATTTGTTTGTAGAGAGAAACAAAGAGTGGCTTGAAGGGACTTTCACACTTCCAGTTATGAGTGTCAGATCAGCAGGGCGATCTGCAAAGCCATTTGAAGAATCGAGTGAAAGGACTAAAAGAAGAAGAACTGAATATATTCGAGGAACAGTTCAAACTGAAATCGTTTTAGAAGCAATTTCAAGTGGCTACAAAATTGACTGCGAAAAGTTTGGTGTTTATGCAATTAATACAGCCAGACTTTATGTCGAGTTATATCCATGGCATCCTATGATTCCGACCATGCATAAGATCTTAATTAATAATTATAGAAAATGCCCTTCTTCCAATTGGTCAGCTATCGGAAGAAGCAGCAGAAGCCAGGAACAAACACTTTAGGTGAGCGAAAGAAAATAAAACTACATTCAACAAAAATATTCATATATAAAACTTTCAGATCATATCGTCTTAATTATGCTAGAAAATTCTCAAGGAGAGATTGTAACAAAGACGTCCTAAATCGATTGTTGCTCAGCTCTGATCCTCTAATCACTTCTCTTAGAAAGACGCATCCGAAAATAAGAATTCCATTTTCAAGAGACGTTAGAAATGCTTCTTCCAGAGGCTCCAGAATGATAAAAATCTAGCAATTAGTTTTTGAACAATAAAAAAAAAAAAAAAAAAAACAGAAAAAAAGCGGTCTTTTTTCAAAAATGTATGCCAAAATTAATACAAATCAATTAGAAACTGTATTTTATTTAATATATATTAATTTTAAGTTGAAAAAGTAACAAAGGTAACGAAAATTAATTTTGGCCAGGTTTTTCATGCAAATACTCCTATGTGCAACCGTGATTTTGAGTCACAACTCGCTGATGAAGCTGCATAAATAAAGTAATAATAATAAAATTTAGATATGGAAACCGCTGAGATTTTCTGTTAAGAAATCTAGGACATCGGACTTTACCAAAAAACACGAATTACAGTGTGGCTCTGTGAAATCAGACCCAACTTGATCTGTGATATTTTCTGTATTATAAGTTTTGAGTTCTGTTTAGTGAATAGTGTATGCAATTGTTTAGTTATTTATTTATTATTATTTTTTTTTTTTTTTTTGTTTATTTCTTTGCCTATTTTAGACCGTATAATTTTAAATGTAGTTGTAAACAAACAGTAAGTGAAATTTAAAGCAATCATTTAAATACTAAATAACTTATGTATCCCCTCTCCCAAAAAGCTCCAATAAAGAACTTTGCCTCTGAAGAAGTTGGAAAATACTAACGAAACGTAGGGTGGAAAATAATTGGTATAGTTTTAATATTCGCATTTTTAGAAGAATCGACAAAAAAGCCAAAAAAAAGGCATACACAAAACATTTTTAGCTTCGACTCTAAATTTTAGTAGTGGCCATTTTTTTAAGACAACTTTTTGCAATTGTGAGCTTCTTTAAATTTACAGACGGGACTTCAATTTGTTATTAGTAGGGGAATGGTCTGCTGGAATATCTGAGACTGTCCCTATTAAAAGTCTGCTAGAATGCCTCGACCAAGTTTCGTCTTCAAGTGGTATCTGATCCGAGACTGCCCCTATTTTGTATCAGTAGGGGAGACCAGGGCTAGTTGGCCTCATAGTCAACTTGACTTACCGCCATTTATTTTAAAGAAAAGAGATGAATTTCATGTCCATTCTTGTTTTTATACTCAATACCGATATCTGTTTAGTCTCCTTTTGTATTTCGTCGCGAGTGCATGTCATTCAAGAAGTATTTAGGAAAAACTATTTTTTTCTACCGTAAGTAACTTTTTCTTTTTCTCGTATTTTCCTCTTTCCGGCCGTTTTTGAGCGTCTGGCGCAGATTTTTTTTTGGAACATAGTGTATGCATGTATTAGTTGTCCATGCCTGTCTTAAATTTTTAGTTATTTTCTGTTTTTGTTTCTGAAAAATCTTGTTATTTGCCAGATGGTCGGGCGGGGTTAGTTGGCTCATTTTTTTCGGGGCTAGTTGACTCAGTAATTTTTTTCGGGATTTACGGGAAATGAGGACTTATAAAAGGAAAACACCAAGAGGAGATACTCAGCAAAGCGTGATGGAACGAACCTGTATACTTGTTTTGATTGAAGGCCTCAGTATAAGGTCAGTTTCAAAGGAAGATGCAATTCCGTTCAAAATCCGACAAGTATGTACAAAAGCTTCGAAAGAAAAAGGAAGAAAATCCTAGTAGTGAATTTAGTGAATTAAGTTTGGAAAAAGTGGGATATTCAAAAACTAGGCAAATATTTTCCGATACAGAGAGCAATGTTTACAACTGCTGATATATATTTTGGCATTGCAGCCTTCCAAGTTCGAAAACTAGCATATCTACCTACATAAGTGCCTAATATTGAAAATATAGTTCCTATCTGGTGATACTTGTTTGTTAAGTAGGTACAGAATTCGTTTATGTTATTGAAACAAACTAAATCAAATAAATTAGTCTTAATCTTTAAATTGTTTGTAAGAACTCAGTTTCGCACGGCGTGGGTCAACATACCCCGGTCCCGGGGTTAGCTGACACAATCGGGGTGCTCTAGTAAAATTCAGAAAACATTGTCCTCACCTTGTTTTTCTTTAATTGAAAAACTTTGAACTGTCTTGATATCAGGCTTAGTTCAAGATAAAAAGAAAAAAATGTTAATTGTATGCCAACTAGCCCCGGTCTCCCCTAAACAATAGTCGCTGCAGAATATTTCAAGAAAAATTCCTTTCAACTACACAGGTACACCAATAAGAATTTTGTTAAAATAAATAAGGGCTGGCGCCAAGGATCAAATATAACAAGGAGTTGCTTGCTTGTTACCCGCTCACTATACCTAGCACTTGCTGCTCGTTCACTTTCCGGCACGCATTATATGCTTTATGTACTTTAATCTCCGCTGCTCGTTCATATAATTGACATATACCTGCTGCCTATTGTCGCAAGCTTGCTCAGAGTACTCACGTTGGTGGTATGGCACATGCTTCTGCATTTTTTTTGCGACAATCCCCCTTCCAAGGACAGCACGATTTTATCGCTGTTTTTTTTGCAAGCTGTTTGCTAGCTACATGCTTGGTACCTGCTCGTTGCATGCTTTTGCTGTCTGTTTTCTAAAGGGACCAAATGGCTACTTTTTTTAAAAATCATCAAAATGGACCCTTTATCAGTTTAAGTATATGATTTTATTTTTAATTGAACGCAAATGAATGCAAAAATATGAAAAAAGTGTTTTTTTTTTTGTTATAAATGAATGTTTTTGCTGCTCTGTGTTTTTTTTATTTGTTGCTACTCTATTAATATTTAATGCGGAGGCCCCTTTTTGGGTCGGGCTTTTACGTAGTTAACTACCTCAATGACCCCTGCAAGGCAGCCCAAGTACATTAATAGGGAAGGGCAGGTCATCTGTCACGTATAGTAGCAGCATATCACGCGGAAGCTCACAAGAAGCACTAGCTTGGGTAATAGGTATACCTACACCACTTCTACACAAGGCTATCCAACTTCGAATAAATTAAGAAAGTGAAGCGAACAAGAGAGAGGGAAAATATTCTCAAGTCTCAATACGTGGTACTAGTGGTCCCTTCAACTCGTGTTGAATATTCATCGTGGCTCATAGTGGGATTTTGTGAGTTTTCATAATGTTGGCGAATTTCCAAGCCAAATGTCATTGATTTCAGAAACAGATACGGGGCCCACAAACTTTAAACGCCATCCCCAAGGAAGTGATAAATTTAACAGATATAAAGGGTGATTTTTTAAGAGGTTTAGAACTTTTTTTAAAAAAAAAACACAAAAAATTCGAAAAAATGAATGAAATATTTATTTGAATCGATAGTTTGAACCTTGCAATTTAATGTTTAAAGATAATTTCATGCAAATGTTGACCGCGGCTGCGTCTCAGGTAGCCCATCCGCTGAGTCCAATTTTGGCATACTCTTTCACACATATCGGCCGGTATCTCACGAATGAATGCATGGATGTTGGCTTCCAGTGCGTCAATCGAAGCGGGCTTGTCCCTATACACATTAGCCTTGGCATACCCCCACAAAAAATAATCTAATGGTGTCAAATCGCACGATCTAGGCGGCCAATTGACCGGCCCGAAACGTGAAATTAACTGTTCACCAAACTCGCCTCGCAATTGCGCCATTGTTTCGCGTGCTGTGTGGCATGTGGCACCGTCTTGTTGAAACCACATATCATGCAAGTCAAGAACTTCCATTTCGGGCAAAAAAAAGTTTGTTATCATCGCTCGGTAGCGTTCACCATTGACAGTAACGCTGCGATTCGCATCATCTTTGAAGAAATATGGCCCAATAATGCCGCCGGCCCATAAACCGCACCAAACAGTGGCTTTTTCGGGATGCATTGGTAGCTGTTGCAATGCTTCTGGCTGATCTTCACTCCAAATGCGGCAATTTTGCTTATTTACGTACCCATTCAACCAAAAATGAGCCTCATCGCTGAACACAATTTTTCGATAAAAAAGCGGATCCTCGGCCAGCTATCCAAGAGCCCATTCACCAAAAATTCGGCGTTGTGGTAGGTCGGCTGGCTTTAGTTCTTGCACCAGCTGTATCTTAAAAGGCTTTACGCCCAAATCCTTCCGCAAAATTTTCCACGTAGTGCTGTAACAAAGGCCTAACTGCTGGGAACGGCGCCGAATCGACATTTCGCGGTCTTCTGTCACACTAGCTGATACGGCCGCAATATTTTCTTCACTACGCACAGTACGTAAACGTGTTGGTGGTTTAATGTCCAACAAAGTAAATTTGGTGCGAAATTTGGTCACAATCTTCCGAATCGACTGCTCAGAAGGTCGAGAATGCCGATCATAAAATGGAAGCAGCGCGCGATTAACATTTCGAACCGAGCACGAATTTTGATAGTAAAGTTCCATAATTTGCAAGCGTTGTTCATTTGTAAGACGATCCATGGTTAAATTGCAAACCAAACTGAAGCTGTTTGACAGTGACACAAGGTACTAAACACACGTCAGCTGTCAAAACCAGTGTTGCCAAAACCAAACCAGCTAAAAAATCACCCTTTACTTTCAAAAACGTATATCCGGACACTTACTTTGAAACGTCAGCAGCTTTGCCTGCAGGAAGCCTGAGTGAAATTAATATCCGACCATAAAAATATTATCGACTCAATGACATTCTTTCTTTATA
This sequence comes from Cheilosia variabilis, assembly GCA_951230905.1. Classification (NCBI taxonomy): domain Eukaryota; kingdom Metazoa; phylum Arthropoda; class Insecta; order Diptera; family Syrphidae; genus Cheilosia; species Cheilosia variabilis. The sequence continues at coordinate 50,646,488 of OX579679.1, forward strand.
GAATCCTTTTTCGCTCCCTTAATGCACAAGCAACAATTTTTGTAATGAATTCCACCCCCAGTCAGTGTTGCGCCTATAAATTTGCAACTTTTACACACCACCCATAGATATATTTATTTTTATACACAGCTTAAAGTCAGGCTGATTTAAGGGTGCTTGCTTATCGCATTCGGCATCCCTTTTGTGTAGATGTGATCTATGCATTTCATTGTGTGTCTAAGTGAAGAGAAAATGGCGCAGGTCGGTATATAAAGAAAGAAGACATTTTCCAAAAAAATAAAGGACACATCTAAAAGGCATACGCGGCACAAGCATGTGCCCCATGCGATTATTATCATCACAAGAGCGATAAGGATTTGGAGGATGCAGACAGCAACGATGCCAGCAACGTGATGGGAATTTTATGATGATGGCGTGTGATTTAATCTTATTTCGTACGCAAGGATTACTTTAAAGTATTGGAAAGCAGTGCAAATTTAAGTGGTGGCATTGCCGTGGAAAAAAATAGAAAATAACTTTTCGACGTGAGGTGCGAGGTAGGTCGACTTGAAACTGTTTGAATTTTGATACTGTTGATGTGTTGAGAACGAGTTTGGTTTTCGCGGCATTAAAGATTTTGTCTAACAAATTTTCACTTCCGGAGGTGGTTTGCAGACAGACGTCAAAAGTGTACAGAACCTCGAGGAGCTTCTATGAGAACTCAAAAAAAAAAACACCTAATTGTTGGCGTTGTGGTAAAGGCCACTGACCCACATTTGAATCAATTTCTTGCTCAACAACTCTCCTTTGAAATGTTTTAGGGAAATGACAGTTGAATCGCAGTGTTTGATATCTCGTGGTAAGTTGTCAAAACCGGCAGCTGCAAAAGGGCTTGCTATCTAAGGACTGCATGTAGGGGTTGTTAAACAAATATCCAAATAATAAGCAAATATCAAACAACTATGGAAACAAGCACACGCCGGGCAGGTAACAAGCTTTTGAAGAACTCCATGCAATCGTTTTAAAGTCCGAAGCTATAGTTCCACCTGGCGGATTTTTAGATATATCACGCAGCACGCCTATAGGACGATGTTCACTCTAATGGCGGTCGCACACTATGCGCGCAACGCACCAATTTTAATTCAGAAACTTAGGGACTTGTTCACTCAGAAAAAAGAAAATTGTAGTTCCAACAATTTTCGTTGGTTAAAATGAACCCAAATATCAAAATCTTTGATTTAAGAATGAAATGGTTGGCAGTGATGTAATAAAATTCTTATTGAGAGTATATTATTCTTACGCTGAATACCTGATTCTTGAAAACTTAAAAACGAGTTCTTGTTAACAAAAATAATATTTGAACCAAGAACTTTTACTTTCAAGTCTTTAAAATCTGAAAATTCTTCGCTTAACAAACATTTTTTTTCTCAGTGTTGGATATGGATGAAAATCGTTGCCGAGTGCGTTCAGCGCGTCCAGAATTAGTCGTAAAAGGGTATGAACGCATTGATCAGCTGGCTAAAACTCTAAAGAACAAATTTTATAACTCACGTCTCTAAAACCACGGAAACGTCTAGTTTCAAAACAAACGAAAGACCTATTAAAATAGCTCTACAACTGCCTAGGCTTCGCAACTCGTTCAATTCGGATATGGTCTCCTATTTTTAATCAGATTAGGCTGCTCAACCCGACTGTATGAGTTTTGTACACAAGTGTTCGACGCTTTAACGAATTCTCTCCACAAAATTCGCCACACTAAAAGTGTTTTCGTGGGTCTTAAATTTTTAAATGGAAAGTGCTCGGAAAACATTTAGAAACAGCTTTAGAACTCGAACCAACTTTACCAGTGGTACCTAACCTTTCTTTGTCAATTTTTAATTATTTGTTGCCAGTTGAAATAATTAAAAAACAATTCTATACTTTGATTAAATTCATAGCTATTTCAAACAACCCTACATCATCTAGGTATACATATAATAAAACTGTAGCCGTTTTCACGTGTTCACGGTTGGCGTGAAAACAACTGCACAGATTTCTATGAAACTTTTTTTGAAATGTCCCTTAAGAACCCGAGAAGGACATAGGCTATTCCTTTCATTGCCATGCCTTTATTTGGGAGCGTTTTTGACAAAAAGGTGTTTTTTTTTTCTGACTTTACTGCCTTTTAATCGCCATTACTCAAACAATTTTTAATCAATGCAAACAAAATACTTAACAGTGCCAACACACACTCAATCAGTTTTCTGTGTCATCTAAAAGCTGAGCTTTAACCCAAAATCTAGCATGAAAAAACTAAATTTATTTTCTCAAATCGAAAATTATCAGCAACCGTTGTTCTTGATCGTTGTTCTGCTTTGGGGTGGTTGGCTGGCGCACATCGCACAAGCACATTCATTTCAACAAAAACTGCGTCAAGTTTTCTCCCATTAAGTGAAACGAAAGAGAAGTATGTAAGTGAATGTGGATGTAGTCAACAGCGACAATGTTTTTCTGAGGAAATGCGCAGATGGCTGATGACGTCCGATGTTGGGCGTATGGTGGTGTTAATATCGACAGTATTATTTCTGCAGCTACTTATATTTACCTCTTGCGGTTCACACGCTCAAACAATCTTAACAAATGAAGTGTCAGAAAAAAAGAGATTTTCGGGGTGCTTTATTTTTGCATTTTTACTTTTTTTAAATATTAACAATCGAAAAAGTTGAGTTTTACTACATTAAATTTCAACTACGCAGTTGTGTACAACTATGATTCAGGGAAATACTTTTCCCTCAGTCACCATACCCGTAGCGCCGTAGCCCGTACAAACCACGCCACGAAAGACAGTCGACGGCCGAAGAGAGTTACAGTCATAGGAAACCTAAGAGAGAATTTTCAAAATTTGCGGGAGAATCGGGTAGGAGCGCTGTTATGTTCTTTCAAATCATAGGTTTTGTTGTCAGTTGTTATTTTTGCACAGAAAATTCAAGGTAGCCTTGATATAATCCTAATATTGTAAATGCGAAAGTAGGATTATTTTAACGACCACAAAACCATTTTTTATGAATTTTGGTATAGGGGAGGTCCCATCTATGACCTCAGAGAATGACATAGGCTACTTTTTGTGAAGGTGATGAAGTTGGGGATCCAAGTTCAAATGACGAACCAATTATTTCTCAAGTTAGGGATAATAAAATTCATCATAGGTATCTATATTTGTTAAGAAATAAATATATTTGCTGCGTATTTTACCAATGAATTTAAATGTGTAGAGCTAATTCGTTGGCTTGAAAGATAGGATAGTTTTGGACCCGATAAGTGGCGCTGTTGTTGATATAAATATTTTAATTGAGTTACTCGAAGTACTAATTCTTCGCAGACGAATTCGCGGGTACCAGTTAGTTTTTAATACGAGACTTCTTTGAACAAATTATCTACTGAATTCTGCAAAAATTTGCTCCAATTCAGTAACGTCCCTTATGAATAATATCTTCTCCCTAAAATTTATAAAACCCGTTGCTCCTTTTCGTTTAAAAGGTCTATACAAAACCAAGCCAATTGTACATTTTCCCTGGCATTACTAATATACCTCTGTAGAACTTCCCCACAAAGTTCATCTGCAAAAAAAGGACATTCCCATTTCCACACCAAAAACAAATTCCCTCACGGAACTCGTTCACATTTAAGCATAATTTTATGCAATTACAAGCAACCACACAACACAAAGATACAACTTTAACCAAACTTCAGGACAAGTAACCACAGCGCATTCCACGACGCCAAGCAGCCACTACTCTATGCAAATGCATTTTTAATCTAGCTCGAAAAAAAACAGCCAAAACATGGCAGAATCAAGGATATTTTCACATCTTTCGAATGCAACACGAACGTGACGAAAAAAAATGTTGTGCAGCATAACCAATGCACGGAATGTTAGTTCCTGCATAATACACGTCCTTTTGTTATTCAGTTGCACACTAATAAAAAAAAAAATCTATTGTTTGGCAATTGAATTTCGATTGGTATCGTAGTTTTCTATTGAATTTGCGGAACTGAAAAAGTACCAAAAATGTCATGCGGGTGTCCTGGTAAACCATAGCAAAATATATTCAAGAGAAACACAGTCACAGGGAAACGGAAGAAGTTTCACTTCCGGGATGAAGTCACGTTCGTTGTTTTTCAGTATCTTTTGGGGAAAGTTTTTTTTCTTCCTGTTTCTGATTTATTCGGCACGCATGATGGACAAATAACTTTTTTGCATAGTATGTGAGTAGTCTATACTGTACTGTTGTCTGATGCCCTTTCGACAGAGTCCACATTGCAAGTGAACTTGTGAGGTAGGAATGGTGGATTTAAGTGTTCCTTACTTGATTCCTATAAATCAGCTTCCCGTCCAAAGGTAGAGTTTTGAAAAACAACAAAAAACGCCAGCAAGTTGGCCATGTGAGATGTGACGTGACATGTCCTATGAAACGTCATGACTTTTGAAGCATTTTACCGAGGAAACAAGTGTGAATTTTAGAAACCTCCTGTTTCTCAAAAATGCAATCAGATTCTAAGACCCCAATTCAACCCAAAAAGAGCTGAGTACAACTTCAACTTGATTGATTATTACGGCTGCTCTTCCGCATCAGCTCAATTTAAAACTCCATTCCAACAGATGAGCTCCTTTAATCGATTTAAAACAAGAGTTCTCTTGTCTGCCAGTCCTCTACACATTTCGAAGTGTTTGCATTTTGAGTTTCCTCAATTCCATCAGTAGTAGGATTCTTCGAAACTGTTCAAATTCTTATTCATCTCCATCTCCACTTCAGTAATCCTCACCCCCTTCTTAATCAAAAAGATACGAGTAAGCCTATCCAAATTTTGTAACGTGCTACTCAGCCCAAAAAAGGACTACCTAACTGAACAGTTTGCACGTGCCTGGGATATCACCGCCAAATTTATTATGGTAATTCTCACCAGCATTGTGGAAAAAAAAAAAATAGACAGCCTCGGTAAAATGATAAACCCACTTCCTCCGTGAATTTCCATGTAATTGAACCAGGAGCTGAGGACTTGCCCTCCATATAATATGATCTACTGTGCGTGATCAAATTTCCAGAATTATTCTTCTTCTCTGTAAGGATGCGCACACACAAAGTTCATTATTCAACCTTGTGGCTTCGCATTACTACTACCGCTCGGTTAAATGCTGCTCCATGTGCGCCGATAGAAAGGACATACCAACTTGTGGGAAGGGAAATCGAACTTGATTCCATTTGCATTTGATATTGAAAAAGTTAATGCCAACACTAAACGCAGCTAATAGTTGTGTCCTTTCTCTCTGTCAAGTATACAACCCATCAACATTCAAAAGTCCTGCTCACCGTCTTGGGAAATTCAGCATTCCTTGCATAAGGTCAATTCTTGAAAATGTTGAGACAAGGATATCAATGAGCATGAACTCTTTTGGGTTTCAATGGATATTGAGATTGCGGTTGGTTTATGGCCGGCAATTGGTATTCTGATGTTGTTGCATAATGCAAAAGGGGTTTGTTGGGACAAATTGATTAAGAGCTGATGGAGAACATTTGTGACTTTTGAATGGTAAACTTTTGATTGATTTTCCACATTTGCGCAATGGGGATTTTATTTTATAGTCAGCTTTAGTGGTGTAATCAGATTTTGATCGATGGAGGGTTTTGGTCGCCTTTAAGTGGGTTTGAAGGGTTTTCTGCGAGCTCCAGTGACATCCAGGAGCTACTTCAAAAACAGAAATCTTAAAAATAAGTTATAAAATATTTCAACTTCGTTTAGAAATTTTGTACTATTTCTGGCACATTTTAGAACATTCTACGAATGATTTTGCTGAGCACTTCAAGCTAATTTGGGTAGTCGGAAGTTGGATTTGCCATGATTTTTTTTCAGCAGCCATACAAATAAGTACACAGGGAAATATTTTTCATCGAGTTCCCCAAAATATTGGTCATAGTTTTTGAACTATCTTTTTAGACCGAAATTATTGGCAAAGCTTTTGTTCGAATTTCTAAATTTAGGTTTGATCTTTAAGAGGTTTAAGAATTTACCTCTGTGTTTTATGAACGCTTGTTCAATACTTTAATAGTTCAAGGAAATATGGCGCGGTACTAAAAACAAATTTTACTATAGACTTTAAATTTACGAGAGCTATATATTTTGAATAGGTAAAATTTAAATTCAAAAAAATGTTTATTTGTAAGGCACATTGAAATAATTTCCGAAAAATTAGGTCAGAAAACGTGTTTTCTTAGAAAACTAATTCTGAAATAAAATATTGTATAGATAGCATTTTGAGTTTTAGTCACAAAACTCTTCTAACACCAAGCTCACCCACCAACTTGTTGGGTATAGTTTTTGAACCTTGATATAAGATTAAAAATGTCATGAAGTCCTTGTCTAAATTTTGACTTTACTTTGATCATTCTTCGAATTCTGACACATTTTTGAGCATTTTATGAACGAATTTTCAATTGCTTACAATACAACGAAATATTTCGACAATTTCAGAAATTTGATTTTTCTTTGACTTTAGATCAGATTAGTCACGGTTTCAAAATTTTAGGAAGACATTTTCTTTTAGCATTTTCACCATTTTCGGCATTCTAAGCATTTTTCTTGCAACTTACGGCTCTTCAAAACTTATTGGAACAATTCGTACCAATCAAAACCAGAAAAGGAATTTCTCAAGATTTGTTAAACTCAGTTCGAACTAACGAATTCAGTCAAAAAATGAATTTCCCAAAATTTGTTAAGCTCATTTCGAACTAACGAATTCAGTCAGCAAAAAAGAAAGCGCCATAGGTTCTGAAATTTGTTTGCATAGTTAAAACGAAAGCAGGACTTGATGTAGTCAATTTGCTGTAAAATCTGCTAGAAATTTAATAGGGCTATTGAAAGACATTTTGGAGCCATTTCAGCCGAAAGTCAAAAAAGTAAATTCCGAGTTCCTTTTAACCAATAAGAACTCACTCGGTAGAAGAATGGATATATTTTTTCAGTTCAGTAAAATATTGCACATAGATAGAATTTTGAACGTCGTTCCATTATAGAAATGTCAGAAAAATTTTGCATCACAATAGCAAAGTTTGACAGTGAATTGGAAATGTTACCTAATGGCTAATGCAACTAGCGAACGTAGAGCAACATTGAAGAACAAGTCCATTCCACTGTGAACAAAATGCAGTTCCTAAATTTATAATATTTTTGGACTAAGTAATACTTTATCCGTCAAAAAAGTGTTGATACAATTTTTGTTGCTGACCAAATTTCTGTCAAGAGGACAATCAAAGTCGAAGTTTGGAGCTGACATTCTTGAGACATAGGTACATTCCAAACGACTTCAATTAACAGCAATTTATGTACAAATGTAACAAATATGCCTTAATTTTTGAATTCTGACCTGGGAAACAAGCTTGTGCTTTTGTTTTTCTGCACAACTCAGAAGGGTCTGATAAACTGTTTTTGAATTTATGTTTGTCCTAGTACACAACTATTTTCATTTCTGACCGGACAAGGTTTCTAAATTCTGTACAAACTTTTATATTTCCGACCAAATGTTAATTTTTTCTAATTTAATTTCTTACCCGTGAGCCTTGGGAAGGCTATTTCTTTTATAATGCCTCAGTTATTGTCTTATTGAATATAGACAGAGCAACAAGTTAATGTCAGAATTTTTGTACAAAAATTCATTAGTAACAATATTCTGGGTCAGCATTGTGTCAAACGAAAAGTTCGATTTGCTTGTGTAAAATAGGGCATAGGGTGTTGGACTTCCTATGCAAATATATGACCAGATTCTGACCAGACTTCAGGTTCAACTCAGTGCAGGACATTGTGATCGAACCCGACTCAGTACTAATTTTGTTAAACTTGTATACAGCCCGATGCAGGGCTTTCTGTTCAAATTGAAATCAATTTCTGATCAGGTTCTGATTGAAGTTTGTTCAATTTGGTTATAGCTCTTCTTCAAAAATGTAATTATATTTCTGACCTCTGATTGAATTTCACTAAACTTTCCCATTGTGCTTCTTTTATATGCCCCAGCGCTCAAGCCAAAAATTATGATTATGTCAGAATTTAATCGTTTCCCATCCTAACCAGATGTCGTTTTACGAAACATCTCTCTATGAATAGTTTCATTAAATTATGAATTGTTTATCTTTCCATGTATGGCACACACTCCACCCACTTCAGGATGTGATTTTCAGAGCCTTCATCCGTTTTAACATCCGCATACTTCCAAATCAACCCAAGTTTGCCTATAATATTCATTTATAGCAGAGCTGCTGTAGAAAAGGTGTCAGGTCATAGTGCGTGTTACTTTTTCTCTCTTAACCTAAAATTTTTGGAGAGTATGCAATTTCTGAATTTTGGCAGAAGATCCATTAGCAGCTGACGATGCGAAACGAACAGACCTGTTCAAGGATGCATGCACAAGCTCTGTAGCTGTGTTTAGGTCGATGTTTGCTATCCAGCATGTGACATGTTTTTCGTAATTTCTATTAATGTTTACACAAGTTTGCACCGCACAGTTTTCAATGTACATATATCAGGCGAACGAACAAACGTACGACGGCGGCATATACGTCATTCCAATAGTTAAATTCAACTATTTTACATTGAACGTGTGCTTGCATGTGGTAAAACGATTGGTAGTGCGAATAGGAATGAAACAGAATCTCCTTTTGGGCACGGGGAGATGTGCTTTTATTCGTATCTGTGAATGTTGTTATCGACTACTTCCTTCTGGGTTTTTGTGCTACCTTTTCGGTTGCTGGGAGATGGAGGAATTTCGCCTTTAATAATGTGAACGTTTTAGGGATAAAGTGGGCATGAAAAATAAATATTCGATTTGAATCTACAGTATGCGCGTATTTTATATGGGTACATAACACAGAAAAGACCTTAGGACGCATTTTTCAACAGTGAAAACAGCTGGCTAGTAAAGACCACACCTTCGACCAAAACGTTATTCATAATTTGGAGCATGAAGATAAATTACCATACATTTTAAAAGAAAATTACCTTTGAAACACCAGCAACCTTTGGTTTGTTCATAAGAAGGAATACCGCGCCATCTATGTGACAGAATAAATTGTGTGTGGTTTGTGTCTTAGCTGAGACAATTTTAAATATCAATACAGACCACAAATACAAATTATTAACTTTTTATTGTCGAGAATTGCATTTAGTCACAAAAGCCACAGAAACGTTGACATTTGACACCTAGCGTTGATTTTTTGACACTTTTTGACGTGTCTGGATTGATTATTGAAAGCCACTGGTAGAAGGTGCACCCTGTCTTCCCTTGCGAGAAAAAAAAAATGGATTTAACGACTGCCAATATTGGCTAGACTAATTTTTAAAACTTTACATAGCCTAGAAGGGTTTCAAAATATCTAACAAACATCTCGCCATGGTTGTCAAACAGTCCCGCCATGGTTGTCATCGTGTAGCTGCTTTTCTGTAGAGTGCTCTTTTTTTCTTGTTCAATATCTATTTGTTTCAATATAAGAACGAGCCCAAATAGCGAGAGACGCAGGAAGTGTGCTTTAAAAAAGTCGTGCCGTTAAATTTCGAGTAAAGAAAAACTCTATTTCAATTGACATATGATGACTTATTGTACTGTCATAATATGGTAGAAAGTCCACTTAAGTTCTCTCATGCTTAAAATGTGTCACCTATTGTATAACAGTCACCACGTATTAAAATCGAATTTAATCGGGCATTGGCTTAAGCTGGATTACTTCAATGTAATCCCATTAGCTGGAAAAAATACGGGTTTGTTCGAAAATATTCTATTTTTCTATTGGTGAACATTGGCTCAATAAAAGTGCTGCCAAATTTATGAATTTTTTTACCTTTGAGGATGGAAATAAACGTTTCCCACAGAACTGCGTTCAATATTGATAAACATCGGCTCAAGAAAAGATTATGCCAAGATTATTGAAACGACGGGTTTATTCCAAAACTTATCTTTTTTTTTGCGTTGAGGATAAAAATAAATGATTTAAATTTAAAAAAAATATGCCGAGATTATGGAAATGAACGGTTTGTTCGACAATATAATAAATATTGATCAATGTCGGCTGTGTAAAGGAAATTGTAATGCATTTTCAAAATGCCACCTACAGAAAGTCGTTGCCAAATCAAAATAACCACGGGTTTTTAAGAAAGCAAAACTTATAAAAATTTGTGAAACTTCAAATCAATTTGAGTTAAAAAAAAATCGTTTGAAGGCATAATGCTAGAGCCCTTGGTTTTGGTTAGTTGCTTTTCCATCCCCACTAACCCAATTCCATCAAAATGCACGAAATACATTCCTCCCTATGGACGAGGACGAAATGCATTCAAAAATCACTTTCGAATTAAATTGTTGCATATTCTATCAAATCGAATGTGACCCGCAGGGATATGAATATATTTGTGACGGCGCCTTGCTAATTGAAAGTGCATTTCAGCAACGGCAAATCGATTATCCAAATGTACTCGTAGGATGTGCAGATAACAATATTTCGTTATCCAGACACCCAATTAGTTCTTATTGTCGAACTAGTGTAGGGGCACCGCACAAAAGTAATTATCCTCAAATAGGAAGTAGCTTCCATTAAAATTGTGCAAAATTTATTTCGATTTGTCCCTTTTTTGGTTGCTTAATCTTTACCCAGGCGAACTTGTATGTAGTCATTTATGTAGGTGTAGGTGAATGCTTCCTTAATGGCTATTCTCTTGCTCTCTGTTATTCGTTGCTTATTTATGTCTGTGGAATGCCTAGGTGTAGGGTCTGTGTAAGGATAGGAAGGCCAAACGATTTTTAAAGTGTTCAGGAGATGGAGCAGGGTTGGTATGTGAATTCTCTCCCTGCAGCTAGAGAAGAGTGATTTTACAAGGAATATTTTATCTCTGTTGGCAGGCAATTTTGTGGCACAGATGTAGGTCATTGGATCAAACCAATCAGTCTGTTGTGTGAGGGAGGGCGGTAGACTGATGATTTGGGTAGTAGCTTAAACTAATCATCGAATAGCAGGCAATTTGTTTGGTCGACTTTATGTATCACCATAGAAGAGGTGATCTCATTTGTTTGGTTTTTGAACAAATTGATTGGGGTTGGTTTTGCGGATGTGGCGCTCTAATGCGGAATGTCTTTCTAAATTCAGAGTTTGTACCCGGTTGATTAAAATAAGTCAAAACAGTAACATAAAAGAGTAAGGGCCGTTTGCTGATACGACTTATAGCGAATTAAGTGCCCTTAGAGGCTGGGTCTGGGGACTTATATGGATCTTTTGCCTGGCCACCGCTATGCAGTTTCTTTTTTTATGAACAGATGAGTTACCCACGACCAAATGAGTTACCCACTTATGTGGCACCACAGTTAGGGGTGCATCTAGGGGCTCAACCAATACGAATATTTAGTTAGCGCGATCTACCTTCCATAGTTGCACAACCCAAGCTGATTGGGTCCACCATCACTTGTGCGCTCTTTCTAAAATGAGGTCTTATCGAGTTTAAGGCTACACCGCTTTTTGTCGCACCGATTACGGAGTTATTTCAAAACGGATTTTAAGGAAACATGGACCAAATGAAAGATGGCTTTTCCCGCGTTTAATGAATATCACAATTAAAAAAATTCTGACCAATGGGTGCTCGTAATAATATTCAAATGAATAAATGACTAAATGAATACACTTTTTACTCATAGTCATTAAGTTAGTCACAAGAAGATACAAGAATGAATGAATGAATATATAATTTCGAATTATTAAATCCCTAAGCAGTCAACTCGTCCTTGTTTATTTATTTTTATCCCAGAAAGAGCTAATAAATGGTTTTTCAATAAGAGCGCTACAAAAGTTTTTTTAAATAAAACAAAAACGGTTTTGGATATCAATGAAATCCTCATCGCTGAAGATGATTTTTCGATGAAAATCCGAATCATTTTCAAGTTGTTGCTCAGCCCAATTCACGAACAAACGGCGCTTCTGGTGGTCAAGCGGCTTCAGTTCTTGCGTCAGTTTAATCTTGTTAGGATGTAGGCCAAGATCTTTTCGAAAAATTCGCCACAACGACGTCACAGAGATGCCCAACGCTTGAGAACGACGTGTGAGAGACACATTTGGGCTTTCTTCAACTGAAGCCTCAGCGGCAGCAATATTCTCGACACTACGGGCACTTCTTTGTCTCACTGGCACGGGAACATTTTGTACTTTGCCTGTGGATTCAAATTTGTCCACTTGACGCTCAATTGTTGATCTGCTAGGACGATTATGAAAACCATAAATTGAACGTAGCGCTCTTAACGTTGAGGCCACTGACTCCGAATTTCGGTAGTAAATTTTAATAATTTCGACTCGTTGTTGGCTCGTATGTCTTTCCATCATGAAATGGCAAACCTTACTGAAGAGAAATGTCAAAAGAGCGGCAAGAAATTCGGCGTCGTTTGCTGTCCCTGTCGCTCTACTTTTGTAGCGTCCCTGTTGAAAAACCCTTTATATATCACAAAACGTGACGACAGTCACCAACTCCGACACAGCTTGTGCTCAAACTTGAAAAGTTGTCCAAACGACCATATTTTTTTTATATTGTCCCATGCCCAGTTGAAAGATCTATTGTATCAATCCAAACGACGATAGTACGCATTGAGTTTCACAAAATGCTAGATAATCCAAATCGCACACCATCAGCAAAATCATTGAGAGGTTTTTCTTTTATCTGTTTTTTTTTATAGACTAAGGAAATGAGCAAGTTGGAAAGTTCGATTAACAAATCAGCCAGTTGTATCCTCCCAAGGTTCTGGTCTATTTTCGTAGAAGCTGCCATCAAAACAAGATACCTGTGACGTATCGATTCCGAACGTATATGTGGCGAGAATTTTAAGTTCGAAAGTGCGTTTTCATCTTGCTCAATTTGCTGGGAATGCTTTTGACATAGGTATCCATTTCGTTTCTCAGAAGAATTAAATATCAAATCAGTATGAATGAGGTTCTCATTGTTAGAGGAAGAAGAAGAAGAAGAAACACGTGTGGCAGCAGCTGCCACCTGCCAGCATCGAAAAGCATTGTGCCCTGATGCTCCTTTATTTCTTTTCTTTGTGCCCCTTTTTGCAGACGCACGTGCTGAGAAATTCAATTACATATTTCGTCTATTAGGATTAGGAAATAGCGAATTGCTCTTATGATTCGGGATCTCTAAGCAATCTTGAGGGCGGTTGGGTTCCGCTTTTCTCGTTTCTTTAGAATTTTGAACGTACCTCTTCTATAGGTAAAATCAATCAACGAAAGTCGGTAGAGTGGCGTTCTTTTGTCATGTGCTCTATGGCTACTTGAGCAACTTGACAGGATGTAGGCTAGGGTATGGCAGTCCCTAGCTCGTCGATCTCCGTTCAAATCGAGGTGGGTAAATATCCTATGAAACACAAAACGGCAGACAAGTGGGCACAAATCGACCCACCACAGGATATACCTAGTTGTAGTAGCTACCGAATTATTCTCTATAACTCCTTGTCAAGTTGTGTGTCATTAAAATACCGCCTGGTATACCGAACTACGTGCTCAAGCAGTGAGTTCCCAAAATTTCAATTTATATCACCCCAGGTGCTGTCGGTTGTGATTGTTCGAAGCGATTCCTAATCCGCCGATGAACACAATTTTACCTAGAACCACCCCATTCGATTTTCAATTATATGTGTCGCACAGATACCCACTTCATCGGTTGAAATAATCTCTGTGCTCCATCCGCCCCCTTGTGTGTGCAGAGCAGCACTCTATTAATCTAAATTTAATAATAGACAGCACTCACCTGTGGCAATTGTTCATTTAAACTCGAATAGCTCGACGCCCGCGAGGGGGTTCTTTGGATCTCTGACGGCGGTTCCGGGCTTCCACATATCGACGACGAACACGATGTCGATGAACGCAGTGATACGGAATCCGAACGACTCCTCAACGGAGAGATTTGTACGTGTTTCAGCATCTGGAAGGAGAAGAGAACGAGCTGTTGTGTTATAATTTTCAATCTAGCACACATTTTGTTGAGACAGTCACGTCGCCGTGGGTTGTCCCTTAAAAAATATACGAAAGTCGAATAAATTTTTACAATTCCGCAGGCAGCGGATTACCAGATTTATTTATTTTTTATCTATATCCGCATCCGCCGTGTCAATTTGTGACATTCGTTCAATTAAGCACTCAACGGTGAAGTCACAATCAACAGGTGGTTTACGGACTGCATCATTGTGCACATGGTACTTCATTAACAATTCAGACGCTGAATGCAATCCACACGACATTTGCTCGGTGTCAGACTGTGTTTTGCACAAACTATAATGACAGTTATGACTGACTGACAGAATATACCGTCATATGTCAGACGGAGTCGTTCACTGCCTGGTGGAGGTATGCTAGACGCTTAGTTTTCAACTAATGGATTGTATGTGTCACATAGACTTTTGGCCGGATATTGATGCCATAATGTAAAATGCATAAAGTGCGGCACATTGCACACCGTCACGTGTGCGGATGAAGGGGAATTGTAATTGTGAATCCGAACTGCGGGGAATAGTTATGGAGCTAAGTCACCAGCTATAGGTAGACTACCGGGATTACGGATGTGGAATATCTAAGCGCGGTGTTGGTTTTTGTCATTTCTGTGTAGTTAGTTGTCTGTGGGGGAGGGGAGGGGGACATGTTTGTTTGAATTTAGATATGAGTATGAGGGAAGTGAAATATGAATTTATTGCAGTTTTATTGGAATTTATTGGATGGAGATGGCACTTTGAGTGTCGGTTAAGTGATTTTGAGTGTTTGCTTTCACCAGAGGGGGGACGTGATTTTTTCTCCTTTTTGACTGAATAGAGGCTTAAGCTAATATATGGGGGTTCTTGATGTTGTTATGACTGCGCAGAGGGTTTATACGGTGGATTGTGGGGGTCATTGGCATGTTTATTGCTTGCTCAACGAGATTCAGTTTGTGTGGAGGCTCCTTTTATTTAAATCGGTTTCCAGGCACAGATACTGTGAAGTTATCCCTTCTCTTATGAGTTACGTTGTGAAAAAATTTGGGGGAATCTACGGGTGTAGTCGTTCTACTCTTTGGGAGAAAGACAAACATCTCATATGAAATTATGGTGTCTTGTACTCCCTTCTGATGGGAAAGTCAATTTGTTGGCAGACTTTGTGTTGTCTTTTGTAAAAGTGATCAAAGTTGTACTACTGGGACTGGGTCTGAAAGTTGCAGTGTTTTCGCTTGAAGGGCAGAGCTTCCCAAAATGTATTTTGAAAAATGGACATATCCAGTAATCTCAACTAATAAGACGAGATTCATATGAACTGCGGAAGAATGCCGGAATGGAGTTCATTTCTTACCTATAACTAAGGTGGCCATGGGGTTGGGGTCAAAATTATTTTTACAAAATTCAGCTTTTCCTAAATCTGCTTTCAAAATTCCACTTTACAAAATTCTACAAGCAATAAAAAAAGGTTTGTAAAATGTTCAAAAGCACGCGCTTTTTCGTTTTGATTCAAAAAATGTTTGATCTTTTTTTTAATTTTAACTTCTCTTTGCTTAATTTTTTTTTGGAGCCTTATAAAGGGTGATTTTTTAAGAGGTTTAGAACTTTTTTTAAAAAAAAAACACAAAAAATTCGAAAAAATGAATGAAATATTTATTTGAATCGATAGTTTGAACCTTGCAATTTAATGTTTAAAGATAATTTCATGCAAATGTTGACCGCGGCTGCGTCTCAGGTAGCCCATCCGCTGAGTCCAATTTTGGCATACTCTTTCACACATATCGGCCGGTATCTCACGAATGAATGCATGGATGTTGGCTTCCAGTGCGTCAATCGAAGCGGGCTTGTCCCTATACACATTAGCCTTGGCATACCCCCACAAAAAATAATCTAATGGTGTCAAATCGCACGATCTAGGCGGCCAATTGACCGGCCCGAAACGTGAAATTAACTGTTCACCAAACTCGCCTCGCAATTGCGCCATTGTTTCGCGTGCTGTGTGGCATGTGGCACCGTCTTGTTGAAACCACATATCATGCAAGTCAAGAACTTCCATTTCGGGCAAAAAAAAGTTTGTTATCATCGCTCGGTAGCGTTCACCATTGACAGTAACGCTGCGATTCGCATCATCTTTGAAGAAATATGGCCCAATAATGCCGCCGGCCCATAAACCGCACCAAACAGTGGCTTTTTCGGGATGCATTGGTAGCTGTTGCAATGCTTCTGGCTGATCTTCACTCCAAATGCGGCAATTTTGCTTATTTACGTACCCATTCAACCAAAAATGAGCCTCATCGCTGAACACAATTTTTCGATAAAAAACCGGATCCTCGGCCAGCTTTCCAAGAGCCCATTCACCAAAAATTCGGCGTTGTGGTAGGTCGGCTGGCTTTAGTTCTTGCACCAGCTGTATCTTAAAAGGCTTTACGCCCAAATCCTTCCGCAAAATTTTCCACGTAGTGCTGTAACAAAGGCCTAACTGCTGGGAACGGCGCCGAATCGACATTTCGCGGTCTTCTGTCACACTAGCTGATACGGCCGCAATATTTTCTTCACTACGCACAGTACGTAAACGTGTTGGTGGTTTAATGTCCAACAAAGTAAATTTGGTGCGAAATTTGGTCACAATCTTCCGAATAGACTGCTCAGAAGGTCGAGAATGCCGATCATAAAATGGAAGCAGCGCGCGATGAACATTTCGAACCGAGCACGAATTTTGATAGTAAAATTCAATAATTTGCAAGCGTTGTTCATTTGTAAGACGATCCATGGTTAAATTGCAAACCAAACTGAAGCTGTTTGACAGTGACACAAGGTACTAAACACACGTCAGCTGTCAAAACCAGTGTTGCCAAAACCAAACCAGCTAAAAAATCACCCTTTATATCCAACTGGAAGGAAAATAAAAGATGTCGTGAGTATTTTTTTAAAAATACGATTTTATTTTATTTTCATACCAGTTTGATTTGTTCGAAAACGGCTCTAACGATTTCAACAAAAATTGATATTTAACCTTAAGTAGGTGAGGTAAAAATAACTGCATTGTCAGTTTTGCGCTAAAAAAAAATCGAGTAACGGTACTTTTGAAAGTTGGACATATCTCGAAAACGGTCCATACGATTGTAGCAAAAATGTATTTCTAAGGTAATATGGTCATTTCTAACTTAATGGACAACTCAGTTTTTCTATGTATTATCGTAAAATGGATTTTTGAAAAAACTGATTTTTGAAAAATATAGTTTTCCCTAGTTTACCGCAAAACGGCATGATTTTGACCGAAATGCAAACTTAGAGTAAAATTTATGTTTTCAAAATTACTGCGTCCTTAATTTTCAATTCGAATCACTGGAAACGCTCACTTTAAAAACAGCTGATATCTCGAAAACCCCATTTTCGAATTCGATAAACCCCTAAAAACCAAGTAATGCTTACATCCCGAAAAAAAGATTTGCTTAAATGATTTTGAATTTCAGTCAGACTCGCACTAAACGAGAGAGTTTCGTGCAACCCAGTCGTGCACTTTATTTTTCTCGTCGCTTACATTTGTTTGTTGGGAAAAAAAAACAGAATAAGCAGAATTTTATTGGCTTATATTGAAAATCAGAATTTTGTAAGGCAGAATTAAAAAAGCAGAATTTCGCGAAACAGAATTTTTTAAAGCAGAATTTTGAAAACAGAATTTCGAACGGATCCCTGAACAGTTCTGTATTAGAAGACGATGTTCATTATGAATTATTTTTGTATATTATTTTAGAATTTTTTCATTAATTACTCTGTATTTATAATGATAATGCTAACACGCCCTAACTCGCTGAATGAGTAAGCAAGTACCTGCTAGTAATCTAGTACTAACAAATGTTCTACTTAATTTTTTTTATATAGCACTTATTTGATTTAATTTTCACAACGGCAACATTTTCCATATAAAATTCCCCATTGTTACCTACAAAATATCTATCGGGAGGTCTAAAACTATTATTAGTAAGGCCAAAAGCGTTCAAAAATCAAAATCCTCGCCTTGCAACGCATCAAAGACCACATACAACTGTCCCCTAACTTCCGGATGGTAATATCGTTCACATTCAACAGGTATCCACTGATGCACTAAGGCGAGACACCCCTTTCTAGTTGCCGGTCAGTCCTTTCGCCCTACAGAGTTTATTTAATTTTCTGTGCTACTCCTTTCGCACGCTTCATACAACCCAATGTCACATGTCACTAATTCTGACTTCCGCAACCGGAACAAATACATTTTACTGTTGGTTTCTTTTTTTCTAATTCCCCCTATGTGCATTGTGTGCAATTAATGAGCGTGCCACCAGAGCAGCATCAGCATAACTATCTCCCTACGACCACAACGAACACGTGGGTCTGGGGGCATAACAATAACAATCAGAGTCACTGTTCCAGCCGAGAGGCAGTCCTAATAATTGTCCACCGCAAATGACATTCTGGTGCTGCGGTGCTAGGGATTTTGCAGCACTCTACTTGCAATAAACTTTGACCACCCCGCCGCCCATTTCGCTGCAGTGACAATAATGATGTGATGACGATGATGATTTTCCGCGCGTGGTGGAATGGCATTTTTTTTACGTGGTTGGGTGTTTCCAAATACATCCGTGATTTGAATTTCATCCTCCGAAATGAGGGAACGATAATTACACTTGGGTGTGGCTGCATTGAGGTTTGAACGAAACGGGCGCACATGCCATGATCAGCACTTGATGTGCGCCCGGTTTGTAATTATATATACGCGATAAAAAGGATTTAAGAAATTTTGTTCAACGGAATTAATGTCCATTGGAGATAACAGACTGCGTGGTATGGGCTATGGGGTTTAAGTTGAGAATGAATTACTTCAATGCTTACTGGATGTATCCGTAATGGGTTAAGGCAATTAGATATAATTTGTGTCTCAGTTTTGTACGTAGCCTGGGGCGTAATGAGATAATTTGGGTATTGATTAATTTTTTCTTCGGCTTCGTTAAGTGGTCTGAAGTGTACAGAGTATACAGACATAGCTTAGCTGACCTTTGGATTTGGTAATTGATTTGATAAAAAAGAAACTCTGAAACATTAGGCTGGCGATGGTTAAGTGTTCTTGAGGGCAAGGTTAAGGTCTGATGATGAAATCGGCTTTTTTTTGTATACTGTAGAACCTTTGGCGCGAGCGAAGTGTCTGATCTAATCGATGGTATAGGGATGGGGCGGCGAATTACGGTGAGATCAAGTAGATAAACGACTGAAATTATTGTTAGTTGTACCATCAAAAAATAATCATTAAGGACTTCATCTACTAGTCAATTAAAAAATAATGAGCCATTCGTATGAGTGGCTTTTGTCCATGCACAAATTGTAATTTATAATTGAGCCAAAGACTTCTTAAACGAAGACTTTTTGAACTTTTGGTACAGTCGTGAGTCGTTCTTTCAACTCTGCTAAGCTACGGAACATCGCTTTTAAAGAGAACACGACCTCTTTTTTCTCAGCGATCTATTTTACGCTTTCTTTTTTTTCGCTTGGCCCTTTTTAGTCCTCTTTAATTTTTCTGACCTCTTTTTTAATACTTGTAATGCTTGTAAAGTATGTCCTCTTTTCATTCATTTGAGGTATATGGACACCCTATGCTTAACCCAACAATTTAATAAAGCAATGAAACAAACTGAAAGCCCTAATAGCTGAATCATGATCTGCACATGCCCGTTTAGAGAAAAACTGTGTTGACTGGTCATGAAAAGAAGAGTTAATGACCTTCAACAATCCCTATCAGTGAGTCGTGAATTAGATTCCCATAGAACCCTAATTTTTCACAGAAGTTGCGACTTTTCAAGTATTTTGGTGGCAAAATAAAATTATAAGTAAGCCATCGATGAATTTGCGAGTAATTTAGCAATAATGCTCGACCGGTCGTTAACTGTAGAATATGTTGAAAATTTTTAATACGATCCATCGAAAAACTTTTGAAAACTCGTTTTCAAATATAGAATTATATGTCCACAAAATTAAGTGAGCGTGAACCCAGTCGTGAACTTGCCTGTTAAAAATTGGGTAGTGGGCCATGCAGCTGACTTTGTAACTACCATAACATTTTATAAACAAAATTCGAAGCTCTAGTCAAATAGAAAGAAGGCATTTAACTACACATTGTCGTAAAATATCTATATTTGTTGCCATGCAGTTGACTAGTCGTGTGAAGAGTCGTGCTGACGTTTTAAATAAAAATAAGAAATAAATTTAAATACTGGCTCTTTTAAAATCAGTACGAATGCCAGGCCCACAATTTAAGGGTTTTCCAATAAGAGGTGTTATTTTGGTATTCAAAGAAAATGCCATTTTTTGAGATAAATGATCGGATGTTTATTTCATAATAAAGAGGAAGGTATGCCGTTAATAATGGAAAATAACATCAGCCAAATTGCCACCACGAGCACGCATACAGGACCATATCCTTTTCATGAAATTTTCCATAACCAAATCGCAAAGTGGCTGCCCTATGCCCTCGATAGCCTCACGAATTTTATCTTTGAGGTTTTGAATCGACGCTGGGCTGTTGGCGTAGACCTTATCTTTCACGTGGCCCCAAAGGAAGAAGTCGTAAGGTGTTAAATCACAAGATCTCGGTGGCCAATTGTGATCACCTCTTCGAGAGATAACACGGTCCGGAAACTTTTCCCGTAAAAGATCAATGGTTTCGTTGCTTGTGTGTCCACGTTGTCCAGATCAATACCATCCAACTCTGATCATAAAAAATCATTAATCATCGACGACCAAAAAATGCTTTAGTTTTGCGAACTGTGACTGCAAGATTTTCACCATTTTTGTAGTGAATTTTAATAGTTTCAATGCGTTGTTGAAGCGTGTATCGTTCCATTTTTAGTATATATGTCCACAAAATTAAGTGAGCGTGAACCCAGTCGTGAACTTGCCTGTTAAAAATTGGGTAGTGGGCCATGCAGCTGACTTTGTAACTACCATAACATTTTATAAACAAAATTCGAAGCTCTAGTCAAATAGAAAGAAGGCATTTAACTACACATTGTCGTAAAATATCTATATTTGTTGCCATGCAGTTGACTAGTCGTGTGAAGAGTCGTGCTGACGTTTTAAATAAAAATAAGAAATAAATTTAAATACTGGCTCTTTTAAAATCAGTACGAATGCCAGGCCCACAATTTAAGGGTTTTCCAATAAGAGGTGTTATTTTGGTATTCAAAGAAAATGCCATTTTTTGAGATAAATGATCGGATGTTTATTTCATAATAAAGAGGAAGGTATGCCGTTAATAATGGAAAATAACATCAGCCAAATTGCCACCACGAGCACGCATACAGGACCATATCCTTTTCATGAAATTTTCCATAACCAAATCGCAAAGTGGCTGCCCTATGCCCTCGATAGCCTCACGAATTTTATCTTTGAGGTTTTGAATCGACGCTGGGCTGTTGGCGTAGACCTTATCTTTCACGTGGCCCCAAAGGAAGAAGTCGTAAGGTGTTAAATCACAAGATCTCGGTGGCCAATTGTGATCACCTCTTCGAGAGATAACACGGTCCGGAAACTTTTCCCGTAAAAGATCAATGGTTTCGTTGCTTGTGTGTCCACGTTGTCCAGATCAATACCATCCAACTCTGATCATAAAAAATCATTAATCATCGACGACCAAAAAATGCTTTAGTTTTGCGAACTGTGACTGCAAGATTTTCACCATTTTTGTAGTGAATTTTAATAGTTTCAATGCGTTGTTGAAGCGTGTATCGTTCCATTTTTAGTAATGGCGTAGTTTCTACTTGTCAAATGTCAAAGAATAAAAGCTTCAAAAGTGACAGCTACCGAAATAGCGGGTCATTCACAATAACACCTCTTATTGGAAAACCCTTTATAAACAAATTAAAACTCCTCTCAAATAAGTCGTTTGAAAGTGAGTTTTGTCTTTTGTTCATTTTTCAACTAAGTCTGATTCAAATAGTAAGAGAGTTGCAACTTTTCCTTAAGGCCAATAGTTTACTTGACTACACATAATGACTAGTCAAGCAGACCACCAAAAACTTGTTCAACATTGTACGGCCTAAGATATAATATTTAAAACTCTCTTTCTGAAATATTATCAGAAAGAGAGTTGTAACGACAATGCGAAAGTCTTCATCGAGTTTTCACATATAACGGTCGTGTACTTGCCTTTTATTTGAATTTTTAAACTTGACTTGAATGAGTCAAAATGTCAGTTTTTAACTGAAATAAAATATTCACTGAAACTCCAAACAGTCCGGGAGGATAACACTCCGGCTTTTCACATCCAATAAGCTCCACTAAGCATCCTTTGATTGATTAAATAACACGCTTTCTAATTAGAAATTATATTCAGACGCTTTGTTTGAACAGGAAAAAAAACCTCCACAGAAAATCAAATAGTTATCTTCAAAAGTTAGACAGCGAAAATGAAAAGTAAAACCCGCCTTGTTTCCCTTATAAAAATAATTAAAGTGAACGCAAATCTGTTTTTCAACGGATGAAAACGAGCAACTGATTCTCTCAACGGCAAACACAACGCACACACGAAGAGAGGTGATAAGCGGTAGGAAATGCCCCTTCCAAGGACGCAATACCTTCGGAAGCATTTCGATTGAATTCTCTCGAGAGAAAGTTCACTTTTCCACCGGCAAAGGACGAACTTTATGCGGATATTTGCTTATACTAGGTACCTACATTATCTGTCATTTCGAAAGCAAGCTGTCGACTTAGGAAGTTTTCACTGGAAATGTAAACAAAACAGAAAGACTGGAACCGGACTGAAAGGACTGATTTTTAAATGCGAATCAAACGAAAGATTGTCTTTTTTTTTCTCCTTTCTATGCGGTCCACTTAGGAAATATACTTTCAATTATTTTCACAACCGAGCAGCTAACGTGATGTTGACAGGTTGCTTCAGCAAGGAGATGAGATCTGTTGTGTAATTGTGAGGGGATGATGATGGATAGAGAAACTTTGCGAAACTGGAGAATTTGTGAAAGTAAATAAGCAATTGGATTTGGGACACACCGGAAAAGGTGACGTTGTGAAGCTGTTTACTCTTAATTGGTGGAGGGTTTAAAATTGAAAAGTAAATCCGGCTCGAAGGACCAAATCGACGGGGGAATGTAGGCGCTTAATTGCATTCTACGGGGAAACTATGAATGAGCTATGACATGAGCCATTTGAGTGGGTAGTTTTCGAGGAATCACAGACACAATGCGGCTTCAAGGACCAAACACAGTACTTAGTTGAGATGCGAATTCTGTTTTAGTTTGAACAAGGCACGAACTGGGTCAGTAGTTTTTCTGAGTGCGAGTGGTTTCCGGAGAATTCAAAACAAATTCTCACTTGAAGGATCAACACTGGATTATGGTATCTTATCTACTCGGACGTTAGCCTTTTATTATTTATGGGGTAATATTTCATAAATGTTGCTCATTTCTTCTGCCCTTGACATGTGGTTTGTTATGTAAGTTCACAAAAGAAATATTTGCTGCGGGAAAAGAATGAATTATTGGTCGTCATACGTAGATAAACCTTTGTTTAACCAATGTGGATACATGCGGTAAAGCTACCCACTTACTCCTTTAAACTAATATTTTCCACTTCAGTAACAACACTACTCGCGTTTAGGTTAATAAATAAATAATATGATGGCCGCGTTCCGTTGATCGCTAAACGTCAAGCAAATAATATACTAGTTCCAAGAGATCTGACGCCAATGACGAAAATGACATTTCTTCGCAGACAATTTGACAGTTAGTTCTCAGCAGAAACTGGGGACGTTCAAGTATCTAGTCAAGTAAGTCTGACAGCTGTCTGACTAGATGTATCGGTTTTGATTGGCCGAAATCGGTCACAGCGGCAGCTGTTTCAGTTGATGTCAAGAAATTCGTGACTAGTTGTGATCTAGTTTTTGCATCCAGGTGACATCTTATTCAGACCAATCTAGTCGATTTAAGATAATTATATTTTGCCCACTGTCAAGGGAAGACCCCAATAAGCGACAATCGTTGTTACTTCCCGACCTAAATTTCCAATTCAGTTATAGACATATATTTTTATTATTTCCTTCTTTGACTCAAGAAGTACCTATGCAATTTCCCCATGAAAAAAACAAAGTTTCACTGCACTCTTTAGTCCACTTTATTCCGGATCTTCTTAACGAACCTTAACAATTTTGTTTTATTTGTAAAATTTAACTCAATTTAATTGACAGCTTAATGTTCCCTCCTTTTTTCTCAACTTAGCAGGTAGTTTGCGCTGGATTGCCGTTCTCGTGAATCGTGATCCTTATAGGTCTTGGGAACACTTTTTACCATTTCGTTTCCAAAAATAGCAGAAATACTTTCCTCTTTTTTGAACACAGAAGAACGGAGAAGTGCTTCGATAGAAGCACTTTTCCATTCACTTTTACCCAAATTTTTATTACAGAAATTACCGGTGAGTAAAACAACTTTCCGACGCTGTATTCGCGAAAAAAAATTCAAGCACACAGATATAAAATGTAAGAAAATAATCAAATGTCAAAGCGAGGAAAAAAAATTAAAAAAATCAAAAAATTCCGCCATGCCGTTCATGAGTTACGAAAAAAAATTTATTAATTGATTTAAATCAGAACAAAATTGTAACATCAAATTGAAACCAATCCCTTCGACTTTTACCAATAAATGGTAATTGCAACTCTACATCCCCTGATTACTATTTACAACACTATTGAGTTGAATGACCCCACTTTGATGAATTCCACATCCACTGGACAGACCACAGGTGGTCGTTTTGAACGAACAATTCTTGCAATGAACGAATGACGAATGACGTCTTTACTCTTTCACTTTAACACACAACGCAGTATTGCACTTGCTCGCTTTCGCCGGTTGCATTTGGATTTCCACATTTTCTTTTTGGAAAATTGCATAAAATTCGGGACTATCGGGATCTGAGATACCGCGTATCGGGAATGTAAGTCATTGAAGTGTGTTTCAAGTTCGCGAGTGTTTCGGAAAATATAAAATTTTGTTAGAAAATCGCGAGTGAAATTATTGCAATAGCAATGGCTGCCCTCAATGAGTCTGTTTCGACAAAATTTCGATCAACTCGGTTTTCGTTTCGTCTTCGCTTCAATGGCCGCCGTCAAATCTGAATAAATAAATTTTCCGCTTATTGGATTTCGGAATTTTATGTGTGACGAGTTGTTGTTCTTATTGTTCGGAGTGTTTTTTTTTTTTCTAAAGAAAAATAGAAAAAATGATTGCAGAGCTCTTCGGCTGCTCATTTATGTGTTTGTGTGTGTCGGTGGATCAGTGCTACCATCGTGGTTTATCTGAAAACATTTTTTGTGTTCAAGTGGATGGTCCCTTTGATTGCGATGGAGAGAAATCGATTACCAGATTGTCAAAGATTTGGAAAAATATATGAAAATATGGAAATGTTGTTGGTAAGTGCATTTTATTTAAATTTAATAAACACAACTTATTGGGAGATTCGGTAATAATTTCTGAGACAATTTAAGTATTTTGTTGGTGGTTTTTACCCATAAACCTAGGAGTAGGTACATAACTTATTGAAAATAATTGAAAATAATTGCTCTAGAGAATGAAATGGCGTGATCTGCGATGCTAGAAATACAAAATTCAATTTAGTGATTGGTGTACCTACATACTGGGGACGTTCAAGTATTTAGTTTAGTTTCAGTTGATGTTTGTGGAGGTGTAACCAACGAAACTAGTCAAGGAATTCGTGACTGCGTTGACAGTTCGCATGTATTTGGCTGACGTTGGAAAAGTTACCGACCATTCTAGTTTTAGCGTTCAGTTTACATCTAGTCCAGACCAATCCAGTCGAGTTGAGATAACTAGATTTTTGAATATGACTACTGTTTAATGCCGAATTCATAATGTCGCGTTGAACGCGTGCGTGCGTCGGCGCACTTTGAAACGATTTATCGAATCTTTACGATTTTAAATGCCAAAGTGCGCGACCAAACATTTTGTAAAACGAAATGCTGCTTTGAAGCGAATGCGCGTTGAGAGAGTAGAGCATTGGGGTTGGGGATAACAGATGTCTGTCAAAGTTATATATTGCGTCAAGTTGGGGTGACCATCCGTTCATTATATATTTGAAGACGATATTTATTATAAATTATTTTTGTGTAGAAAAATTGTATTTTAGAATTTATTCATTAATTGTTCTGTATTTTATTTAAAATCTTAAAAACAATAACATACACATTAAGAAAAACGAAATTAAGGAACAAAATGACAAAAATTAAGTGCCCTAATTTGCTGAACGATGAAGGAAGTAATCTAGTACTAAAAAATGTTTTCTATTTAATTATTTTTTTATATAATATACTACCTATTTGAAAATTGTTTTGAAATTTGTTTCTTTTTCTATTGTTTATGATTTGAAATTCTAAAATATGGTCACCGTATGTCGTTTGTGGTTTGCTTCGGTCTTGAAAAGGACTCTAAACACCAGTATCATCTTAAATTTTGACGATCGACAACGAACTGACATTTTGTCAAACTTGTAGTTGGCCCTTGTTCTTATCGATCCTTAACTTGGTTCTTTTTCTATTGTTTGTTATTTGAAATTCTAAAATATAAGAAGATAAAATAAGAGATTTTCTTATGCTGACCATCATTCTACCGTAAACGGCGAACGCTCATTCTTTTTTTTTAAATCTTTTCTCGGGAATGGCAAACCTAACACCTAGCACGCTGAGGCTCGTGATACTTGCAGATAGGCGTAAATCCCACTCTTAAATTGTTGTAAGTCGTAGTCCTTTCAAAATATTTCTCAACTTTTCCATAAAACAAGCAACTTTTGCAAAAGTGATGGCTTTCTCTGTTGTAGGGCGCTCAAATTCCACATTTTGAGGTAGAATTTCTTTATATTGTTTCCCTGTAAAATACCTTTAGAATAGGAATAGGTAGCGATTAGTATTCCTGCCAGCGGCAGTCGATTTGTTGCTATTGTAGGTTTACTAAATGTTTTGCGGCTGAACTCCATATAATATTCAAATCCTGATCTAATCTGCGGAAGCCTATTAATCACCAACATATCTACTAACATCGACTGTTAAATATATAGTTGCTCATCATTAGATGGAGATTACGAGTGCAGATAAACAGTGACCCATTTAAGGAGACTCAACAAGCTTCAAGCCTCAGCTAATAAATTGTTTTAAGGCTTTTGATGTGTGGTGAGCATCCTACACAAGGCGGGACAAATTGATGATGGTAAACGTTTTGCCTGCAAGTGCCGTCTCAGCTAATGATGGTGTGCCGCAGGGCGAAGATCTTCCATCGTCAGTTTTTCTTTGTGAGGCACACTACCGTCTTTTGTCGATGGCTCGGCAGCTTATCCCAAATGATCGTTTTGTCAATTAATATACCCACTTTAATGACTGTGACAGATGGTGAGGTACGTTTGACAGCTCATTTCATAAGATTGTGATGTCACTTTGAGTAGAAAATTGAGTTAAAAGTTGATGAAAATGAAAGGAAAACCTGTCAAAAAATCAACGCAACTGCTGACTGATTGTTGAGGAAGACTTGATTACCAAACTTTCATCTTAGGGGTCGTTAAGTCTGCATACTGATCTGCGCCACCTCCATTGTGTTTCTTTCCCCATCGTGGAAGAAAATAAATTAATATATTTCGCATATAAAATTCACAACAAACAATGCGGTGTTAGAAACGTATCTATTGCACAGAAGTTTCGCAAATTCATGTGAAAAACTGAAAACTCATAAAAATGTGAAGTTGCCACAGGCCAATTTCACACCACACCACCACCAGATGTCAACAGGCAAGAAAATATAAAAAGCGAAACCCATTCGCATACTTTATCCATGAAAATAAATAAAGCTGTAGATATCTATGCTCGCGCATCTATCTGCAATGTAATTATTAGTGTTATCAACCATTTCCCTTTTTATTTTTTTCGCAAAAAATTCAAATGTGGAATTTTTCTCACGACTCAATGCGCCAATTTAAATTGCCGCTCGTTTCGTGAGCGCTGCCGTTCGTACAAGCGTTCATGCGTTGTGCATTTATGCCCCTTGGTTTTGCCGAAGTCATTTGTTGCATGTCTATTTTTTGTTGTCTCCTTCTTGATTTATGCAATTTTCACTGCGTGCGATAATGCTCGCGAAACGATTATCCGCTGAGCATTTGTCATTCCAGAGCATTATTATACCGGAGGCGCACTAATTACCCAGTCGCTGCTGCCGTGAAATCAAATTGTGCCTTTGAAGTGGTTGACATAATTCTTAAAAAGCCGCGGTTTGGGTACATATTTTACAAGGACCACACTTTGACCAATTACCAATGACAGACACTGTCGACAGACAGTCTTTCCAACAAAATACGGGCGCATTGTTTTTATTGTCTGCCATTCCATCGACTGTCGTATGTGTTTGTGAAAATAATTAAACCCTCAGAACTGTTGAGCGTTATTTGTTTTGCCAATTCAACGCTGCCACAGATAGGATTGGATTGGAGTACTCATTTGCATGCGTAGATACCTCTCCTTTGTCGATATGAAACCGATGCGGGGAACCATCATATTTCATTTACCTGCGTGTGACAGATAGCGGCATAGGTACACGCGAATAGGGCGTGATGGGAATCTTAATTTTTGTTGAATAATTTCTAGCCCCATTGTAAGTACACACACTTTGCTTTTATGTCAAGTTCGAGGTGAGAAGTTAAGATACGAGTTGTCTATCCAGCAGATTGGTGTGTTCTTGTTTTTATTTATTTATTTATTTCGCATGCTAATTGGTTCAAGGAGTGCAGCGAACCGCATCTCCCTCTTTGTGGTATTATATTACGTTTGCGAATTCCCTGGTCAAATGCGGGCATGGGTGTGAGAACTGCACACTGAAACTGATATATTCATAGGCTGGGATCTTGTATGTTGTTTTATGGTCAAGAATGCGTCGCAATGGCAGTGTTTAGTATGGGAAGAAGGGCAACAATGGGAATTCTTGAATTGGAATGACTGTGGAATGATCTTGTAAGAGGTCGAGGAGTCAAGGAACTCGAAATCTCGAATCTCGCCGTTTCTTTTGCTCTAACGCCGTCTAGTGAGACATTCTTGCAATGGCCACTTTGTACCCTCTTTCTGATCGTTTGAGGTTCCAATCAGTTCACGAGGGAACTTGAAATTAGTATAGATAGGGATGCACCTCCGACTGATGAGATAAGACCAGCTTGCTAGGCAGTTTAAAACTGGCCCAAATGTCAAACGAAGAAAAGGACATTTAACCGAAGTGCAGTCTCAACGCGCTTATCTCATCAGAGGCTTTTGTTATTGAAGAACCATCTGGAAAAAATGCCCGCCTGAAAGTAGGCTTTATAATTTGTGCCGTGGTTGTAGAAAAATGAATACCGAACTGAGCAAAATTCAACTGGAAATCGGGGTGAATCTAAAGAATTTCGCTGGATGCGATCAAGTTTGGCTTATAATTTAAAATTTGTGTTAGATGATCTTCTAAATATCGGTGTACGCCTGAGTGAAGGCTTTGAAACTTGATCGAAATGTCACACAAGGCATGCAATATTCGGAAGTATTCGACAGCCAAATGGTGACAGTGAAAGACATGTCGCTGGAAAGTATGAAGTCGCAGAAAGTGAGTTTTATTTATCAGTTTACATTTCTATTGAAGAATCACCTCAGTCTCACCGTGCGCCTGAATGTAGGCTTCACAATAACTCACACTAGTCTTACGTTCATAAATTGAAACTGGGACAAATTTGACAGTGAATCTTCGTCAAATTAAATCAAGTCTTTTCATAGTCTTTTCACTTTTGCGTTAGACGATAGTCAAAGTCACACTTTGCGCCGGAATGTAGGCTTCACAAGGTGTGTAGGGGCTGTCGCACGAGTGCTGCGTCCAGAAAAGAGTCCAAAACCAATATCCATAATGATTTTCACTTTACTTCGCTTGATGAACAATGCCATCTGTTGAGATGTCTAGTTTATTGGTTCATGCCTCGGCTAATTTTGTTTAAATCGTTTCCATACCAAACTCTTCAATCAAAATTCTTTATTGTATTTTCTTTACTAATACATCCGGCCAAACTAAGAAAACTCCATCTGTTGGGGGGAAATAAGTGTGCTTCCTAACTGAACAGGATATTCCATGTCATCCTTCATCAACTTTCAGAAAGTGAAACTGTTCCCGCGCTGTACGCAAGTTAAACCCCTTAATTTCCAGATTAATCCTCCACCATAATAAATGCATTACACCGTCCTCCTTATGTCTCTACACCTAAACGCGTGATACCAAAGTGCATCCTTCCTCAACGCTACGACAAAGTTATTTTGAAGATTCTGCCAGACTTCGCAGTAAGATTACAAGTCCTTTCCATGTATGCGTGCTCTATGCAAGACACGCGGGTTAAGATGGTAATAACTTAAAGTCAGGACATGTTTTCACTCTCCTACTACGCTAGTAATGAATTTGCTGGATAAATTCGGAGGAACACCCACCCACTCTGTGCGGAGTTTTTGTGCAGACATAGTTTACCGACGGAAGACTACTTTTGCTATTATACTCGTAGAGTGCGCTTCTTTCTTTGCAATTAAAGCGAACCTACACACACATTTGAGTGAGGATAAAACCGCTTTATCCTCGACGTTGCCAGTTGCCACTAATTAAATATTTTGTCATGTTGCTCTGTTGAAGTTTTGCTCTTTTAATTTATGCAATTAACCGAGCGCCATAATTCACATTTTGCAAATAGGGGGTAACCCTAAGCCTAATAAGAAACCAAGTTCCCTTAAAGTCTGAATGCAACATCCGGTTGTGTGGCAAATATAGTGAAAACTGCAGGGCTTTTAGGGCATAGTCAGAAAGACAAAAGAAAGCTTTGTTTCCAACACAGCTCTTTGTGCTTGGACTGCAGTCATGCGTGGCATGGGGAATATTGGAAAAAGGGTTTTCTCCCTCTATTTTCTTACTGCGCTGCGTAATTTTTGGTTGATTTGCTGGTCTATGGGTCGGAAAGTTACTCACCTATGACCAGTCGACGTATCCGTTCTGGGAAATCTCTTAAACAAACGATTTGATGGATAGTTTAGGAGTGAACGTTACCGTAGCGAAGCAGGCGAATGCAGCAATCCATGGGGAAAGTGTATATATACCTAATGGGGCCTTGGCACTTCAGTGAAATTGATGGTGGTAATTCAACAAATGATTTTTAAAGGTGCGACACACCAATGAACTTTGGGAACAGTCGCCGGATGTCAAGAAGGAAGTGAAGTGGGACAAATTGCAACGAACTCAGTTGGTTACAGATTTCACATTATTTGGGGGAAGTGGTCATTGATATTAGAAGATATTATTTAGCAGATACAGCAACCTAAAATGCAAACAACAGATGGCGCTAGTGTTTCCAATCCAAACATAACTTCTATCAACAGATGTCGCTACGTTTCAGATGCTTTGAACGAGGGGTTCCAAACAATAATTTCCACCGATGAATGCATGTCCATGCACACAACCATCAATTTTAAAATCGATTGAGCGCCCTTCTGTCTATGAGTCCACTTCATCCCTCTCACCAGTTTAACCTATCAAAAGTCTACAGAAACAGATAGACGAACGTGATACCCCGGTTGCTTGTGGGTGGTATTTGGAATACCTCTTTCATTATAAACTTAAAGGACTTAATACTTAACAGTTGGCTTAGTAGCAGAAGAAGAAAAACTACCACCGTCTACAAAGTCTCCTCTGCATACCCCGGTGCATCCTCATCCGGTGCAATTTAAACTTAATTACACTCTACCTCAATAAACGATTACTCTGTATCAGCGTGTACCCTTTGATTCGAACACTGAATAGTGGTTTCATATGCTAGCTAATACTTTCCGGATGTTTGTACGCTCTAGAACAAGGAAGGAGGAAGACGACGACCGTCCATGTAACTGCATCGTTGATAATTGCCCATCCCGTGTCTAATCATTTGCACGCTAGTGCATCATGACAGGAAATAAAATTTAATCACGAACTCGGCAAGGAATCGCTTCTCTACAATTCAAGGAATGTTTTTCTACTCATACACAACTATTAAACCGGATTATACATCCGGTTGGAACGCGACTCGCACTCACGCACACATCCATACAAATGCGGAGAGGATGTTCATGAAATAGTTGAAAAAATGCCATCAATATAAAATGTATCTGGGGAATGTATTCAAATGCGCACACCGATGAACTGGCTGATATCCCTTTAAACGTTCGACACATCCGCGAGATGAGAAATTCCTGCAGGCGGAATTCTTTTTGTGTGCGCCTTCTCACTTTGACAGAGGCAGAACCATGTGTTCTATGTGGAAAAAAGAATAGTTTCCCTTGAAAAACTAGGAGTATTATCTACAAAGAGACTACGAGATGCAACAGATTGCAGACAGAGGCAACAACGAAACAGACACAGAGGAGTGCAAAGAATGCCAGAGGATGCTGCAGGATGCACCAGTGCCGTACTGTTTTGCTTGCAGCTCTGGGAAATTTTCTCGAATTACGTACATCAATTTGGCAGGTGCTTTTGATGAAACACTCGAGTGCTACTGTAAGGGACAAGGTACTTTTATCTTAAATGTAGCTGTCTTTTTTTTATCTTTCTTTGATGCCAGTATTAGAGGTATAATAATCGTAAGCGCACACGTTTCAAATAGAACAGTCAGTTAAACGGTAATGGCAGTTGGAACTTGGGGCGTAGTACATCACAATCATGCATCCTTTGCATAAGCGCACATCGAAAAATGGTTAAATAGCTCATGTGCGCTAGTAAATCGTGCTGAACCCAAGTGGAGAAATTATTCATTAATTGTCTGCTATGGTATAAATCTGAATAGAGGAATCAATTGCGGGTGATTATACCCATTTCGACGAATGGCGCTTAAAATATGAGCGCAATTTGCAAAAATTATTAGCTTTATGTCAACGCACCAGCGGCTGGGAATGATATTCCTATCGATTCCGTACATAGGTGCGAACACTTCAGACTACTGCTTACAGAAACAAGTTTTCGAATAACAGGCCCAAAGTTATATTTGAGTTATTTCGTTAGCGAACATGGGGGTGCGTTTCGAAAGTAGCGAATACTCAACAATTTGGTTTTTTCATATGAAAATGTTTTGTAATGATTGAATCTTCCCTGAATAAAGTTGTGAAGAAGCATATAACTGAAAATAGATTTCGCTGGTACTTAATTCCTAAATCGATAGCTCAAAAACTCGACCGGGAAGGCTATAGGGCAAATGTTCTATGAAAGTACGAATAATACGTTTGCGCACATTAGTGTGCGTTTAGGATTTAAGCGATTTCGATGAAATCTGGGTGGTATTTTATGTGACGTGAGATTGTGAGGATGTTCTTCGGAAGGTTATAAACATTTTTGGACCGTTTTGTTAATGAAAAACTTTGTGCGATGAGGGAAATGAGTACGAAAATATTGCATATGGAACGCCAACGGTGCAGAAGTACTCAAAGTTCCAAGAGACACTGTAAACCCTTTCTACAAAGCCCGATATAGAACCGCTTTGGAATATTTTGCTTGCGCACATTAGTGTGCGTTTAGGATTTAAGAGATTTCGATTAAATCTGGTTGGTATTTTATGTGACGTGAGATTGTGGGGATGTTTTTCGGAAGGTTATAAACATTTTTGGACCGTTGTGTTAATGAAAAACTTTGTGCGATGAGAGAAATGAGTACGAAAATATTGCATATGGAACGCCAACGGTGCAGAAGTACTCAAAGTTCCAAGAGACACTGTAAACCCTTTCTACAAAGCCCGATATAGAACCGCTTTGGAATATTTTGCTTGCGCACATAAATGTGCGTTTAGGACGATTTTCCGTAAAACTATAAGTGGTCTTTTGTGTGATATGTGGGTGAATTTATGAGACACTTTGGAAAAGAGTTCCACACCTAAAAGGTGTTTTAGCATTTCAGTGGATTAGGTATGACTTTCGTGTCAGTTTCCATGAGTACACTTTCAAAATCGATGTTCGCCACGCCTACAGATAGTTTATTGAATATCAGATGCAATAAAAAGGCAACAAGTGACACGAGAGTGGATTCATGGAATTGAAGAATATTCACTCGGAAGTTTCCCCAAAAACATGGCCGACTTTCCTTTCGAAATTCATTCGAATCTTTGTTTATTCACCTTGCACCCAGATGATTGCTTCATGAATAAATAAGAAGATCGAACATTCTAAGCCAGATCGAAGTGCATACGCGATACCATTAATTTAATGATCACTTTCCTGCAACGTTCACAGAATAATCGACTAAAATCGTTCATTTATTTGTATTCTCTGCGTTTTTGGGAAGCGCAAACACTGCCCAAATCAAAGATGTAAATAAAAGGAAGCCCATCCCCACAAATTGCATAAGAATCGTCGTCGTTTACGTTCGGAGTGAATTTCTGTGTAAATATTCAAATTTTCCAAACATCCCCATACAGCTACCGTGCGGATGCATTCCCATTTACATTTACATCGAAACGGAATCAACAAAAATATCGAATTACTTTTATCTGTGCGCGTGCACATGTTCACATATCCTGTGAGAATAAAAGCGAAATTCTATGGAATTCGACAGCACGGCATATGGCCATCCCTCTAGGACTGTTCATCATTTCGAAGGCGTTCCGCCGTTTTGTTTATGTAACATCAATTCTATCTCAATCCTTGATCAACGGTATCCAGTTCACACCTTTACGAAAGTCGCATATGGCGTATTCACTTGTTGCGGAGTCAGATTTTTCATATTTCCGGAGGATAAATCGATTATCTTGTACTAATCTTAATTGGTTCCGAGATGGAAGTTCATGCATCAAACAAATCGCTCATGTGATGGATACTTTTCCATATTTCTTGTGCTAGCTGTTGCGAGTATTCTCCAGCTGAATGCAGCGGATTTAAAAGGAAGAACAAATTTCCCACACTACTTGATACAGATGCAGATTTTTTTTTAGATGCAGATGGTACATCAGGGTCTGCTTATGGATGCGCATATGGTAGAGTATCTGTCGCAGTTAAATAAACTCAGTTTGGGTGAAGTTTTTTGGGGTTCAAATAAAATGTGTCCAGTGGTGCATGGAGTGATAGATACGCTCTTTGATGCTTGACTAAAAGTATGGACAAGCCAGACATGTTAATCAAAGTGAATAAAGTGTAGTATGTCGAAAAGTTATTTATTGAAGAGCAATCTGAGTGCGGACTGCGTGCGGAATACTACATGAGAGCACACGCCTTTGTTTCGTATCTCTATACACTGTCTGGTGAACACAGATAGGAGACAATTTGTTGGCTGCCTGCCAAAGAAACAAAAGAATTTCGCACATCCCCAAAACTAGCCGCGGAAATTTCCCACGATAAATCATCCAGTTCACTTAAGGGCATGCATCAACTGTATGTGTCTGCCCAGGCAGAGGTGGTAGCTGCTTACCCCAAAGGAGGCGTTTGAGAACGATTGAGCTTCGTCGCAAAAAATAAAAATAAATTCACAATCAATTACGAAAGTTGGGTGATTTATGCAGCTTGGCTTTGTCGTCAACTTTTGTACAGGAAAAGGGGATAAGTTACATGCTACTGTGGTATATGTAAGAATCCAAACAAAACTTGTGAACTTGTCACAGCTACGCCTCACACACTCATGGATGGTTTTTTTTATTTTTTTTTTTTTTGAATAAAATGCGGCGCACGAAGTAAAACTTCTCCGTGTCGTATCCTTATTCGCACAGTATACATCTTCTTCGGGTGGCAGTGATTAATTTGCAAAAAAGTTCCAGTTGAAGTCTGAGAAGGAATTCAAACGAGAATGTAGTGCAACGGAGTGTGCACCAGACGCCGAATTGACATTGAGAACTTGACATAAGTGAAAAGACGAGAACTTCCAACAAAAAAAAAAAAAAGGAAGAAAAAAGAGGAAGTTCCAAGTACAACCGTTTACAGTGGGTATGGGTTTGGGTACCTAATGGTTAATTGAGTGAATGTAATGCAGTTGAAAGGGTAATGCGTTGTTGGGTACTCTCAAATTGGATGGAAGTTGGTAAGGAGATACTAGAGGTAGGAAAACTGAAGGAGAAAAAAATCTCAAGTAAGCGTGTGAACAGGTGCTGTTTGTGGGTGTTTTTTTTTATTTTACATCACTGGGGACTGGTTTGCAGTTGGGGTGTGTTTTAAACATTTTTTTGTACAGCAAGAGCAACTCGGTTGAGATGTTTTGTAAAACACTGTAGTCAAATTCTTGGAGGAAAGTCATTAAAAAATGTTAAAACCTACTGAGCGATTTGATAAAAGCACTGGCCCAAGTGCGCCACCTTTAGGCACTCCATCTATTGCAAGAACTGTCCATTTCTACTGGTTCAAAGTACAGTAGTTCGCCGTTGCTAGCGGCTAAGGTGAAGGTGATTCGAGTTACCACGATTTAAAAATGAAATCCAATCTCGTTGAAATCGCCAAATGTTCTTCAACCGTCCACTCGATTGACCCGATATCGCGATCTAAATCGTTTTGTTGTTTCAGTTCATTAAATCTATCTGGCTGTTCCCTTTCTCCCATTGAATTTGAGTCACGTTTCATGTCCACATTCACCCTTCAAAAAATTAACGAGCATGAAACCGACTTCACTGGAAAATCTGTAGCGCCTTCGAAATTTGTATGTCCACCAGACACACCTTATTTCTACACCTAGTCAGTTTGACTACCTGCTGCGCTACAACCTGACATATCTCAAAAAGTGTATTCGATAGTGCAACCTGAGAAATGATCCCGCAGACCCCACATCGATCGATAGATGCTGATCATCCCCTAGCCATTTCTTTCTTGATATTTATGGCAACTTCAGGTGAGAAAGTCGTTACTAACCGATCACGTGCACTATACGCTCATCAACTGTTTAAACTGGTTTGAAAGGGAGAACACACATAATAAAAATGAGTTCCTATCGCCATGAAATGAAATAACTGACAATGAAAATGATGACAATGCCGTGTGAATCCTTCGTCAAGTGCAACCGAAACGTTGGTACACAAGAAAGTGTCCTTTTCTACGATTTTCAATACTTTTTGTATCCTATCGTCGTCGATTTTCTTTTGTGAGAAGAAATTTCCATTGAATGACTTTCTGATTGACTTTAACGCTAATGGTGTAACTACATCTTTTGTTAGGAATTGCAGAGAGTTTGGAAAATTTCATATTCTCTACTAAAAATTGTTGCCAGCATTTTGAATGCGACTCCTTTTCATAAATAATAATTGGGCTCATTCATTTTGTGTATTACAAATCGTTGCTGCCTATTATTCGTCGAGGCTTTCGGAACTTCATAATGATTCGGGGAATTTGTGTCTGCCATAATAGTCGATGATTCTCAGAGAAACTGTCTGACGTTGAATTATGAAAAAATAATTCCTTGGGGGATGCAGCAGCCACTCAAGGACGAGCTGTTGATTGATTTATTTATCTGCCCCTTGCAAACAATCCCTTAGAAATAAACTTCAAAGTATTCTTACCATTTGCGATCATCATTTGATTAACACTGAAGGAGAACTGGCCCAACAGCGCAACCTTGTGGTATCCCCTACACAACAACAGTCTACACAGCTCGGTTTGTGAGTCTTCTTCCTTAGAAAACATTTCTAAAAATGTGAAGGAAACTGTTCTCAATATTACGCTGTTTGCAGTTCAATCTTGTTATAAGAGCTGGCCCAACAGCGCAACCTTGTGGTATCCCCTACACAACAACAGTCTACACAGCTCGGTTTGTGAGTCTTCTTTCTACAAATGTGAAGGAAACTATTCTCAATATTACGCTGTTTGCAGTTCAATCTTGTTATAAGAGCTGGCCAACAGCGCAACCTCGTGGCACTCCAAACATTTATCCATGTCTTCGATATCAAACCGACTTAACTTTGGAAAAATGTTACTAAAAAAATATACCACAATCCTCTTTCACACATCTACTTCCAACCAAGTGCCATCTCATTAAAAGAGCAGGCCCAACACTACACTCCTGAGGTACCCCACGTATTTTCTCTTTGAATGTTGCATTCAATAAAATTTCCTCACCATATCTGCAGTCTACTCCATATATCTGATTCAACGAATCTCAAACAGATACCAACGATTATTATTAAGTCTTCGACAGCACAGCCAATTCGATCTCCCGCAAAGAAAACGAAACCAGCCAGCAGATCTAACGTGTGAACTGGAAAATATTTTTTAGCAAAAGAATTTCGCTCCTGCCTATGTTGTTACGCAATAGATACAAATTCCAGCCAACTACGAGAACAAGTACTCTACTTTTGTTTTTTCGTTTTTTTTTTGCTTAATAAATTATATCAACTCACCGGACGACGGATATTACATCCGCCTCTTTAGATGGTCGTTGGTTTCGAAGCGAAGCGAAAGCATGCGGTCAGACGGCTTTTTTTTTTGTGGTGTGAAGTTCATTTTCGTGGAAGCGAGGCGTTGTAAAGGTACTCGGTACTACTCACTATACATGGTATGGTCAAGATTGAGAGTGCGAGGAATTTGTGGCTTAAATCAAAGTCAAGTTGGTTCTGGTTGCAATTTTGTTTTAATTTAAAGCCTGTCATGAGCAAAATCTGCATGCGCAGATCCATAGGTTTTGTAAGTTAGTTTCGGTTGAAAGTAAGAACGAGATGGATGGACTGAAGAGAGGCAAGTGGCGGAAATGCGGTTATGCAATGGTAAAAGCTGGTTTTAACGATGTTAATTTTTTTCTTTTGTCAACCGATGCGAGCAGTAACATCTTGCTAATAAGTTTCAGATAGACGTTCACATATCTGTGTGTGTTGTTTTTGCGCTTAACATTTTTATTACTAATCAGTTGAATCATTTAGGCATGTAGTCAGTGGATTGAGGCTTCGTGGAATTGAATTAAGAGCGTCACCTGTTTCATAATAAGATGATGTGTAATGGCAGTTCGGTTCAGTGGTGCAAATTAGGTGCAAATACACAAGTGTCTGAGAGGGGTTCAAGGGGGTTGAAATTCTGTGGAAGTCATTGACGAAAGCAGAACTTGGATTGCTATAAAAAAAAAACAGAATTGTGAAAGGTTGAGAATGAAATTAAATGTGTGGCGGAATGGGTATTCAAACTGAGGGCAATCAACCCCGAGAGATTCTGATGAAACTACTTATGTGTGAACTTAACAAATTTACTATACTGGGAACTGCACAATAAAATCGGAATGAGACATACGTTCCTCGATCAGCTGAGGGATAGGCAATGATAAAAAAAATTTCGTCCCGATCGTGTGTATTTCTGGTGGTCAGTTAAACGTGTGACAAACCGAATCCCTGATCACTGAACCATTGTCTTGATGTTTTCTAGCTGGGCGTCTGTTTTATCAACCGATCATCGAGTAACTTACCGACTCTATAATCTTTTAGCTGTTGCCTTGATATTTTTATGCTAAGTGGATAATTTTTCAGCTGATCGCCTTATATGTCGCTATCCCCTGAGCAAAAATGTCATCTGATCGTGCGTATTTTTGCTGATCATGCTCGTTGATCATCTAAATGTTGCCTTGATATTTTCCACCTAAAGACATATTTCATCAGCTGTTCAACTCATCCTTTGAACAGAATTCTCCTCCTGATCGTGTGAGTTTTTGTGATCAGTTAATCAACTCATTGATCATTAACTGATGCCTTGATATTTTCAAGCTAAACGCACCTTTGATCACCGTATTGTCTTATCTTTCGCTATCCTCTAAACAGAAATGTCCATTCGATCGTGTGTCTTTCTGTTGATCACTTAACCGACCCTTTGATCATTGATTTGTTGCCTTGATATTTCCCAGCTAAAATCATATTTCATTAGCTGATCGCCTAACCTTAAGAAATCATTTGAAAAAAATGTCCTGCTGGTCGTGTGTCATTACAAGAGAGCACATTTCGTATGCTGATCTTTAATTTTTCTGTTTTATCTATTCCCAAACAAACCTCAGCTACATCTGATGAAAACAAATTGCCGACTTCCCATGAAAACAGACCAAGGAGCCAGCACGATAATAGCTACCCTTAATAATCACCAAAGAATGCGATACCATTTAGGCACCCAACTTCGTTCTCTGTTTACAACCACAAATGAACAGAAGATAACAAACCGCAGGAGACATTTCTATACTCTTTCCCATTATCTAACTTGTTTGACATTTCAACAAAACTATTTCCATAATCAACTCATTCTATTCTAATCAACGATTTAAATTAATTTTCCAATGAATATGCATGGCCTCAGACTCATGTCACATTTTTATCCGAATTCGTTCATTCGACCGATCCAGAGTAAACATTTTTTTTTTTTTTGTAATTCAACAAAGTACGAGTATGATTGAAATGTTTCGGATATAAGAGAAACGATACGCGTTGAATTTTTCTCTCTCCAAAGTGGGTCAAGTACATTTGGATTAGAAAACAAGAAGAAAAAAAAAACTCCAAGAAAACCCAAAACGATAATGAAAATTAAGAAATTTAGCCCTAAGAGCTGTAAGAAGTTTCAGCAGAAAAATAAATAAATAAAAAATTACAGGTGAACGCCAACCTCCCATGGAGAGTGTTAATTATCGTGTAAATAATGTTAAAACTTTGGACGTGCTTCTAATTCGATTGCATAAGCTATTCAGCGTTGAGAAGGGGAGGGCATTGATTGCTAAACTCCTTTCAAAGAAATCCTACATCAGTTTTCCGGATGTCCGCCCCATACTCAATCGTTTGCTTAATTTGTTTAGCGAATTACTGTTTATTCATGTTCTGGAAAGGAAAAGAGTATCATCAACGGTTTATTTATCTGGCTGGCAATATTTTTATTCTCTGTTTATGAAGTAGCGTGTATCTTGAAGTATCAGCGATGTTTATCTATGACTTCTGGAGAATTCGCCAGCTCGTTTTACGATCGTTTATCATTTCTTAATGGACGAAATGCAAACAGATACATGAAATGACTCGGAATCCGGTTGAACGCCAGATGAAGTAGTTCCAATTTTAAAAAATCCCATATATAAATTAACTGGGTGACTTTTTGCTGAATTTGCATATGGTAAATTTTTAAAGTTCTGTTTGCCATAGAAAAAAATGTGGGTGTGTCCATGGAATGGTAAATTGATATTCAATTGAATTTCTTATCGCATTTGGGGTTTCTCTTTTTCTGTTTGTTCTTTTGAATTTCAATTCAAATTCAGATAGAACCAAATGAGAGAAGATAAAAGTACTAGCACGGGTTTTCTGTTTTTACTAGCTTATCTATATTTATGGGCAGATGGCTACCACCTACACGAGTGTTTGGGTTTTTTGTATATAAAAGAACGTTCGACAAAAACTGTTGCAATCGTACACGCGAATCGTATCTCTCTTTGGGTGACATATTGAGGCATTAAATTGACTAAGGTAATCAATTGGTCTTTGTTATGGAGCTGGTTATATAGATGAACTATTTTGAAAGAGGAAGTGTCGTGTCTTTGTTATGATGTCAGAC
Source organism: Cheilosia variabilis (assembly GCA_951230905.1). Classification (NCBI taxonomy): domain Eukaryota; kingdom Metazoa; phylum Arthropoda; class Insecta; order Diptera; family Syrphidae; genus Cheilosia; species Cheilosia variabilis. Next base: position 50,688,016 of record OX579679.1, read on the forward strand.
TGGTTTTCCGACAATCGGATGTGGGTGAAAAGGTATAAATAGTTGATAGCTGGGTGGCATTTGGGAAGATGAAGACGATGCTACTTATGACTGACTGTATTTGGGTGGGCTCTTTTATGCGATGATAAATTGTCGGAAAGCTGACAGAGCTTAAAGAGGAAAATGAACCAGGGAAAGTGTTGTCAAAAGAGGTTTAAAAATCGTGTCAGTAGGAGTGCATTGAAATCGGATTTAGCCAGGCAACATGCTTCGAAATATCCGCCGAGATAATCACTTCTTTTAAATGTAATTCGACTTGCAGAAGCTCATATGCTCACAGTGTAAAATGTCATCCATACTATTTACACCGCTGATGATTACTAAAAGCAACAGTGGTACTAAGACGCAGCCCTGTGGCACACCACTTGCAACTGTCATGTTCCTATTTCAATCCTATGTGATCCAAACCTCAAAAGTATCAAACAACTGTCGTTGTGCTCCCTTTAAAAGCCTATCAAAAAACTGTCGTTGTACTACTTTTTAAAGCCTATCAAACAACTGTCGTTCTACTCCTTTGGCTACCATTCTCAATACTGGTCGTAGAACGAGCTCCCGTGTTTCAATGCAGAACGAAACGCGTCCCAGTTACCTTGGCATTATTGTTTAGCAAAGCTAAAAGCAGTCGGTTGTCGGAAATGGTCCAAGCTTTCCTATAAAATGGAGTGCCGCAGGGCGGTGACATTAGACCTCTTCTTTTAATTTAATCCAATATTTACTTTGCGGCAGTTGGAAGGTATGAAACAAGTTCTAATGCACAGAATTGGTAACGAAGTTGAAGGCGGCAGTCCTACACTCTCGTTCTTTAAATTCACAACCACGCTAATATTTTAAAATTTTAAAGCAAATAAAACAAAGTCCACGCCATATTTAGATTGCCGTTAGGGAGCTTGTCGATTCGACCGTAGATCGCTCCTGTTCGTCATAATAATTGATTTCTCGCAAACTAATGGTTCCCAAAAGCTAAGCCTACCTTGTTATTTATATTTTAAATAGAAACGGCCTACCTTGTTGTTTATATTTTAAATAGAAACGTCGACGTCAACGACCCCCGGCTGGTTTGTAATACCCTGTTGTAGTCTCCTTCTAGGTAAACATTGTAAAACACACTCGGCTAAATGTGGCAATGCATTCACATAACGGAACCTATCAACAAAAGCCCACCTCGAATGCGCCCTCCAGGTACAGACGAAACTCCAAATAATTACACCAAATTGGCGGTTAATCTTTGGTTTTGTTTTAAAAAAAAAACCCGTTGACCTACACACTACCCAGCGGGCTGTTGTAAGTCAATTAGCGAGAGGATGAGCTTTTTGGAATTTTTCACTTTCGTATATTTATGTTTGGAAATTTCAAAATCATTCATAAATACAATTAGTAGTCAGCTGTCCGTTGCTAAAGATTGATCGTGTGAAAATTTCGAGTCATTGATCTATTTTCTCGAGTGCGATTTGCATAATTGCGTAGTAAATCACAAAAATTTTTATTTAAAGGTCGTCACTAACTGTCGCCTAAAACACATGTATTTTGACCACCCATGGCACAATGTCAACCGAATTGTTAATCAGACGAAAACCATACATATACATTGTACAATCCACTGCAAAAGTATCTTCTCTGCCGGCCACACATTCGTGCTTGTTTAATACCGTACGATGGTGTGAACCGAACGATGAGCGTTAATTTCGCGGATTTTCTTTTTTGATTGTTTTTTTAATTCACCATAACGGTGCGTGCAAAAAAGTGATATGAAGCGAAGAAAGATGAAAGAAACTCATTGTATGCGGAAATTGAAAAATGTAGTAATGTATGTGTGCTGTGCATTCGCTAAATGTATTCGGAGAATTTGGAGCAGGATGCGCATATTTTTTTGTTTGCCAGGGTATTACAGTTGAGAACATTATAAGATACAGATAAGTGAATCGAATGTGATTCTAATATGATGGGTGACTGGATGACAATTGATGTCTTTATAGATTTAAATGGCTGGAAAACGAAATAAACAAACTATTTCGTGGAGATTAGTATTTATATAGATTGGGGTCACAAATCGCGAGCAGTAATAAAATGGAAGAGTTTGTGCGTGGATGGGGGATTTGCATAAACGAAGCAATGCGACGGATGTTTATTTAGAGGGGAACTATTTTTGAGATACAATCGTTGTGTCAGTTATGGGAGTTTGTAGAGGAGACACGCTAAACTGGCGCCCGGTATAAGTGGAATTTCGTACATAACTTTAGCATTTTTGAAATATGTTAGAGGGTTCGCAACGTTTCATTATGCTAGTGGGATGATTGCAAGAGTGTAAAGGGTCGTAAAATAAAAATAGGAATAAACTGGCGCTAAGTTGAGGGATATCCATTGTTTGCCACTTACATTTTGCAGAAAAAGTCAACAGGGGATAGTGTTGAGGTGTTTTGCGAAAAATTCGGGAAATTTGCGTTCCCTTTCGGCAACTAAGAGTGGTTTGTAGATTTTAACTGGAGCCCAATGGAAGGTGATTTACATCTATACTTCTTGCAATTTGCGAAATAATGAAGAACAGACAGTTCTTTGTAAATAGTTGGCTAACAAAAAGACTTAAAGATTAGAGTAAACAGACAGAATTGACCCAACAGGTCATTATAGAACCCTAGATCTACTTTATTGACACAATCGTGGGAGAGATTTTTATTTTTGGTACTTAAGGTCAGCTTATTTTACCAGATTTTGATGGCACAAAAAACAGAGCAGCGGGTAGAGAAGCGGTTTTTCGTTTGTTGCCAATAAAGTTTGAGAAAAATCGACAACGTTTAGAGAAAGGAATGTTTGGTCCCAAACCTCTTTGTAAGGCATCTGTCTTTATACAAGCTGATTGCGTAAATTATATTCTCTGTGTATTTCCTTGAAGCAAAGCAGTGCGCTTGCTGATGACGTGTTTTTGAGCAGTAATTTCCAAGGAGGTTTAAAATTACAGATATTAAAGGAGTTCCTTGGTCAAGTGGCGCCCAATGCGAGTTCTTTTCCATATATTCCTCCTTTTCAACTGATGCCATCTAAGGTGCTCTTCTTCGTTCATCATTAAAGGTATTTGGGGCAATCTTTTTTATCAATATTTTGTCGGTTAATTTGAAGCAAAACTATCGACGAAATTTTGAAAGTTCCTTTCAACAACGGGAAGGGAACCATTTTTTTTTTTTGTTATTTTAAATTTTACACCGAATTAACTTATTCTCTGTAGCTTTAAAATAAAAATCAATCAATAGGGAGGTGTCTTAGAAAACTGCGCCCATTGAAAGGCCCTCGACACACGTACTCATGTTAATTCGAAAAATCAATTTTCCGCGCTAATTCGTGTTAATTGAATTGCATTGGCATGTCACGCCAAATTTCAAATTAAATACATAAAATATTGGCATTTTTGTATATAATTTATTTACTTAATAACACAAAGCGGCGCAGTAAATTGCAAACAATTCAAATTTAGTAATGCATCCAATTTTAAATAAATTAAAAAAATAGTACCATCCCTTTTTCGACAGACTGACAATAAAAATAACTACCAACGTCGCTCAAATATAATTAAAATTCCACAAAAACAATGCCGGCAATGTCACAAAAACCAGTATTTATCCACTGTCAGTAATAATGTATATCCACTTAGTCATGCAATCGAAATGCACTGCCGAAGCTACTACACGCACGCACAGTGTATTTACTTTGCCCTCAATACGCTCCTAGTTTTAAAGCGCATTTTTTCACTGCCACGGATTGTATATATAAAACTAGAAAAGAAAAAAGAACCTCCACCATCAAGGTGAATGCCGCAATGGACAAAAAGTAGCTCTACATAGCATGATGGGGGTGTAAGTCACACCCATCTCTGAAATTGCATTATTCAAAGGCAAATTGTCACCGCAAGTTTGCTGTCGATTAATCTATCGGCTGCAAAATTTGCATACAAAACGTTTTAGATATCTGTCAGATAAAATTCCTTGTCACATTCAGGTATCTCTGTATGCAAATTGCAGTCCGATTAGTCATTGTAAAGGGTGATTTTTTAAGAGGTTTAGAACTTTTTTTAAAAAAAAAACACAAAAAATTCGAAAAAATGAATGAAATATTTATTTGAATCGATAGTTTGAACCTTGCAATTTAATGTTTAAAGATAATTTCATGCAAATGTTGACTGCGGCTGCGTCTCAGGTAGCCCATCCGCTGAGTCCAATTTTGGCATACTCTTTCACACATATCGGCCGGTATCTCACGAATGAATGCATGGATGTTGGCTTCCAGTGCGTCAATCGAAGCGGGCTTGTCCCTATACACATTAGCCTTGGCATACCCCCACAAAAAATAATCTAATGGTGTCAAATCGCACGATCTAGGCGGCCAATTGACCGGCCCGAAACGTGAAATTAACTGTTCACCAAACTCGCCTCGCAATTGCGCCATTGTTTCGCGTGCTGTGTGGCATGTGGCACCGTCTTGTTGAAACCACATATCATGCAAGTCAAGAACTTCCATTTCGGGCAAAAAAAAGTTTGTTATCATCGCTCGGTAGCGTTCACCATTGACAGTAACGCTGCGATTCGCATCATCTTTGAAGAAATATGGCCCAATAATGCCGCCGGCCCATAAAACGCACCAAACAGTGGCTTTTTCGGGATGCATTGGTAGCTGTTGCAATGCTTCTGGCTGATCTTCACTCCAAATGCGGCAATTTTGCTTATTTACGTACCCATTCAACCAAAAATGAGCCTCATCGCTGAACACAATTTTTCGATAAAAAAGCGGATCCTCGGCCAGCTTTCCAAGAGCCCATTCACCAAAAATTCGGCGTTGTGGTAGGTCGGCTGGCTTTAGTTCTTGCACCAGCTGTATCTTAAAAGGCTTTACGCCCAAATCCTTCCGCAAAATTTTCCACGTAGTGCTGTAACAAAGGCCTAACTGCTGGGAACGGCGCCGAATCGACATTTCGCGGTCTTCTGTCACACTAGCTGATACGGCCGCAATATTTTCTTCACTACGCACAGTACGTAAACGTGTTGGTGGTTTAATGTCCAACAAAGTAAATTTGGTGCGAAATTTGGTCACAATCTTCCGAATAGACTGCTCAGAAGGTCGAGAATGCCGATCATAAAATGGAAGCAGCGCGCGATGAACATTTCGAACCGAGCACGAATTTTGATAGTAAAATTCAATAATTTGCAAGCGTTGTTCATTTGTAAGACGATCCATGGTTAAATTGCAAACCAAACTGAAGCTGTTTGACAGTGACACAAGGTACTAAACACACGTCAGCTGTCAAAACCAGTGTTGCCAAAACCAAACCAGCTAAAAAATCACCCTTTATAACACAACCCAATCGTACTTCATGAACTTAGACTGAATTTTCACTTAGTAATCAGCACAAATTTACATAGAAAACGATGAGAGAACAATGCACAGAGTATAGAATGCGAGTGCCTACTTGGAGATGAGATCTACAAGACGTACTCTGTGTAGGTATACAAACAACTGCGAGAGGCCGGTGATTGTAAGGAATTAAAATTCGGAGTGGAGAGGGAAAAATTGAAGACGTTCCAAGCTCGTTCCGAGTGCCTGTAGGTTTGTACTTAAGATAATGTAAAAAGCATCCGTATCATAGATCTTTGGATCAACTTAAGAGGAATCGCCATAAAGTGGCATCAGCGGCAATGGAATGCGGATCGAGCTTTTTTCATTTACTCATCTCAAATGCATGTAAATGCAACGTAATGACCTTTAAAAGAGTTTTTTTTTACAGAATTGTATGTAAAAAAATGAGTGGCTTGGTTTGAAGATGGGGTAGGCATTACATCAAAACTACGTGGAGCGACTGAATTTAAAGGAAATGTCGACTAAATTCGCCTTCGATTAATTTAAGTCCGGCTTTAGTTAGTACCTAAGCCGACTTGGTTTTAAGAAAGCGCTGTCAAACGGGTACAACGAAGATCTACTAGCAAAGCAACTGAATTTATAGAAACTATTGACTAAATTCGCCTTCGATTAGTTTAAGTCGGGCTTTAGTTAGTATTTAAGCTGACTTGGTTTTAAGAAAGCGCTGCCAGATGGGTACACCGAAGACCTTCCATCAAATCAGCTGAATTTACAGAGAATCGTTCGCCTTTCGATACCAAAAGCCCGACTTCAGTTAGTATTTAAGCCAACTTGGTTTTAAGAAAGCGCTGCCAGACGGGTAAAAGGAAGACCTTTAATCGAAGCAACTGAATTTATTGAAAATGTTGACTAAATTCGCTTTTCGTTACCATAAGCCTGACTTCAGTTAGTATTTAAGCTGACTTGGTCTTAAAGAAGGCTTTCAGACGGGCACAAGGAAGACCTTCCATCAAAGCAACTGAATTTATAGAAAATGTTGACTAATTTCGCCTTTCGATACCATAAGCCTGACTTCAGTTAGTATCTAAGCCGACTTGGTTTTAAGAAAGCGCTGTCAAACGGGTACAACGAAGATCTACTAGCAAAGCAACTGAATTTATAGAAACTATTGACTAAATTCGCCTTCGATTAGTTTAAGTCGGGCTTTAGTTAGTATTTAAGCTGACTTGGTTCTAAGAAAGCGCAGCCAAACGGGTACAACGAAGACCTTGCATCAAAGCAACTGAATTTATAGAAACTGTTGACTAAATTCGCCTAACGACACCATAAGCCTGGCTTCGATTATCCTAAGTCGACAACATCTGTACAAACAAGACAGAGTTAAGTTGTCAATCTGAGTCAAATTTATCCTATACTCTCAGACGCATCCAATTCACATCCGATTCGATTTTTTTAAGCTGTTGTTGCGTCTTAAATGCCCCAAGCAATTCTCAAAAGCCACATCGGCTTAGAATGTCCAGAAAAGTGCCCAAAATCCGCCACCATTAAGAGCTAGCAATAATTAATATAAATGGAGATCAAGTGTCATAAGCCCGGCTTAAGCACTTGAATACATAAAACGCACTCCACTCGGCTCTAATTTTGTAAGTTCGTATTAGGCATTGTCGAACGATGCCAGGGAAGTACCCGTATATTCTCACTGAATTGATGGCGGGAGTTCCGCCCTTTTATATGGATTAACATTCCTATTCCCTTCAAGTGCTACTGGCAGTTCTTATTTCACTGATTAATTTGATTTATTTACTCCTAAGCCGGGTCTAGTCAATAAAAAGCAGGTCCTCCTCAGAATATGTAAATTAACTGGAATTCACTCTTTCAGAGAGAGACACATTCCAAGCCCGTCTTGAATGCCAGTACCTTTCTGCAGATAAATCAAAAACTTCCACAAATACCAGATACCAGATACCAGTGTATCGCTCATGTCATTGAACTCACTCCACTAGCAGGATGCAAAACAAAGTGTAAAATTCAAAGCCAGGCTTAGAAGAAAAAAAATCCCCCTCAAGCAGTATCTGCAACTTACCGTATATTCAATGCAGTTTTAGATAATCCACAAGGTCGTTTTAATCCGTAAAGTGAGCGAGAAGACAAGTGAATGTCTTCAGGAATTTCTGCACAATTTTTACAATTTTTCTTTTCCTTCAAGTTTTCCTGTTTTAGATGCACTTGCACTTGTTTGTAATCCACTGTCACTGTAGTTGATTATTTATTTATTTTTCTTTTTTTTTTTCTTTGCCTGTTTTATCCAATAAATCCGGTAAGAGAAAAGGTCGTTGTCTACCTTTCAGTGGGTAGGGGAAACACCAAAACAATTTGAAGATAGACAATTTTTTTTTTCTATTTTATCTTCACTTAGTAAATTCGATTTTGTGTTAAGGGGGATGCACTTGTTTTTTTTTTTTTTTTAAATGTGCACAGTTAATTTATTTTTTGTTAAAAATTCGGTCAAATTTTAATCGTAGGTACTCGCGAACGCATTGATGTAAATTTTTGAATTCTAATTACCCACTCACAAAAAACGAATTGAACGTATGGAGCGGTGGAAATTTCAAAAACCCATTTCCATCTTTACTCGACGTAGCTTCAGCACTAACTGAGCGGCCGCATGTTGATAGCGATCGTGTATATCCAACGGAATTGTGGAATGCATGCGAGCCAGCCAGAGCATAAGAATACAGCATATAGTGCTTGCCTTCTTGAGCGTAGTCGTAGCGTAGGCTGAACGCTGAAGTTGAACTGGTTGGTTGTTTGTAGCATAAATGCAACAACAACTCGTGGAGTGGTTGGGCAACATTCTTTATGCTGCCGCGTGTTGCTTGGAGTTAGATACATGGTCACGCTATCTCAGGCACTTTGAGTGAGTGCTTTTGCTTTGTTTTCAAAAGAATGTCGGCCAAGTCCGGGAGTGGATTGCATTTGTGGAATGTGTCTTTAGGTCGTTAGAGATGTGGGCAACATGTTGATAGGGGAATACTTTTTTTTTTATTTAAACTCAATGATGCGAATGCAAATGGTGTGGTTAAGGTTTATGGTACCGGAATTGGCTTTGTATTCCAATTTCCAAGCCATGTTCAGTTCGAATTCAGATGATAAACAAGCTACGTTTGCAGTTTCGCAGTATATCCCACATGAGGTTGTTTTTAGATCAGCATTGGTTTGACCGACCCCAGATCTTTGTACTGAACTTGGCTATTTGTTTGTGGACTCTCCGCAGTTCTAAAACGCCTTCTGATGGAATGAATGCAGGGCATTAAAACAATTTTGTTGAAACAACCCCATTCTGAGATTAAATATTTGAAGTCGGACCTCATTATCTGCCTCTTTTGTGTGATGAAGATATCTCGCTGAAATTTCAAAGTCGAACTGGACAGATGTGCTGCCTCTGTGGACGTGAGGAATGCTGCACAGCCCACATGGGAAACATCACGCTGGGTTATTGTGATGAATATTGAGCTATTAAGTCGGACTTGTTTTACGATTCAATTTGATCGTTTTCTCACTTGTGCTGTGTGCGTCGAAAAAAAATGACAACAACTGGAAAGAGGGACTGGGTATGCAACTCAGTTGTGACTTCAAGGAAGTTTTTCGAGAAACTTACCAAACAGACTCATCTGATGTCTGATCATTTGTATAGACTTATAAGCTACGAAAAATGCTACGAAAAATGTCTCTTACTACCAAACAAGGAAACGGCGAATTGTGGTTAAAGACTGAACTTCTCCGGACAAGCAGCCCGGAACAGAACCTTACCTCGAAATAGGTATATCCCAATTTCATTAATCACATTTCAAGCCTTACATCTGAAAACAGAAAACCATACATAAAATACCCCCTACCAACTTACACCCCGTCAAACATGCCTTAGCTTCCTATAGATGGTCTTGAACTGGAAACTGATTTCCAGGTACACAAAATTACTCATAATTGGGTATAAGTACCTAAAAAAAATACATTTCATCCCCACAATGACTCCCATCACTCTCAGTCGTGTCACGACATTGAATATTCATCGACGCGTATCATCATTCATTAGCTCGTTGTCCCATTCAAATTTGCATATACCTAGTACTGTCTGAGCTCTGAGCAATAACAAGCGAGAGTTTCACAACCGAAAGTTCGCTGCGAATTAAACCAATTTGCAAAACATATATTTGCAAAACTATTAACTAATTAAAACCGCAAAAGGAAGTAGGTATACAGACACACACGAGCACTAATCTGATGTTTATTAATTATTTTGATAGTTTCGGTTAAATACGTGTTTATTTCTCGGCCGTGGTGAAAACGGTACGCGTACTCATACTCATAAGTGGTTCATGGTGATTCACTATGAATTTTTTGTGGAAAATCACTCAACGGGAAATTCTATGTTCTCCTATATCCATCAGCAGCCGAACGCAATTATCAACTGCAGCAGAAGATCCACTGAGACGTGGCTCATTCCCCGATAATTGTATATAAACATTCCATCTGTAATGCTCTAAATACCACGGAGAATGTAATAAACAGACATATTTCCCTTTTTGGGTGTCTGGCTGTGTACAAATGCTTGAGATCACACAGGAGACAGGAGCTACCTTAAATAATGTGTGACGATGAATTGACTCTTCTGGTCATTTGGAAAAGGCGGTTTTCCGACGAATGGTGTTTTATTCGACATTCATTTCTTCTTATTCATTTATATACAAGTTCTTACGAGTATTACAATGATTTGGCAGTCTTTTGTTTTGGAGTACCTTTTCAAAAACCTTTACTTATAATTCTTTACTCAAAAAATGGCTTAAGTCGATTTTTCGCATTTTTCAGGAGAGCAATTTTAAACTTAAAATAATTCGTGTAAGAAACACTTCTTTGAGTAGAAGGCTGCGATTAACTGCAGAACTAAGACGTTATTCCAAATGCAATGTTTTTACTTTCATTGAGTTAAGTCGTTGTAACAGAAGAAAAAACTGTTTTCCAGGATAGATAGAAACATTTCTCATTTCAAATATTTAGAAATACTGTTTTTGGCCTAAATCGGCTTCAGCCACTTCACCTTTTTAGTAAAGAATTCCTATTTAAGTCGATTTATTTGCCGATACTATGCATTTTCTATTTTCTGACCTAAAAGTGGTTTCACCAAGATTACCCATCACAAAAGTCTGGGAAATGAATGAAAACTGAACAAAAAAATTGAGCGAATCCTGGGACAAAACAAACGTACAGCCTTTTAGTATGAAACGGAAAAACTTAGTTTTATCCTGCTTTAGGTCATCAACTCTTTGTTTCGCTAGATTTTATTTTTTGTGACAAAAAAAGACGAAGAAATTAACCGAATGAGATTCACCTTTCGCTTGGTTCAGATTTGATAAAATTCCGTTTTGAAATACCGCCGTAGTCGGTACGACAAAAAAGGTGTAGCAGCTTTTATAAGTCACCCCACCTTATTTATAAATCAACGCAACTTTTCCATCCCAGACTGGCTGCCTGAAAAGTGAATATGTGCATCTGAATGCATCGGAAATACTACTTCCATCTACGGAATAAAAATTTAAGTCCTGTTGTATAATTATGGGTCCTGTAGATTGAAGTCTCCGTGCTAATTTTGACTCATTCTTTCATGGTAATTGAAGATCTTAGGCTTTATTTTATAGGGAATTCTACGGAAGTTATAAACCTCTTTACTCTATTTTTAGTCATGTTAAGTCATGTTAAAAAATAGAGATTTGTTAAGACTTTTTTCGTTTTTTAATAGTTTTTATTCGTCTTTTCATTGGGCACTTAATTTATGAAACAAGAACTCATGAGCTGTCGACTTAACTCTTTTATGCACGTCGGAGAGAGATGGCATTATTTTGGAGAAGCTGTAGCAGCAAAATCGAAGAGGGCGACTAGTTTGTTGCAGAGATTTTTTTTTTAATAGTTGCAATTGTATTTCTTGTAAAAAAATAGAGGTCATTTAATAACATACTTAAATGAAAATTTAGGGCTTAGCTATAGGCAGTGTGACCAATTCAGCATATTTCCTGCTTAATTTAGCAGGACTTTTTTATTTTCAGCCTCTTTTTTTCCAAGTCATGCAAGCATTTTGTTGAGCATGATTTCATTCTGTCGCAGAAAAAATTAGCAGGATTTTGGTTAAGCCAAATTATGAATTAAAATAATAAAATAAAATCAAAGCAGACTAGCCTTAGCGTGAACAAGCCATTACAATTCTCACTTGACAGTGAACATTGAACACAGCCATTCAACGAATTTTCAGCTAATAATAATAATATTTGTTTTTACTCAACGAAGACGAACAGAGACTAAACTTAATCGAATTGAAATATTTTTTTTATGTAATACGTAATCTTATTTAATGATATTTTTGTAATATACTTAATTTTTCCTGAGAATCAGCTTTTTTGTTAAGTTTTTGGGCTTTTAACAGGTTTTGATTTCCAAAAAATATTTAGCATGATTTTAGACTCTTTTTTATACAAAAAAAAAAAACATCCTAGATTGCTGAACTTAGCATGAATTCAAATTTTGAATTGGTCACACTGGCTATAGGATACAAATTTTGTAGGAAAATTGAACGTGCCCCGTTTGGCAAATAAAATGAAAATGAATTTATTTTGATAGCCATTGACATGTTAACTCAAATTTAGAATCTTCAAGGAAGTAAGATAAATTGCAAAAAAATCACCAACAAAGCATATATTTAAATAATGTTGTCAATAAGTCCCCTCACATCCTCGACGGCCCCAACTATTGTATGATTTAATATGCCTTGTACAGTAAGCAATCACTCAGGACTTCGCTTACGCTTTTTCTACCCACGCGGTGTTTATTTCATATCTCTGAAGATATCTTTATGAGCCAATAGTCACTGCGGTTGGCTCGTTAAAATTATTACTAACAATTTAATTACCTGTTAATAAATTATAATAATAATAATAATATTTTTATGAGTAACCCCCCCAAAACACCTCTTAGTTAATTTTTATGTGTTATTAAAAAAATAGTTATCGCAGCTGGCTTCCAAAGTTTCCCTACTTTGCACAACTATTCGTTTGGGTGAAATTTTTAAATTTTACTTTTTGGGACCTATAGTTTTAAGCCAAGTCCGAACGGCTGAATTGAGAAGATCTTTCATGACGGTCATACTCTCGAAAATTTGTCACTCGCGGCGCAGTGCAAAAAACCTTTTCCGATGTAGTTTTTTTGTTTTTTTTTTTTTTCGAATATGGAACGTAAAAAGTCCAGCACTCTATCCACTGGCGCCCACATTTATATTCGACCATCGAGAAACATTTTAAGGCAATTAGGGCCTATGTCCTGATGTATTTTTTATTTTTATTGTTCTAGTGATACGTATATCGATGTAACAATTAGTGAATATGGGCCCAGGTCTCAAAAGCATAAAAATATTCCCATAAAATATTAGGGAGCCAATTCCACCCCTGAGGTTGGATTTTGCAAAATGCTAAGCTCTGTGCTTAGCCATAAAGTATCAAGTGAATCCAACAAAAGTATTTATTCCCATACACTTTCGTACACCCCCCTGGTGGCTGCCCCCTAAAAGGGGCTATTGGACAAAAATTGCATTCTCCTGAAACACGCGTGTTGAATTATTTTCTGTTCCCCACTACCATTTAAAATTGCCTTCGCTATGGTTATTAGTTGGAAAGTTATAGAACATAAAAAAATAATAAAAAAATTGATATTACGCCTTGGAAAGGGGCAGAGGGGTCGTTTTAAAAAATGGTGTTTGTTGCCCATTTTACGGGTTGGCTTTTAATAGTATCTTAACTTGTTATGCTACCTGGCAGCCGGGCTTGTCAACTTTGCAGGAGCTTGAAAGTGGATTCGAAGCACAAATTCGTAGTAGCCATGCCAGAGCCAGAGACTCATTATCATACTGAGCTTTAGAGATTCCCATCCTCGAGATTTAATTAATAAATGAAAATCATTATTTTAAGCAGTAATTTTTTAGTTTTGTGCTTTTGTAAAAGAACTTTAATTTTTGTTTTAAATCGTCATTTAAAAAGATTAAAATAAATCAAAAAGAAATCAAAATTGTTCACTTTTCATTTGCAAATTTCGTCGAAAAGTGTACCACAACTTTGAGGGTAGCTCCTTCCCTCTCTATGCATACCTATACATCTGCGAATGCACAAATTTCATCTAGCTCTACCCCAGAATAACATTGCTTCCCTCCTTCAAAAACCAAAGTTCCCCTGTAAAAGAGAAACAAAAATTAATCGCCAACAACCAGCTATCTAAATGCAAGGCTTCTTCCTCCCTCAAAACAGGATCAAAACTCGACCTTCAAACTTTGTCAACAATAAAATTTGTTTTCCCATCCATCAGGCTGCATTTAAATGGCAATTTCGCACACATTTTTTCCGTTTCATTCAGGAATTTTACATTTTCAGCAATTTGCTTGTTTTTCCTTTTTTTTCTGGTGGCGAAATCGAGTTGAGTATTCACATCATGTCAGTGCGCACATTTTTGCCAACTTTATCCATTTGTCTGTCGCCGTCATAGTCTCTCATACCGTGCATCGATGTAAATTAAAAGCATGCTGCTGGATCTTTATGCGATACACCTTCCACCCTCGATTCCATATGCATGAAGGGAGTTGTGTATAAAGTATGAGCACAAGGGGTTGTTGAGAGAATTCGCTGAAAAAAACATATCAGTTTAAAATAAATTAATAAATAATTGTATTCAGTGGTCGTTTTGTTTTTATTTTCGACAGTGACAGCGATTTTATTTGAATTTGAAATTTGAATGTGATGTGTATTTTAATAGTGTTGTGGGGAGTTTTGTTAAAGTTGCATGCAGCAAGCGGTGGATTATTATTTTAGTACAAATGAATGCTATTTTCAAGGTATATTTACCACCTGGAATTAATACTGTTCTCAAAACCAAACCAAAACCAAGAAAATTCAATTAAAGCTGAAATTAAGAGCCAATAGCCGCAGTCCCAACTATGGACGGAAGGACTGACAGTTGATTGAGGTGGTATTCGAAGAACGATTGACTTCAAACACTATTCGCGATACTAATAACCTTTGGACACTAATCCAGGCTAAATTTTTCGAACTCACAATGGCGAGATTTTCCATACAAAATTGCATATTGTGACCCAGAAAATATTTAGTGTGATGGTTCTTGGTGACGAAACTAACACCCTTAATACCGAATGTAGTCGAAAATACTGATATATTCAATCGCTCTTCGTTCGGTATTCACTGAGTCGGACTATTGGCTCAGAAATCCTCCTTGAATAGTGCCTAAAGGGATCAAAGAAGTAAAGCGGATTAATCGTCAGCAGTGGCGGAGTAAGAGTAGCAAATGCTACGGGCCCCGCCATTTGGGGGCCCCGCGCTCCAACACTTTCTGAACGGAAAAAAAGTATCTATTTAAAAAAAACTTCTTAATCCCCTAACTTTAATGAATATTGAATACGATTTATTTATGGAAGTCGATTTGAACTGTATTATTTATAAATTTTTCCAAACTAAATCCAGAAAGTTTGTTTCTAACAGTTTTGTTACATAACCTAAAGCAATCCAAGGGCCCCTTGATAGAATTTGCTACAGGCCCCGCGCTGGCTTAGTCCAGCACTGATCGTCAGCCTAAGAAAAAATAAAAATAAATAAATATGTAGTTGCAACAGGTCCATAGGGACCCTAGACCTTGCTTCGTTTTGTGTGAGTTTTGAATCAGTGTAAGCAGCGAAAATTTAACGGAAAAGGTACCTATACGTCCCATGTAGCCAAAGTCAGATGATTTCAAAACGTTTGTTGCCCAATAATTTTTTTTTGTAACCAAGAATTGACCCTTAAACCCTCAAAAAAAGTTCTTATGTCGACATAAAGAGAGTCCTAAACGATTCCCAATTGTCCAGAGGTCCCATCAGATAGTTTATAATTCTGCTCATAAATCGCTATACGTTGTAGTCGCCATATACACGTCTCGGAGTTAAAATATACGTATGACGCTTTTTTATATGAGAAATTGCGCCACTTTGACTTTGAATTTATTTTAAAACATTTTTTCTACGCCGAAAACGACACAAAAATACAAATACTCCTGCGATATACCTAAACAAAAACCCAACGATACCTCCACACAATTTGAATTTAAATAAATAATCCACACGGATAAAATCATTGAAAAAAGATCAAAACTGTCCCAACAGAAATACAATAAATCTCGCTTTACTATTTAAAACCTACCCTCCTACTGAATAAATCCAAATTCAAGTGTTCTCCCGATTCTGTGCCATGCGGCAAAGATAAATGGACATTTAAATATTCAGCAACAACAACAGAGAAGAAAAAACGCCATAAACGGTTTAAAAATAGAAAAGATACATTCGACAAAACAGGTAGAGGAACCTGATATTTATTTTGCTTCTACCGACGCATGCCACTGTTACGTTCAAATTTTGATTTATTTTTTCTCAAAATAGTGAACCCCTTTTTCAGTCGGACGGTTTTTGGTCACTTTCCAAACCTAGTTCACAGCTCGCATAATCCATAGGACTTTAAGGACTATGTTGTGACGCCATCTCTTTCGAATAAAACCAATCGAAGAGAAGGTATGTTTGGGCGACAGAATTCAAATTTGTGAAGTTACAAGTGCGTTGCGATCTCGAAGACTGGAACCGTTCCGAATACAAATGATTTACGACTTTAAATGAACTTTATTGCCAGAGGATTTTCAGGAAAGCCACTTGATGCCGCATGTCACCGAAACTGTCTGCTCTGAATGAGTTTTATTGTCTTGCAGAATTTTTGAAGTGGGCTATAAATTTGTTTAAAGAAAAAATAAAAGGAGGGCACTCATTCCGTAATTTTTCAGACGATTATCGTCGAAACGATAAACATCCAAAAGAAGCAACTAATACTATCTTCCCACCGACGTAATTAGCCAAAATCATTTATAAATCACGAAAGGCGTCTCCACCGAACTTTACGTGATTTAGTCCAACATTCAATTTTGTAAGATGGTTCCTTTTTTTTTTTGTTGTTTCTGTTTTGTTGCCATACCTGCCAAGAATAAAACAATTTTTGATTGTATGTAATTAATAAAAATATCAAAAACTCACCGAAACACGAACAAAATTAGAAAATCGAATTTAAAACAATTTTTTTGACAGTTTTTTTTTAATTTTTTGTTTGCTGAATTAAGTGCTGAAGTTAATAACAGGTATGTTTGATTTTATTTTGTGTGTATTTGCGATGATAGATACGTTATTAAAATTTAAACACGTAAATATTAATCACGAAAATGTATGATAAATCACGTAATTTATGAGAGGATCAACTTGATTTAGCTAAATCACGTTGGTGGGAGAATGTTATAAGTGCCAAAATTACGAGTTTGAGACCTTAACCCAGTTCATTTTCCACAAATGTAACGAAAGCTGACGATAGTGAAACAAATTTGGGCTGGATATAACTTCTTATGGTCATCAAAGTTTCAAAAACGATATCGTCCCGACGATTATTGTTATAAGTTATACGGCATCTGCCCCCTGACTATGAATAGATGTGCTGTACCTATTGCGGCAAGGGGTATTTGTTTATCCAGTGCAGAGGTCGTTTCGCGTTTTCGTGAAATCACTTTAAATTGTAAGAACTAAAATATTTATATTATTAGTACGGCGCAATTCAATTTGAATCTCGCTTTGTGCGCTTCATTTAAAAAATATAAAAAAAAATATACTCGTATTATTTACAAATTAAAGTCATCAGTGGTTTGTGACGTAAGTACTTCTGTCGCTTATAGCCATGCGCTAGCCGCCACTTTGGATGGATCTTGTGTTTGGGGTACATTCGACAGCACGACTGTAAAGACGACTTGAAATATGTTTCTCTTACAACGTAAGAAAGATAAAAACATGTCAGAGGGCGCTCTTAAATATAACCCTCTATCCACATCGATTTGGCAAGGTGGTAGAGTCTTTTAGGGTGCATTACTGACATTTCTGTTCAATTCCGAATGACTTTTAAATCCGTCCAAACTCTCGCTGTAAGTCTTAAGCTTCCTTCGATGGCTCCTGGTTTCATAGTGACTTTCAAAATTTGCGATGAGGTACAGTAAACGTTGTTCCACAATGGTCCTTGCACACCCCCAATACAAAAGGTTATCATACATTTCTCCCCTAAATAGGTTCCTGCAAAACGGTGACCAACTTCTCATAGTCATTCGTTTTGGGTGAGTTTTTAGTTTGCACTGTCACCTGATAGGACCATTCTACTGCCGCTTCTGTTCATAGACATTGTTTTCAATATTAAACCGGTCAATGGAATAGGACTGCTCCGCTGGGTCTGTGACAGAAATTGAGCCCAGATGTGGTTGTGGTAAGGTTCCACCTGTTTGCTAAATATTCAGGGCTGGGGTTCCGCATGCAAGAGTTCATCAAAAATGTTGGAATCAAGCCTGCATCACTTTAGGATAGAACTTCACAGCTAACCGCCATAAGCCAGGGGAAATTCAAAGTATATCTTTGGTGAAGATCAATCTTACTTTTATGCTCGTTTAAGCAAACAGGAAGGATTATGTGGGCCTAATCTGACATTTTCTCGACCTAGCTTACCTCAAGAACTTCCTTAGAAAGAGTTTTGACCTTCAACCTTGTAGTGGTATTTTTTTATAAAATAGTTTGGCACAAGAGACTTTTCTTAATATCAAGTATGTGCGAAAGCAGTTAAAGCTCCATCTTATTGAAATATATTTTTTTAAGGGTTAGAGCCAATGTCTTTCTCTGGTGCTAGAAACGTGGCATAATCTGAACGCAATTTGAGGACTATGTCTGCTAGAAATCATTTACCTAATCTTAGCAAACAGTTGAAAAGTCAGAGTCCATTTTGGAAAATAATCCTTTGATCGAGACGCTCTTGAAGTTGGTTGCTTACCATGATCGAGGGTTGATACTGGACTACTCATACTCATACTCATACTCTCCGAGGTTTGTTTAAGCAAATCATAAGTGAACTTATCAAAATTCTTCTCATAAATCTTCCAGTGCCTTTCATTTACTGGATGCACATCAAACTGAAACCGGTAGCCTCTAAGTGTCTGCCCCCAAAAATACACGCATCTCCTTCAAAAGTCTAAAAATATATTCCACACTGCATCAGATTGAAAATACCTCCATAAGTTAATTCCGAGCAGACATATAACTTGTACCCAATGTCAAGTGCCATCGAAAATACCGTACAAACGAGTATCTCCTCCCTCCCGAGAACAGAAAGACAACGACACGACGAGAATATCCCTCCGACGAGCACCTCGAACCTGTGGATGTATCCAAAATAGATCAACCGCACAGAGTCAGCCGTCAATAAAAACAAAACAAAAAAACACTGCACAACATTTGGAAATCTTCACCAACAACCGCCCGACCCCGTCGCTACTTTTTACATCTGGTGGCGCGCGCTCAAGTGATACAATTCTAGGAAAATATTTCGTTGCTCCGTGTGACAACGTTGTCGCTCCGGATTGCAGTCATAAGCAGAACCCGACACTTGGTTGTTGGCTGATCGAATTAGTTGCGATGACAGAGGATATTGATTGACCCAAAGGCGGCGAATCTGGAACATTGATCTATGATTGCAACAGTTCGACTCTGCAACGATTTGTGACTAAGGTCCGACTGGGGATCAATTAGTGCCTACGGTTGTCAGTGGTTTATTTGGATGATTCTCACAAAAACGTCAGCGTATTAGATACACTCCATTAGATACCTGCTGTGGAAGGATGCATTTGCTATCCCTGACGGCAATCGAATGAAGCTGTAAATTATCAGTCCAATATTGGAAAGGTTGACACTGAAAGTGGACCTTTGGTGAAGTTATTTGTGGGCTTAGTTGGAACAGTGCGAGATTGGCAGAGACCTGGCATTTGGGACGGGATTTCTTCTCAATGCGCCGTACTAATAACAAATTTTAGTGCCGACTTTAAATTTACGGAAGCTCACAATTGCGAAATTTGTATGGCCGCTGTGAACTACTAAAATTTAGAGTCGAAAATAAAAATTATTGGTAAGTTTGCTAAGTCTGCTAAATCGACTTCTAGCTCATAAGTGCAACGGAAGATGGTATAGGAAATAGGGATACGAATTTATGTACAGACACAGTTGAAACCACAAGAATCAATGGCCGTAATAGGGGAAGTGAAGCTGCCATATTTAGCTAGAGGAGATGTCGGTGGTGTTGTCAAAGGAAGGACTGAGTTTGCAACAAAAAGATGCCAAACATTGACACCAGTAGAACCGCCTTACTAAAGTATTTATGTTCGTGGTGAAGGCTAGGGACAGCTGACTTAATTTAAAAAAAATGTCTCTTATCGCACATGGTTGCTTTAAAAACAGGGGTCGAAATATCGCAACATCGACTTAATTCTGTAAATGTGCATTCGTCGGTGTTAGGCGTTGGCTGGCTGAGCCAGAAATTCGAAGTACGCATAAGAACTGGGGCCGAAATGGCACATCCATTAAAGAGCTAGATGCCTCATCCTAGTGATCGCCAGTGTATATCTAGCTCTTTAATGGATGTGTCATTTCGGCCCCAGTTCTTATGTACGAATGCACATTCATTGTCGTTCTAGAGCTCTCTGCACTGTCCTTGACGAAATTAGATAGAGATCGATCATGTTGTCAGTTCTGTGGATGTTGTCCAGAGGAGGTTGTATCTTGTGCGATCTGGGCCGGGGTACATTTTCGGAGACTTGCGGGTCTTCGGAGTGAAGTCGGTTTATTTACCAGTGAACCTCCAACCGCAAGTCTGTGCTAGGTCGCTTTTTGTGACTTGGTAAGCGCCAAACTAGACTTTTCATTGAACTACACTGATAGAAGAGACTATGCGAAGAGAGGTCATGTATCACCGCTCTCCCGATGACCAGATATGTTTGGACAGAAGATTCTGAATCATGAATCTCATGAAAAGGACTTTGATGGGCTTATTGAATCAGCCTCAAAGACAGCGCAGCGGCCCCTGGATTCTCATATGTTTCCGAGGTACTTCTGCCACTGTCCCATTCGTCAATCAGCCAGTCATGAAAGTTCTCACGGGAAGCCGCAACTGACTGACAACTTGGGAAGCCTATATAAACACTTGGACTTTAGTGGACTGCTGACAGATTTGCAACGTGTTTATGTAGTGCTTCCCTTCTTTGACAGAGTTCCACTTTCTCTGCGAGGGTCGGGCCCAACGCAATCTGTTCTTTGACAACCTCTTGCCAATCGCAGGCTTCAAATTCAGTGCCATCATCCACTTCCTCAACTCTACTGGTTATGGCTGTAAGCTTCACTAGCATTTATCTCTTATTAAGTGCGTTATGGTCCCAAAATGGCGATCGAGCGCTGAGTGGGTTTTTTCCGGCAGCAAAATCAACAGCCCTTGACCAGTGTCGCCTTTTTATCACATTGTGTCCCTTTCTCATGACTACGGGTGTTGAAATTAACTAAATTCGATTATTTGGACTTCTGTTGTCCCTAACCTCTGTCGAAAAAGACACTTTCTATACTCCTTTTGTATGTATGGAACTCAATTCATCCTGGAGAAGCTGCTTACTTTGTTGTCAGTTTAAAAGCGTCGGTTTAATCATCAACCACTGCGGGACTTGTCAACACATGATGATGTTTTAATACAATTATATTCGACAGTCGCATGGCCACTTGAACTTTCATCGGTTCGTAGACAACATAAGCACCTCGCTGACCTATATAGGCCGCGGGGAGTCCTGTCACCTTTGTCTGCAGACGATGTCACTTGCACAACCTGACAAATGTTGAATACGCATGTTTTATTGTGCTGTGCAACTGTCTACGAAGGAGCGGGAAACATGTTCAACCTGCAGTTGCGTCTGCTGTAGGAATAACTGTAGTTGGTCATGCGTGCTGAGAGCGAGGAGATATTGAGATATCCGTCAGTCTTTGCATGACTCTAAATTTTCGACTCTAAATTTTAGTAGTTCACAGTGGATATCTATATTGCATTATAAATTTGTATAGTCAAAGTCGAGACTTATAGTCGGTTGGGGTAAATGGGGACCATTTTTGCATTTTTCAAAGACACATTTTTTTCAGAAATATATAAAATATTAAATTTAATTTTTTTTTTATCTTATGAAAATGGATATTATATTATAAGATACAAGATGTTGCACATATGATGACATAATCAAGTTATAAGAACCCAAAAAAGACATAGGACAGTATTTACATTTACCCCTTCCGTGTTTACATTTCCCCCATAGTTTATAAAAATACTGGGCTAAATGGGGACAGCAAATTTCTGTTCTCTTAGAGCTAGGAGCTCGCTTATGGAGTAAAAGTAAAGAGACATGAATTTCTGTTAATTTATTTGCTTGAAAAATTGATTACCATAATGTTTACATTTACCCCACCGGTGTCGCGATACTCCAAATTCAGATTTTTTTATGTCTGGGTTCCGAGAACTATATTTAAAATGTGAAAATAACGGCCGTTTACATTTACCCCAACCGACCCTAAATTTAATATTAGTACGGCGCAGCGCCTCTAAGGCTGTTGTGGCCAGGGTCGTCTTAGGTCGTGCCGGGGCCCTTGCGCGCACAAGAATTTGGGGCTCCATTGGAAAGTAAAAAAAAGAAGAGGACGAAATCATCTTTTTGCTATAAGAGAGTTTAACTATAATATATACAATAAAAATAATCTGATGGTAAATAATAACTTAGATTCTTTAAATAAAAACTGTAATAGCAAAAATAGGAATTAATTATGTTAATTAATGTTATTGAAAATCAAAAATTTTTCAGGAGGTTCAGCGGCTAAAATAAATTTTGTCAGGAGATTCAGGGGCTCAAATATATTTGTTTCAGTAGATTTAGCTGCAAATATATATTTTTTTTTAAAAGGATTAGTGGTAAAATAAAGTTTGTCAGTTGCTTCAGCAGAAAAATAAAGGAAATTTTCACATCGGGCCAGATACCTCGCTTTTTTTCCATGTTTAATATACGGAGGCGAAAAAAAGAAGTTTATAAAATACCTACAGTTTGACCCTTAAAATTCTAAGATTTTGCTTAAAATAAGTTAAAACAAACCTTTCTTTTTATTTTCATTGTGCGTAAATGCGGAACTACTATTTCCTTCCTGGCAAAGCCACATTTTCGGTTGACATTTTTTTTGTTGAACTAGGCATCGGCAACGCCCTCATTCATTTTCGAATTTTTTCCTTTCAAGTTGTATATTATTAGGGTGGCTCGATTGGTTAACAAATTGTATGAAAAAGACAAATTTTTGTCTGATCCTGTTTGGGCGGTATACAAAAGATGTCATAGGAGTCTCTCAATAGGAATCCAGAATATTTTTTTAAAAATTAAAATTTTTAATTCTGCCTCAAGGACCTAAAAGATTTTCGAAATATGACAAATTTAAAGAAAAAAAAATATATAAAATCGTTAAAAAAATGGCTATGTTTCATAAGTTAAACATAAAATCTCATTTAAAAAGCAAAAGCCTTTAACCAAAGGCGCCCACAAAAGGAGGCAAGAGGGTCAACTATTTTTTTAACCTTTGACTTTTGCTTTTTTTTAATTATTCTTGTTTTAACTTTTCATTCTTAATATTTGTTTATTGTTTTTTGCTGGTTCAATTATCATTAATAACAAAAATGAATACCACTGGACTAAAAAAAAATTTTGTTTGGGCGCAAAATTAATATATTTTCTAGTTTTTTTTAGGTTTTATGGGAAGTTTCCATGACCTTGGGGCAGTAGAAGATCACATTTTTTTTCCAAATTTTTAATTTACCAGACATAAAGACAACTTTTGGGTAGTGCCCGAAAACTTGAAAAAAAAAAGTCGAGCCACCCTACTGTATATATCTACTAAAAAAAACAACAAATTATAGTTTAAGTGAATGAATCGGCTACTCGGGGACCCTACAAGGGTGGGTGCCCTTACCATACGGGCCCCGTGTGTCCCTATGGTAAAGACGGTTCTGGTTGTGGGTGCTGTTATTTTTCAATCCATCACCAAACCTCGCTAATGGAGTCGATCTCAGTGCTTCTACAGGCCATAAAGAGGTTTTTTTCCTCAAAATCCGCGCAATACAAAAAGTATTCCTAGCCTGCAGTTTGGTCCGCACCTCCGAGTTCAGGGCTGCGTCAAGAGCCGTAAACAATCGATAAACAATCGCAACCCAAACGTGAATTTCAATTAAATCTCCCCTCAAAGGATGTATATTTGTTGCCACATCCATCCGAATAATTGTGCCAGCATCAAAAAAAATTTAGCTAATTTAGATACCCAAACCTCAAGAGTCGCACAACAAACAATCCTTGTTCTGCTATCGCATTCAAATACAAAAGAGTCAAAATATCTCTGTTTACCCAAGTGGGAAAAAGAACACGACTATTCCCTTTATCTCCCTGCTGTTGGAGAAAAACAAACATCCATACATTTCCAGTTGAATGCCGCAGTGATTTGTAATTCATTGTTATCCTTATCACAAAACAAATAAGGAACTGGAGGTGGAACAGAGAGCCGCAGTGTGTTCCCGTACTCGTACTGCACACTAAATAAAATAATAAATCCTTCCACTTGCACATCAGCCGCAGAGTACGGCGATGTAGTAAATCAACAATCGATTTCTCTGTCCAGCTGAAATTGGAGATGCGAAAGAGATCCATCAGCGATTTAATGGATACCACCCGGACTCGACTCGAGTGCGAGAATGCAAATGACAGTTTAAGATAAAGACACGCATACTCGGAAAGATGACACCCCAGCTGTATATACTCGATGGCCTCCAGCTTTGGGTGAGTGTGAATCGGTGTCGAGTTCGTAAAAGATAAAATAATTTCAACTGAGGGAGAGTGATAGCCACGCATTTGATATGTCGTCAAAGTATACCTTTGGCATGACAAACGGTTACATGCTTAGTGAAAGGGCGAACGATTGGGGGGCAAATAAATGAGATTCCTTTTAATATTTATTTTCCATCGTTCAACAGCAATTGCCGAAGGCGAATCCAATCGAGGTACGTAAATATATCAAGAGAGCGGCTCGTCAAACTTGAAGAAATGAAGAAATTGTCAGACTACACAAGAGTAGGTGTGGGTATGGGTCAGATGTGCCAAATTGCCAGACTTTTTTTCACTCCCGGCGATTTGGATCAATACGAGTACTGCTGAATCGGTTCTTTGGTTTAAATTAGTTTTCTGCTTCCTGAGGGCTGATGTGGAATTGTATCATGGTCAATGACCAAAGGTTATTTTTCTTGTTCTTGTTGTTGGTCTTCTTCTTCTTGTGCTTCATATCCTTGGGTCAGCGTTAAAGTTCGGTGTAAATCAGGCGCTCAACTAGCAAGCTTCTCTAGATAGCCCTCCAGCTTTCAGTTGCTCATTCCAAGTTAGTTGAGGTCATTTTCGATTAGGTTCGCGAACTTACCCGACGTCTTTCTTATACTGGGTTTGAATCTAAGACTCTGCGGGACGGCTGCGGAAGGGCAATCCTTCAACCGAAATGGCCCAGTCATCTAAATAGCTCAATGTGTAGCTCTTTTGACTGTTAAAACTGGTTTTTCGTTGATTCCACTGAGTCGCATATGTGATTTTTATTTTGGCTTACTACTCCGAAATTAGGAGGCACAGATCAATGATTGGTATAGCTGTATAAACGTCCTTAGCGATTAATGCGCACAGATGAGGTATTTGTATTCAAAATGACGCTCATTTTTCTAACGCAAAACCACGGGTCAGATTCTGTAAGGCGAAACGATAGAACGTTTTCGTTTGCACGAATGATTT
Organism: Cheilosia variabilis; assembly: GCA_951230905.1. Classification (NCBI taxonomy): domain Eukaryota; kingdom Metazoa; phylum Arthropoda; class Insecta; order Diptera; family Syrphidae; genus Cheilosia; species Cheilosia variabilis. The sequence continues at coordinate 50,713,231 of OX579679.1, forward strand.
GCCCTATGTTACACAAGCAAATTTCTTCATGCACACGGAAACGTTTGATCGTTTTGCCTAATAGAATCTGACCCCAGGTTCACCCAAACGGGATGGAATATTTTCCAAAAGAACATTTTTTTCAAAATATTCAAATAAACCTTCATCTGCTTTTAGCGAGTCTGTGCTTTAAATCCACTGCGTTTCGAGTTCTAATAGTTGTAATTTTGACTGTCCAGGCGAATTTTTCCATACAAAATTGCCTATTGTGACCTACAAAATATTTAGTGTGAAGGCTAAAAATTTTTTTTGGTAAGGCCCTCAGTGGTTAGTGTACTGGTCTCAACAAAACAACAAACTCCATCTTAAAACGGGTTTTTCCAACTGGGCCACATCTCGCGAACGTTCAAAAAACATCCGAGATGTCATTAAAAATATCCTAAGATCAGCCGTTCCGACTCTAAAATTGTTTGTCCCTCGTACAAAACGAATAGTTGTGAGAAGCAAGGCCTTGGGTACTTGTACGGACTTGTTGCGCCAACTATTTATATTTTCCGAGCTTCTTTTATACATGTACAATTATACAAGCTGTCTGGTGAACATAGGATTTTTAAACCTTCTTAAAACTTCTTCCAATATTCCTTGATCTAGATGCGAAATGCTGAAACTTTTTGCCTAAAAGTCTACTTCTAGTGACAAACTCGCATTCAAATGGACGACGATTCTTCCCCATAAGAATCGCAGTCATAAAAATCACAGTCATAAAAATCCACATGGTCGCAGCAAAATGTCGCCTTGCAAAGCCTGATAAATTCTGAGATATTTTACTCTAAAAAGACGACAAATTTCGAAATATTTTACTCAAAAAAGACGACAAATTTTGAGATATTTTACTCAAAAAAGACGACAAATTTCGAAATATTTTACTCAAAAAAGACGACAAATTTTGAAATATTTTACTCAAAAAAGACGACAAATTTCGAAATATTTTACTCAAAAAAGACGACAAATTTCGAAATATTTTACTCAAAAAAGACGACAAATTTTGAAATATTTTACTCAAAAAAGACGACAAATTTTGAGATATTTTACTCAAAAAAGACGACAAATTTCGAAATATTTTACTCAGAAAAGACGACAAATTTCGAAATATTTTACTCAAAAAAGACGACAAATTTAGAAATATTTTACTCAAAAAAGACGACAAATTTTGAAATATTTTACTCAAAAAAGACGACAAATTTTGAAATATTTTACTCAAAAAAGACGACAAATTTCGAAATATTTTACTCAAAAAAGACGACAAATTTTGAGATATTTTACTCAAAAAAGACGACAAATTTTGAAATATTTTACTCAAAAAAGACAACAAATTTTGAGATATTTTACTCAAAAAAGACGACAAATTTCGAAATATTTTACTCTAAAAAGACCACAAATTTCGAAATATTTTACTCAAAAAAGACGACAAATTTTGAAATATTTTACTCAAAAAAGACGACAAATTTTGAAATATTTTACTCAAAAAAGACGACAAATTTCGAAATATTTTACTCAAAAAAGACGACAAATTTTGAAATATTTTACTCAAAAAAGACGACAAATTTCGAAATATTTTACTCAAAAAAGACAACAAATTTTGAGATATTTTACTCAAAAAAAACGACAAATTTTGAAATATTTTACTCAAAAAAGACGACAAATTTTGAGATATTTTACTCAAAAAAGTCGAACCTATTGCCTGCACTTCACCGTTCTCTAAGAGCTAGCGAACTTTTGCGAAACCGTATTCACTGATCGAATATCATTCGAATGAGACCAATGCCAAAGTAGCCCGCATGACTCCTCACTTCAACCACCTTCGATTCTCGCTTGAGTTCTAAGAAATCCGAAAAATAAATTCAACGCTATTTGATTATTTATTCAAAGACAACAAAAACGCCAGTCCAGTCTACACAGCATAAAATAAGCAATTTCCCCCAGGGGTGACTAATGCTGCTACTGTCGCCAAGTCGGCAATAAACACCCCGCCATTAGGTTCAATTAAAATTCCTTAACCTCGTGGTGATTCGGTGGAACACCAACCTGAATGTGGGATTTTTTTCACAAACGTATTGTCTACTTTTACTGCTGACAGCGATTCCGAGAAAAATTTCAAATACTCAATAGCAACAATCAGCTCGCCCCACAAAACACTTGTCGAAAGATACGACTCGAACAAGTGCACCGATCAAGAGGTGACCAAGCCAGGCACCTGTTTCACCAACTTCGCCTTGGACAACTTTGGCCGGCGGAATAAATTACTGGGCGTCGGGCCGCGTGCCGATCCACGATGCACTGATGGAGATGATGACGACAACGACAACGAAGAGCTAATTGAAATGTTCGCTTCCGATCGATTATAACAAAAAAAAAAACAAAAAGGTTCACAATAAGATTCAATTTTTTTTCTTCTTCAAGATTGATTCAGTTGTGGTGTTGTGGCGCTTGGTGCCTATGAGACTCTCAAGACGGGGTGTGGACAGGGACGCTGACTTAATACTAATTGTGGTGGTATATGGGAATTGAGCCGAGCACTTGGAGATTATGGGTATCACGTATCATCTCGTTTTGGGTTGTCAATTGTCATCTTTGAAGAGGCGTTGCCTATGAGGGTCATTATACTATTCCCTATATATTACGGTAGAAAATACTGCGCTTAAAGTACATTTGCAACGAGTTTACGTTTCAAGTTCAGAGGTGGCAAAGTAGCGATTTTGTACAAAAATCTTCAATCGCCCATCGAGTCGTTACTCTTTATGCCCATCATAGGCCCCACATGGCCCATTGATTGTTTTATCCTACATTCAACTGGGTGACCTCTCAAGCCAATAATCAGCGGCGCATCATTCCATTTTGTGGTTATTGGCACCGGCAATGACAAAACAATTTCACCATCCAACCGACGACGGATTTAATTGGTGAAAACGACTGCAAATGACCACCGTCGTGGGCATAATGGGCTACTTTGAGATTTGTATATGGAGAACGGGAAAAAAAATGAGAACAAGAAAATTGCACTGAAGCCAGTCTCTGGCTGATACCATGCAAATTAAGTCCAACGGCAGTGTCATCGTGTGCATATGGCTTGGATGGAAGTATTTATTGACGATTTGTGGTCATTTATCATTTGAAGTGATTGCCGCAATTATGTTTGTGATGGGTCCAGTGGGTAGTGCGCAATGCAATTCGTTTCTCAAGGCGGAAAGTAATTCAGGACAAGGGTAACCCTTTTTATTTTCAACCAAGTTCAAAAATATTGAGACAACTTAGATGCGATTTAAGATATTATGTAAGAGATGACTAAGTGTCACTGTGTCCGCAATTTACCTCCCGCCCTTCCATTAATACCGAGAATCAGTGCAATAATTATAAAACAGGGCCGCATTTCATGCGTTCCTACTTCTCTTGTCTTTTGTTCAGGCAGAGAAAACGACAGCAGTGTTTTCGATGTGCGCCCAACACTCCAAAAAGGAACACAAGTGGAGAAAGGACAAGCGTCGTCGACCTGACATAATAAATAAGATTTTGGACTGTAGGTCCGCTTAAAGCTTAAAATATTAAACGAAGAGTTGGCGCATTCAGGTATTCTATTTGTTTTTTGTGTACAAAGACCTAAAACTGTTTAAGTAAAGTCAAAGGTATTTAAGCAGACAAAAATGCACTTCGGTTAAAAACCTTCCCCAAAAGTAGGCGTGACTATGCCTCAAGCATAGCACAAAACAAGCAACCTCTTGTACTCTTTAGAAAGATTGAAAAAAAGTTTCCCTAAAATCCGTGCAGTAGTTTTCACGCCAACAGATAACAGGCATGAAACCCTTTAAAGTTTAAGTATATTGAGTAAGAAGACAGAAAAGACTTATATCAAAACGGCTCCCGAAAAGTAGGCGTGGCAATAAGTTACATAGGCTAAACCCTTTCCGGGGTTGTACGATATATTTTTTAAGAAGTTTCATCAAAATCTGTCGAGTAGTTTTCACGTCAACTACAAACTTCCATCCAATAATTGTTGAGGTATCTAAAAAGAAGTTTTTCACAGAAAAATGCTGTTTAGTATTTTTGCTAGATTTTGAAATAGAGTACAACAAGAAGATTAGGGAGTGGCAGCACGCCGAACTTATCTTCAGCATTTGGAAAACCCAAAAGATTGTAAATTCTTAACAGGGATCATTTCAAAGATTCTAAGGTTTCTATCTAGACAAATGGCATTCAAAAGTTTGGACACATTCAGTCTCCTGATGGTCTACAAATATAGTCCATTTTAAGTCACCGTTTGAGCGGATTTTCAAGGTTACTGATCAGTTTTTTATTTGAGACTGAGATTGATTTAAAAAGGTCTCGAATCTATTTGGAAAGTTATCATACTTCTGAACAGGTATCTGTCGGTGCAAAATGTTAGAACTGGACTACAATTCTACATACCGCGAATCATTTTTAGTGTCCAGGCTAAGTTTTTCGAACTCACAATGGAGACATTTTCAATACAAAATTGCATATTGTGACCTACAAAAAAAATATATAAGCAGAAGGTTAAAAATGGTTATGAGTAAGGCCCATCGATAAAAAGCTGAATATAAAAAAGTTAATTTAAAAAAAATATAAAAAACCCGACTTGCTCTAAAAAAAAAACCTTAAAAGATGGAAATGGAGGCTACGCATATTTGTTTAATGGTAGCCGGTCGAAATTCTGCTTTCAAAATTCAGCTTTGCAAAATTCTGTCTTCTCACACAAAAATGTTTCTTAACGAAATTCAGCTTTTTTTAATTCTGCTTACAAAATTCAGATTTTCAAATTTAAAACAATACAATTCAGCTTATTCTGTTTTTTTTTTTCCAACTAACAAATAATGTAAACGACGAGGAAAAAAAAGCAGATATAAAAAAAAACAATTTTAAATTTATAAGACTGATTGTCTTTTTTTACTTTTAATTTTTAAATAAAAATAAAATGATAATTAAAAAGAAAAAAGACAAAATAGAGTAAATATTGACAAAAAAATTTTAATAAAAAAAAAACAATATACATAATATAGGTATTGAAAAAAAAAATCCGAAATTTAATTAAAAAAAATATGAAGCAGTCAGAAATTATAAATTTTATTTATAATAATTTCTTTGGTTTTCTTTTTATACTTCATTTCGGTATAGTAAAAGGACAACCGAAATGATGCTTAAACAAAATTCCTCCGACAATCGACTCGGTAGGATCTTCGAATACTCGAAAACCATTTTCCTAGGAGGTTCGTTGTAATTTACTGTTACGCTGCGATTGATGGTTTAGTGGACTGACAAAGACTTTTCCTCAGTCCTCCTAAAAAATATCAATAGCAGTATCGCTTCTTTGTATTCGATAGATATTGTATTCGTACAAAATTTCGAACTCGGGATGTTAATCAATTCTGACATTACGATGATAGGCGAACTCAAAAAAGTGAGCCGAAAAATTCTGTCCGTATGTCTGTCTGTCTGTCTGTATGTCCCGAGGCGTACAGCCTAAGCAGCTGAACGGATTTCGTTCAAACTTCGGATTTAAAGTTTGGAAGCTTACAGTTCGGGGAAGTTTTTTTTTTAGCATGGTGACCTCAATGGTACTACCCATACAAAATGTTCATATCAGTTTGATTTGTTCGAAAACGGCTATAACGATTTCAACAAAAATTGATATTTAACCTTAAGTAGGTGAGGTAAACTTAACTGCATACTCAGTTTTCCGCTAAAAAATCGAGTAACGGTGCTTTTGAAATTTGGACATATCTCGAAAACGGTCTGTACGATTGTAGCAAAAATTAATTTCTAAGATAATATGGTCATTTCTAACTTAATGGAAAACTCAGTTTTTCTGTGTACTATCGTAAAATGGATTTTTGGAAAAAGTCATTTTTGAAAAATATAGTTTTCCCTAGTTTACCTCAAAACGGCATGATTTTGACCGAAATGCAAACTTAGAGTAAAATTGATGTTTTCAAAATTACTGCGTCCTTTATTTTCAATTCGAATCACTGGAAACGCTCACTTTAAAAACAGCTGATATCTCGAAAACCCCATTTTCGAATTCGATAAACACCTAAAAACCAAGTAATGCTTACATCCCTAAAAAAAAGATTTGCTTAAATGACTTTGAATTTCAGTCAGACTCGCACTAAACGAGAAAGTTTCTTGCGACCCAGTCGTGCACTTTATTTATAAATCGAAATCAATTCAAAAAGGTTGAATTTGTTATAAAAAGTTGAATACTTCTGCGATTATTTAAAGGTTTCACTCATCTTCCTGCTCCGTCAGGAGGCTGAGCTAGAATTTATTGAAAACAACTCTTATTTTATCAAATACGAAAAAGTGTAAAAAGGATTGCTTTCGACTGTAGCTCTTCCTTTCTTCGATTGACAGCTTTATAGGGTGCATCAGGCAGTGTTCGTGTTCATTTGGTTGCGGAAATGAATGATGAAAATATTCGTAATGACGCCTGTGTGTCCACGGAATTGGAGATTTAAAAATTTTGCGAAAATGTAAAATTTAAAACAAACGTGCGCTGCAAAAAAATATCCCGAATGCGAGTATTTTGTTGGGTTAACGATTCGTAAAAATTCGGATTGGGTGGGTAGTTTCAAAGAGCTGAGTGTTCAAATCCACATCCAAATTCTTGTACCCTCGGTATCGTGTAAGCTAGGACGATTCACATTTAGGTATGTGCCTTTTAATGGGCGGCATACTTTTTTCAGCCATCCTCTCTCGGCAAAGATGTGAAGCTTTTCTGAGTACGTGTATTTTTTTGGTAATTTCCCGTCCAGGTCGCAGTCATACATTGGAACTCGTGCAGTACACCGAAGTCATACGTTGGGGCGACTCTTTTTCATCAGAATACGCTGCAAATCATAGTTCCGATTCAAATACGCCGTTTCAACTAATATTGGAGGAACGTGCATAACTTTGCACATACCCCATTAGGGTATCCTGTGTAGAGTGTGATGGTGAAAATTCACCACGCTCATAATAGATTCCGAAGTTCTCCGCTAGTCGTACGTGATTATGCTTAATCCCTTTTTAATAGTACTCTCGTAGACACTTTTGAACTCAAACTTATTTACTCAAGATCCCCATCAATCACTGGAAACGCTCACTTTAAAAACAGCTCATATCTCGAAAACCACATTTTCGAATTCGATAAGCACCTAAAAACCAAGTAATGCTTACATCCCTAAAAAAAAGATTTGCTTAAATGACTTTGAATTTCAGTCAGACTCGCACTAAACGAGAAAGTTTGGTGCGACCCAGTCGTGTAAATAAAAGGCTACATATAAAAATTAAGAAAAGAGAAGCTAAAATTAGAAAAAAAAGATGTCCTCTCCAGCGCGCGCTTTTCAACATTTTCCAAACCTATTGTTTGCAGAATTTCGTAAAGCAGAATTTAGAAAAGCAGAATTTTGTAAAAAGAATTTTGACCCCAACCCTTTTTTAATCTATGTATAGGTAGCCTCCGATTGGCAATAGGTTATACCTGAATGTGTCTTGTTTACATCTTTTTAGTTCTTTTTCACAGTCAGTCAGGTTCTTTGGTTTTTAAAATTAGCTTTAATTCCTTGTTTCCTGGTTCACGGATGCGTCAATTTAACTACAGGTTTTTGGATCCAATACTTGTAGCTGTTGTGAAAATTCAAAATTGTTAAAGAGCTGTATTAAATGGCAGTTTGTCCGCAGGACGAAAATCTAGTTGTACAAAGATTTCACAATTAAAACGACCAGAGCGAGGTGGTCTCATTACTTCTTCTTTGACAGTTTTGCCTTCATCTGACACACAACTTAATCGTGAGTTCCGTAAAATGTGCGCAGCGTTCTGCTACCTTTCTCAGAGTTTCAACTTGTTTCTCCTTCTTAGCAGGTGCGCAGTCTGAATTTCGGACACTAGTGGGTGATCAGTCATTTCGTAAATGGACAACTTTTTGAATCTTGACTCTTGACTCTTGGAAAAAAGCACGTTCAAATGGGCGAGATTGCACTGAAAGTGTTGCTTGAAACTCTCTGCAAACTCACCTAGGTCGCACTAGTTCCCTTCGCAGTTTAAATGCTGACTGTTGATGCGGAGCATTTATACTGCGAGCAAGTTGCTCTGGTATACTTGGTTTCAAAGAGCAGCTACCCAAAAACTTGGTTTCAGTTCGACAACTCCTTAAGAACTGATGATATAAGAAGTTGAAATAAAAACATAAAGTGGACACCTGATTGAAGTTACTACAGGATCGGGAAGAGGTTCTATCGCAGCTCCAACGTCCGACATCCCAAATGCAAAATGCGGTCCCAAATCTAGGATGGGCAATATGAAACAAACAGACATTTCCAACACAACTCGCTGACATCGAGAAGTTGCAAGTTAAAAGGTTGAGTAAACGGCTTAAAAATGGCACAATAGATCTTTTAGGTCGCAGGAGAGTCAGAAAGTTTTGTAAGCGTTTTATAGACTTTTTTCCCCCTCAAGTCAACATTCCACACAGCAGCTACGACTTTGTGGATACTAAGGGGCCTGAACGGAGGACCATCTCAGTTAGTTTAGTTGCACTGCTCCAATTAAACTCTTCCCATGGATACAGTGTGTAAGACTCCCCTTCTATCTAACAGCACATTACTCCATCAGTTCCATTCGCACCGAACGAAAATGACATCACGACCAAAACGTGCTGCAGCCCGTCCTTTTGTGAACAGTTAGCGCCATTGTAAAACCACATGTAGCTTCGAAACGCCATAAGTTGCCGCATCATGTTTGTCACCAGAAATGTCGCATCTTCCCCAATAATTGGCCGCACAAATTTTAATTTATATCTCACTTAGGACTGTCAGCGAAGGCTGCTCGTTCGCCCCCTCGCTCGACCCAAAATCTCATTTATGTGTAATTTATCATCACAAGTCCACAAAATATTGGTTATTTCGAGCACTGTGCCCCAATAAAACAAAACGCGCAGTCCGCATCCGTTTAATTAATCAAGTTGACTGCTGCAGCAGCGGCGGTGCCGCTGACCTAATTCCTATCCAAGTTCCAAAGCCACTCGAGCTATAAAGAGAAAGAAAAACATCATCTTCTCCTCGGATAAGCGAAAGTGACGAAAATGTGGGATGGGAAGAGTCTGCACCGAAAAGAATAAATAAAAAAAACATCACAATGGCTGCAACCACTGTTTGGGCAAAATCACTTTTCCACGCTTTACCACGCTGTGGTGCAACGCAGTGGAACAGAGATCTACACACGGGATATGAAACCGAACTCAGTGGGTCTCTAAATACCCTCCCTCCTCTCTTGAGGTCAGCGACAGAAAGTCTTCAACCGAAAAGCCACCAGACTTTGGAGTCACATAACGTGGAACGCAATTGATGACAGATTATGTCTATGGCGGACTTGCGTGCGTTCTATTGGCCCTTTGAGCTTGCGTGTGGCTTTTTGGCCAAGGGGAACCATTTTCAAACAGGCGATGAAGCGCGTTCTCTTGGGCAGAGCCATTTCCCACAATTAGCTGGCAGTTGGCGGCCGAGAAGTTCACTTACCAAGGCACGACCCATTGTTGTTTGCTTCCGGGTATGGATACGTACTAGGCCACCACCGGCGTTTTTGGGAAGTCCATTGTACGCTCTGGCATATCGATTACCTCGCTGCAGCGGATATCGTGTCTTCGATGGGAATTCTGGGAACTTGCGTCGATCCATGTGGGTCCCCGCTGCAGAATTGCAACAAACAAAGTTCGTAGCTTTGCCACTCGAGCCAGTGTCACTTTAAGGACGCGTCTTCTTCGTGCATTCGCCATAGCATGCACAGGCACACCTACCCCTCACCAATCACAATGATCACGCCGATCGATCGTAGCCGGCTTTGATGTTTTTTCTTTGTTTTTTCCCTTCCATTGTGGCGCGCGGATGCGCATTTGCCTCTTGTAATTATCCCTTTCATCGATTTCCTGCGTCTCTCCCTCTCGTGACGGCGCGGCGGCTTGTTCTTGATTTAAACAGATCGATTGATACGAGCGCGGAGAGTATTTAACGTTGCCTGCCATTGTTTACTGTGGTGTGGAGGTGATGACGGCTGTGGAATGTGAAAGGCGTTTGACAATTTGCTTTTTGATTTTCCAGCCCAAGCCGACTTGATGCGTTTCATATGTTGACAGATCGAATTATCGGAGGTAATGTCACTGGTGGTATGTTCAAAATTCCGATATAAAGCCGTAGTTAATCTGTTAAGGAAATGGACCAAATACAGGACCGGTTTTCAATTTGATTGTGTGACTGTGGTTGGGGGGGAATTTTTGCCTTCCATGATTTCAAACTGTGTGTAGTGATTTCGTTGTACTATGAGGCTGAAGAGGCTTTCATGGAAGAGTTTTTGACTCTACACTACGGAGTAAAGTTGTACTCGGGAGCTTTAATGCTTAGATCGGGCTAGTTCGAAGGCACGGGCGTCAATTTCCAGTTGTCCCCGTATCGCTATGTCATTAAAGACGCAACCGAAAGAACCGAGTAGGCTCCACAGAAACTCCAGTAAAAGTGTCCGTGATTTGACGACGGAAAAAAATTTGACCGAAGCAGGCGTCATTCTTCTCGGTTCGAAAGCCTTTAAGTGACCTAAGTTGAAGCCAAATTGGTCCTTCTAAGGCTTGTGGACTTTAAGTCTCTTTTTATTAGTTCAGACCTACCTAATTTAGGGACAGATAGAATCGACGAATTGGACAGAACGTCAAAATTTACAACTACAACTGTGAGGAAGTTAGGGACTTTCTCTACCTCGGTTTTGCAATTGCATCTGAGAATGTCATCTTTTCGGAAGTTAAGCGAAGATTGGCTCTAGCCAATCGCTGTTTCTTTGACCTCAGAAGGCAAATGAGTAGCAAGGGCAGCTAAAGACCCAGAACTTGAGAGCCATATGAAAGTAGAACCTTTCTATAAAGTTGGCGAAGACTTAGTCTTGGTACAAAAAAATTGGCTGTCGACTCTGTAGAGAATTACTGATTGGACGTTTTTGTATCAAGACTAAGTCTTCGCTATCTTTACAGACAGTCGTTTCAAGAGGAAGGCCGAAGCTTGTACAAAAGTTAAGCTGTGCAAACTGCTACAATCAGGCAAAGGTCAATCCACCACAGTGCTGTTTAGGACCGCCGGATTCGAAGGTTAACGAAAAAATTCCTCTTTACTCATGAGAGGCACCTTGTTTCCGTAGTAGTCCCTATACATGTTGGAAAAATGTATGTCACCCATGGTGGGATAGTTTTGGAGGAGTAATCGTCATTTATCGATGCAGGTTTACGGTGTTTACAATAAAAATAAAGTGCACGAATGGGTCGCACGGAACTTTCTCTTTAAGTGCGAGTCTGACTGAAATTCAAAGTCATTTAAGCAAATCTTTTTTTTCGGGATGTAAGCATTACTTGGTTTTTAGGGGTTTATCGAATTCGAAAATGCGGTTTTCGAGATATGAGCTGTTTTTAAAGTGAGCGTTTCCAGTGATTCGAATTGAAAATAAAGGACGCAGTAATTTTGAAAACATCAATTTTACTCTAAGTTTGCATTTTGGTCAAAATCATGCCGTTTTGATATATTTTTCAAAAATGACTTTTTCCAAAAATCCATTTTACGATAATACAGAGGAAAACTGAGTTTTCCATTAAGTTAGAAATGACCATATTACCTTAGAAATGAATTTTTGTTACAATCGTATGGACCGTTTTCGAGATATGTCCAAATTTCAAAAGCACCGCTACTCGATTTTTTAGCGGAAAACTGAGTATGCAGTTAAGTTTACCTCACCTACATAAGCTTAAGTATGAATTTTTGTTGAAATCGTTAGAGCCGTTTTCGAACAAATCAAACTGGTATGAACATTTTGTATGGGAAGTACCATTAATATTGAGGTTACCACGCCAAAAAAAAAAACTGCCCCGAACTGTAAGCCCCCAAACTTCAAATCCGAAGTTTGAACGAAATCCGTTCAGCCGCTTAGGCTGTAGGCCTCGGGACATACAGACAGACAGACAGACGAACAGACGGACAGAATTTTGCGACTCACTTTTTTGAGTTCGCCTATCATCGTAATGTCAGAATTGATTAACATCTCGAGTTCGAAATTTTTTTTTTTGAATACAATATCTTTCTCTAACTACGTAATGGAGAAAGTTAAAAAACGGGCTGTCAGTTTCCAGTTCGTTCTTCTTGTTGACTTTTAGGGGCAGGGCTTAGGTTAGGTTGGGTAAAGCTTGAACTCTATTGATCCCGTCATTTACTATAAGGACACATCTGTACAAAGAACTTTTTGGTAACTTTTAGTTTGACAACTTGTCATTTGTTAGTTGGGTGCGATGGCTTGCGACTTGAAATGTTTCGTTAGAGCTTGTCCGCAATCCACCTACGATTTCTCGGACTGTATGAGATTTCCACGCTTGCAACGAGCTTCGCACCGGACCAATCTCAGTCCTATTGTGATGCAGGTTTGAAGAAATGGCTGGATCTCTGTCAGTCTTGCATCATTTGACATCGCTATTGGTAAGTGGTCACTCAGGGGGTTTCTCAAAGCTTTATCGACAGCCATTCCCACCAGCGGCGTATGCAGGCGGGGGGAAAAAGCCCGTGAACTTCTAACGCAGACTCAGAGGGCTGTGAAAAACTCTTTGATGTATTCCATTAGGGACATTTCATCGCAAAATAAAGTCTCGCCTCCCGAGAAAAATACTGAGTGCGCTATTGCCACCGTTCAGCGGAGATCGTGCCATCGATATCGTGCCATCGATGTCGTCTCCACTTTGTTTTTGAGAAGCTCTAGAGACATTTGAAATGTTACGTAAAAGTACATAAATAAGAATTTGGCGCAACAGGTTCGTTTAGGTACTCAAGACCTAGCTAAAGCAGGCATCTACTATTTTATGCCGAGTCCGAACGCTCGAGCTAAGAAGTCTTTCATGACAGTAGTACTCTCGGATTTTGTTTGTCAGAAGTGGCCCAGTGGAAAAAATCTTAGGGTGTAATTTGTGATCCAGCCTTGGACCCCTTGCTCAGTCGTCCAGGTTTCTAACCACTGAGCCTAGCTTTATAAGGTGCTTTTATAATTCGCCTCGGGTCTTTTAAAGTCAAAGACGATCTTTTCCAATGTTTTCGGACCTTTTTTTGCGTCTTTGGCGGGTTATTCATAAAATATTTGCTGGCTCACTCAATACCTATTGTCTTCTACCTCCGTTGTTCTATCAACCTCCGGACTGTCGAAAATCTTCAGAATACGGACGTCTGTTCGAGGACTTCTTCATCGACAGAATCCCATTTAGAGTTGAGTGAAAACAGTGGTAGGACTTTGCGAACCTGACTCTCAACAGCTTGGAGTTGCCCATAGCAACTCTTAACAGTTGGCTACACTGTTAGGAGCTACTATTGCCAAGCAGGCGAGTTTTAAAATCAGTGGGAGGTCAATGTATATGGTTCAACCTCCTAAAACTGCTTTCGTCTTGCCTCTGTTAAGAGCTGCAAGATTTATGCTGGTGGACAGTGATGTCGCCGTACTATTATAAAGTTTCAAAGGAGAGCGCGAGAGAACTTTTCAACGATTGAAACATTTCAGATCAAGAGGTTTTAAGGCGTCCAATTTATTTGCAAGTCGAATTGCCACAGGAAAATATTCGAGCAACAGATGTAAAAAATCCGAAGCTAGAAACGCTGCGTTCCTTGGTAGAAAACGTATCAGAAAGAGCCATAGTTTGTCGTCTAAAAAAAACCGAGGAATTGATTTGAAGGTCTCTCTTCCTATTCCAATAGAAGTACTTGTCATATGCCTACGCTTGATTTAAAAAAAAGGCATTTACCCAACAGCTGGTTGGGCCACCCAGCTGGCAGCACCCGAGGCTCTCTCTGAATTAATGGAATGGATTCCAACCAAATTTAAAGTCAATCAAACCCCTTGACTACTGCACTAAGTACCACCAGCGGGCTTATTAGACATCGTTCAATAAATTTGTGCTACAATATAAAACAGAGCTGATTTCGAAAGAACACATCGTCCCCCTTAAGGCACATCCGTCATCATTCGAAATGCGATCCATTTTCATCGGTAATGTGATGATTTAAAAAAATGTCAATTATCGCTAATGGATGGCGTGCTGCTCGCTCTTGATAAAATCGGCGCCAGCTTACCACGTTCCTTGGGTACGCTGCCAGCGTCGATTGTGTCGAAACGGTGGCTCCATATATGCACCAGCGGTAGCTTTGTTTTTGAAACCTGAAACCCCCCCGAGCTTATTAGCGCTCTTCTGTATATACGCAGCGAAATATCACTTTACAATCACAAATCCATTTGATTTTAATAGATTGCGCAAGAAGTGTCGCTTCTTTTAAATTAACAAAACGGCTACCCCTTGCACAATAAATAAGAACACCTAACCCACACACAGCCATCATCGTCCACTCAATCACACTCGCTGGGGAGCTCCCCCATTTATCAGCACAGAAAAGCTGTTACCCCACCGCATTCGTATCACCCGTCTGCTATACATGAATGAATAGGCCTGCCAGCCCTCCCCCAATCAATCATACGCCGAAAGTTGGGAATACAGACGACAAAGTCCAGGAGCCCTTCGCGTTAACTCACTCCCCCGCACGCAAAAAGACGATAGACGCTCGCTCCAAGAACTGAGTAAATAGAAACGTCAGGAGCGAAAAAAATGAATAATGAACTGCGACTGGCGCGATACGGGGATCATCTGAATTGGGGTTGACTAAAGTGAATTGCAGAGGGGTGCCCTGCTCAGAGTGGGTGCAGTCGTGTTGTAGGTGTGTTTTGTATCCCCCCCTGACCAACAAAAGAGTGAAATCTAATTGCGGCGAAAGAAAGAAAAAGTTTTCGACTTGTTCTCTTTTCTTTCTGAAAGTTTTAACAGTTTTTGTTGACGACTGGCGCAGCAATTAGACGTCATTAAGTTTCTAATTATAATGCCAGTCTCGCCGGCAAGAGATCATGGATCATAATTTTTGTTATCATGTTTCGCGCTTCTTGTTGTTCTTTTTGTGTTAACTTGTGAAATCTTTTAATCAGAAGAAAAAAGATGTGAAAAGAAGTGTAAAAGATGCGCGGATTAGTGGACAGAGGGGGGGGAGCCATCAAATGCAGAAGACCCGCACCATAAAATGGATTAAACTTGAACTCATTAAAAGCTGATGCGTGGAATTTGTGAACTCGATGAGCAGAGGAGGTATGCTCTGTGCAAAGTCTGTAGGAAAGGCGCTGGGTGGGTTCGTTTTGTGTATCATCTTTGTTTGCAGGTCCTCTGAATGCATCAACGTGGGGACTTCTGGGGAAATTGTTTGAAAAGTGCGAAGGAAAAGGGACGACTGACAAAGGCCCTAGGGAAGAACAGTAAACATCTTGTAACTGCTCATCTACTGGCGAAAAAGGGAGGCTACCGTCTTTTAAGCAGATTCAGAGTTGACGCCATTGAACATGGTTGAGTGAGATAGGCTGGTTAAAAAGAAAACACAACTTACCTATAGCAAGCGAGGTCTTAACCTACTTTTTCAAACATTCATCTAAAAGCTGTTGCACTATCAAATCGCCTCACGGCACCACAATGAAGCACCCAAAAGATTCTCTATATAAGAAGACTGGCCGAATATTGAATAATTGCTTAGGAGGACGTCCATAAACGACTGGGCACCCGCAACTCTGTTAATGGATAAGCGGGACGTTTATAAACGTTGTTGGGGTAGCTTCAATAAAGACTTGAAGAAGAAATTCAAAGAGGGAACACTTCGAAGGCGCAACGACCTCCCGTTGTCGCACCAGAAGATGTTCTATTCAAATTGTATTAACTCGCTAACGTAAGCCAACAACCAACCATGCGATTCGATTTGTAGCAAAATAATAAAGGCACTCGGATGTACATACAGTGTACAGTGTCGTGTTCCACAAGGCTCCATGCTAGGTACGCTGTTGCTAATCTTTGTTAGATGGACTACGAAGACTGTCGGACAGCGGTGCATTTAAAATGATTCGCTTTTTACATGTATGGAGAAGCTGAATCGCAGTTGCTGTGGAAGCTATTGGGACTGTTGAGTTAGGGCTGGTAAATCGCTTCTTAAGACACTGAAATTCCGGTGCAAATCTGATCCTACACACAGAAAAATAAATTGTAATGCCAACAATTTTCGTTCGGTAAAATGAACCCAAATATCAAAATCTTTGATTTAAGAATGAAATTGTTGGCAATGGTGTAATAAAATTCTTATGGAGAGTATATTATTCTTACGCTGTTTCTTGAAAACTTAAAAAACAAGTTCTTGTTAACAAAAATAAGAACCAAGAACTTTTAACTTACAATTTTAATTTCTTTTTTTCTGAGTGTATAACTGACAAAGCAACTAGGTACGTGTACTCGTACACATTGGGCCTTACCAATAATCATTTTTAACCTTCACCTTATATATATTTTGCAGATCACAATACGCAATTTTGAATGGTAAATTTCGCCATTTTGAGTTCGAAAAGTTAAGCCTGGACACTAAAAATGGCGTTAAATTTGATATTTTTGGGGTTGTTTATAGGAAAACGCCGAGAAAATATTAAAATTTTATATTTTGCATGAATATTTAAACTGAACAACTAATAAAAGATTTATTGATTTTAAATAATGTCTGCTATTACAAAATATGTCTGAAATATTAAATTTGAACATAGAGGAAGATGGGTTTCAATGCAAAAGTCTATTTAAATGAAATCCTTATTTAAATTGATAAATTAAATAATAAACTGCAGAGTAACATATAATACTTTATGTTACAGTAAAGGACATTTGAGTCTTTTAGACAAGTCTTCTAATTGGAAGGCTTTCATCGACACAAAATTGAGTCACATATACCGTGTGGTGACTATAATTTAAATTAAATTTGGATAATAGTCACAAATTTCTTGGGCAGGCAAAACTATCTGAAAGAAATACGAGTGCAAGCAAAATCCAATGAGAAAGGAAAATTATTTCAATAAGAATGAACTGAACTTCAAGAAACATTCGAAAAACTAGGAATTTTCTTAAAACCATTTTTACATTTCCAAATGACGTTTCCAAAAACCATTTTCGCAGATATAAAAAAGGTCACATTTCAGGTTCGTTTTTTTGTAATGCTACGTTATTAAGACCTTAAATAGTATATCGATTTCTCAACAGCTTACTGAAAAGAAGATTTGTCCACTTTGGAAAAAATCAAATTTTGGTCGACCCAAAACCTCTCCGAGGCTGGCACTTTTCTTAACTATTTGGAAGCTCGTTTGCAATTACTCCTTTAGACAAATAAGCAATTTGTTTAACACAGCTAATGGACTGGCTTTTAAAAACAAAACTAATATTCAAGAAGAGGAAAAAGAACATAAAAAATTACCAGTTTCAAGTGAAGATTGAAGAACAAATAATGATAATGGGCAAATTTGCAAGTTTAAGGAGTAATCCTTTTCCAAACGTTCTTGGCTGTGTAGACGGAACTCAAATACCCATACTAGTACCCACAATAGACCCAACAAGCTATATTAATAGAATTTTGTTTTTGTCCTTCTATAAATTCGGACTACATTCCTTTATTTTTTAAAGCAGAGTTGATCGCAATTTGACTTTCATTTTGCTTATATGAACGCAGATGATAACTTTTTGTAACTTCCTCCATTACGTAGTAAGAGAAAGATATTGTATTTGTACAAAATTTCGAACTCGAGATGTTAATCAACTCTGACATTACGATGATAGGCGAACTCAAAAAAGTGGGTCGCAAAATTCTGTCCGTCTGTCTGTCTGTATGTCCCGAGGCCTACAGCCTAAGCGGATGAACGGATTTCGTTCAAACTTCGGATTTGAAGTTTGGGGGCTTACAGTTCGGGGCAGTTTTTTTTTGGCATGGTAACCTCAATATTAATGGTACTTCCCATACAAAATGTTCATACCAGCTTGATTTGTTCGAAAACGGCTCTAACGATTTCAACAAAAATTCATTATTTAAGCTTAAGTAGGTGAGGTAAACTTAACTGCATACTCAGTTTTACGCTAAAAAATCGAGTAACGGTGCTTTTGAAATTTGGACATATCTCGAAAACGGTCCATACGATTGTAACAAAAATTCATTTCTAAGGTAATATGGTCATTTCTAACTTAATGGAAAACTCAGTTTTCCTCTGTATTATCGTAAAATGGATTTATGTAAAAAGTCATTTTTGAAAAATATAGTTTTCCCTAGTTTACCTCAAAACGGCATGATTTTGACCAAAATGCAAACTTAGAGTAAAATTGATGTTTTCAAAATTATTGCGTCCTTAATTTTCAATTCGAATCACTGGAAACGCTCACTTTAAAAAGTGCTCATATCTCGAAAACCCCATTTTCGATTTCGATAAAACCCTAAAAACCAAGTAATGCTTACATCCCGAAAAAAAGATTTGCTTAAATGACTTTGAATTTCAGTCAGACTCGCACTAAACGAGAAAGTTTCGTGCGACCCAGTCGTGCACATTATTTTCTTTTACATTGATTGCAATTTTACAATTAATTAATTGCATTGCTGTCGCATTTGTACTTTTATGAACTCAGCCTTATTTGGACTAAAAAGACAACAGCGTCACCAATTGGATCTCATTCAAACTACGCTCTTTCTCCAGCCGGCAGTTCTAAGAAAAATCTGCAAGATCGGTCGATTAATTTTTACGTCTATGCTTACTCAAAACTCTGGGCCTTACTAATAATCGTTTCCTACCTTCACACAAAATTTTGTAGGTCACAATTGATGATTTTATGTGGAAAATTTCGCCATTGTGAGTTCGTAAAACCTCGCCTGGCCACTAAATATGATTACTGGTATCGCGCACTATCATTTGAATTGGATCACCGTCGACGCGAAAGAAATATTTTCGTGACACTCCCTGAATGTATGCAACGGATTTGTCAAAAACTGTCACGTCAATTCAATACATCTCGTCCACAGACTTTCATTCGACACTTATCCGCCATCAATTCATATATAATCTCACCCAAATACTTTATACGCTTCCTTAAGTCACCATTCGAGGTAGCATTTCAAAATTGAAAATCCCAATTATTCGGAATCATTTCCAAATTGATCCACAGACAAACTCAATTTCAATGGCGAAAAACGCGATGAAAATTGAGCACAAATATTGACATCCGACGATGACTGTGACAGCAAATGAAACCCCCATCGCGATTGCACTGCACGTTGCAAATTGTCCGACTGTTTACTCAATCCAATGGCATCTAATCAATTTCCATTGTGAATAATTATTTATTATCACCCACTGCGACTGATGATGGTGTTCAAATAATTTGCCCGTCGTCACACGAGCAGCGGAAGTCCGAACTCGTCGGCAAATATCGTTAATCACAATTAGTATCGGCATTAGAATTAGTTGTTGCTCTGAATTGGCCTATGCTACACCACGACCACTTTGTGAATACGATATCGTTGGCGGCCGATGACGTGCTCAGCTGAATGCTGATAAATTATCGATTCCGGTCGCAAATATTTAAATATCGCATCATAATGTAAATTGAGTTATAACAATGTGGGAGCGCGTCGGGTCATTAAACAGCGATATCCGGCAGAATATGTCAACAATAGGCATTATTTGTTTTTTTCCTGATCGACGAGACGAATTTGTATGGCGTCCTCGTCGTCATCGTCGTCGTTGTCGTTGTCGACGGGACGCGATAATTTATGTGAGAAGTCGGCGGAGCTTTTTGGCAGTTAATCAGTGATCTCACAGATTTGTATAAAATATGACAATACGAATTAATGGCAGACGATAATCGATTTGAGATTGAAGTTTGGGAGCGAATGACGGTCAAGGTCGATGTCGTTTGCAATTGATTGAATGCGTGTATGATAGACTTTGGTAATTGATGGTTGAAGTTTGAAGATGTTATCGAACTATGTAAACTATGGTTATGGTAGTTTCTTTTAAATGTCTTCTTCTTCTTCTTTTTGTTTTGCAAAAGCCAATCTGTCCACCATGCGGATCTTCGACAATTCCTTGGGCCTTTGGTGTTCCTAGCCTGGTTTCTGAATAGGGACACACAAGAAACGCACTCAAGACGCTAATATTTATAAAAAAAACCGGCCAAGTGCGAGTGTCACTCGAGCACCGAAGGTTCCGTACTTCGCTAGAGTTGGGAATTGCCAAAATTAATTACAAGCAAGTAAAAAATTTGTGAAGTTTTCATTAACAGTCAACGAATACTAAAATGAAACATATAACTCAGAAGTCAGAAGGCCAGAATCGTTTCCACATTTCTCATGGCAACATAGCTCCCCTCCCAGTTAAAAACACAACCATTCCATAGCCATACATTGCAGATGATGAGATGAGGTAAACTCATTACATGCTACATTAAAGTAAGCGTAAGAATAGAGAACGCGCTCTAATGAAAGAGCTTGCTTTTGCACAACAATATGTCATTTAATGAATTTAAATGATTTAATGAATGGAGAATTGGAGAATGGAGATGACCGAGAGCACAAACACTAGTGTGGAGTGTGGTCTGTGACTGTGGTGGCGGAGTGTAAATGAGTATGAGTAGAGTTCAGTATGCATTAAAAATTCCAATTGGAATCGATTAAGAGAACACACCAATAACGAATGAAAAATAGTTAAGGAGCGTACTTTATATAGTGATTGGCAGTTTTTTGTAAATATCTTTTAAAATATTAACTTTTCCGCAAAACAGTCTTCGGCACATATATAGCTACGAGCATGATCTACAAAAAAGGTTAATACCCATTTTTTTGTAAATCCAGAAATAAACAGCTTTTTGTGCGAATGAAAATATTTTTTTCACCAAATTACTAATAACTCGAAAATCAGTAGATGTATTGCTACCATTGGTATTTGTCGTTTAACTAGACGCTATACCGGATGTTGTGTGAAATTTCAGCCTTCTACGTCAATAAGTTTCTGAGATAGACCTAGGAACAAAATTGGTCCAGTGGGTTCGGACGGACAAAAGCGAAACTAATAAGGTTCCGTTTTTTCCCTTTGAGTACGGAACCTTAAAAAGAGCTTGAAACGATGTCATCTTCACGATTTTGGTACAAATGGTTGCATATTGTATGTGCGAGGCACATAATCAGGGCGGAATGAGGTACAAATCTGGCAAAGCGTTTTGCATATTAAAAAAAAACATTCAAACCGCGTTTCTGTGCACTTTGCCAAAGCTGTACCATTTACAACATTGTTTGTCTATTATAGTTTAGAAAGTGCCCTGCAAAATGTAGGCGGTATTGAATAAGGGGCGTGGCGTAGAAATTCGAAAATGGTAGAACATTGCTCTGGCCTATGTCAACTCAACGAGCCGTCATTAGTTTTAACTTTCTCGTGTATACAACTCTGACATTACGATGATAGTTTTTGACAGCTAACTCAGTCTTTCAATATAAAAAAATGTTTTCAAATTATATTCGCGTTTTAAACAATTGATTTTCTATAGCTCACCGGAATACAGACACAACCCGCGATACGAATAATCATTTTTAGTGTCCCGGCTAAAATTTTTCGAACTCATCACAATGGCGAAATTTTCAGCCTTCTACGTCAATAAGTTTCTGAGATAGACCTAGGAACAAAATTGGTCTAGTGGGTTCGGACGGACAAAAGCGAAACTAATAAGGTTCCGTTTTTTCCCTTTGAGTACGGAACCTTAAAAAGAGCTTGAAACGATGCCATCTTCACGATTTTGGTACAAATGGTTGCAAATTGTATGTGCGAGGCACATAATCAGGGCGGAATGAGGTACAAATCTGGCAAAGCGTTTTGCATATTAAAAAAAAACATTCAAACCGCGTTTCTGTGCACTTTGCCAAAGCTGTACCATTTACAACATTGTTTGTCTATTATAGTTTAGAAAGTGCCCTGCAAAATGTAGGCGGTATTGAATAAGGGGCGTGGCGTAGAAATTCGAAAATGGTAGAACATTGCTCTGGCCTATGTCAACTCAACGAGCCGTCATTAATTTTAACTTCATCGTGTTGAGTAAGAGTACAAAAAAAGTTTTCAACTCACAATTTTAATCAACTCTGACATTACGATGATAGTTTTTGACAGCTAACTCAGTCTTTCAATATAAAAAAATGTTTTCAAATTATATTCGCGTTTTAAACAATTGATTTTCTATAGCTCACCGGAATACAGACACAACCCGCGATACGAATAATCATTTTTAGTGTCCCGGCTAAAATTTTTCCAACTCATCACAATGGCGAAATTTTCCATACAAAATTGCACATTGTGATCTACAAAACATTTATTGTGAATGTAAAAAAAACGCCCAATGTTTTGCCCTAAACTGCATATTTAAACTTGAGTGCAATGTTTTCAAAAACAGCTTATACCTCGAAAACCCCTTATTCCATTTCGATGAAAATTCGAACGGAAGATGATTTTTACACTCTCAACAAGGTGTTGTATTTAGTTTTTAGCAAAGCAGCTATAGAACAGTACTTTTCGAGCTGAACATTTCAAAATTTTGTAAACCATTTTGTTAACGTATTTTTTCAAAACCCGCTCCAACGATTTTTATTGATTGAAATTCATATGTAGTTAGTTATCAAAAGTTGCAATATCATTCTTAGCTTTTCTTAAGAAAAAAAAAATTACTTCAGATCAATAAGACAGTTCCAGTTCAAACTGAAAACATCTCCTTACTAAATTTACAAACTTATACGCTTGACGCTTATGAATATCAGGCATTAGATACCCTATACAACCTACAAAACCATTAAGCGTCGAAACGACTGCGAACTCCTCACTTTTTGCGCTCACACATACCTTAAAATGAAAATTTCAAAAATCTCCGAACTCTGAATGGCAGTACTTTAAATAAACATTTTTATTTTACACTATTTTAAAAATTAAATTCAAAACTGCTTCTAAAGCGCCTACCCTATCTTCTAATCGCAACATTTTTCAACGCAAGTCTGAAATCTTCTGTCAGTTTGTAGTTCTGTAGTTTTTGCGTCTAATTCGAAGGTGAATGTGGATGTACCTACGATTTATTCAATTGGGCGTCTACCATCTATTTACGAACTGAAATAAAATAAACCGAACATTCAATTCTTGCGACCCAATCGTCCACTTATGTTATTGTGATGCGAACATGCACAAAGTATAATAGAGAGGAAAAGGCAGAGTGTGCCCTTCTTTATGATTTACAGAATTTAATTTTACTTTGATACACAGCACAAAACACAGTTTGTTGACGTGACTGTCAGTTAACAGTCTTCCAATTCTCTAACGACATCGCCATTTTGAATTTTTCATATACGGAACAAAAGTGAGTGACTACCTAACTTAAAATTCAGTAATTTCGTCTACAACTATTTTATCGTTGAGGACGTTCGAGAATCCAATCTAGTAAGCCTGACAGCTGTCTAACTTCGAGTTTTTCAGTTTTTATTAACCTGTATTGGTGACGTGAATAATTTCTTTTTTTTTCATTTGACTTTGGATGGGTAGCCGACAAATCTATAGACAACAAGTTTTTTACTTGTGACTTGTGTTAAGTTGACATTTCGTTCATGTGGCTAACGTAGGAAAAGCGACAGTACCGACCAATTTAGTTTTCGCGTTCAGAGTACTTTCTCTAACACAATTTGCAGCATTATAAGTCATAACTTATCCAGCTGTCAGAAGTAATTTTCTATTTAAACTCAGTTATAACACACGGCGCAGACGAATAGTATTTTTCGAATATAATGTACCCTCCAATATGAAAGTATTATGTTTGACTGAAGGAACAACCATAATTTCATTACATTGGAGTAATCCAGCTTAAGCCAATGTGCGGTTACACTGACTGACGTTCTATGACGTGATATCAAAAGAACAAAGCGCTTGACAGAACTTGAATTGATTTCTCGACATACTTGGCACATGCTTAAGCTCACGTAATTCAGATGTCAAAAGCTGTAACATTCTTGTCAAATTGACAGACAAAGTGTGATTACACTGACTGACATTCTTTCTCGGTACCTACATTAAAAGAACAAAGTTTGACGGAACTGTAATTGATTTTCTGCCATACTTGGCACATGTTTGTTTAAGCTCACGTAATTTAAGTGTCAAAAGATGTAACTTTCTTCATGAATTTTCAGAAATCGGTCCTGGTTATCATGCGTCAACACCAAGTGACATGTATGTGTATTTTGTTGTATATTACTCGTGATATTTGTCAGGTAGACCAAACATTTAAGTGAACACATTTGCAAACTGTAAAAAATCTGACGAAATAAATCTGTTCTGAAAGTGTATTGAAACTGCAACCAATTTTATTCAAAGACTTGTATACATCACACACATGCGATTTCTTGCCCAGCCAAGTCAATTTGTATTAAGCGGCAAAAAGTGATCTGTGCCATTAGTTTCCAGTCCGTCAGCTGTTATGATCTTCTTCACAGCACTTATCGTTCTCACTCTCAGGTGAAATTTTATTAGCGAAAGCATATCAGCCAGACACACATTAGCGACGAACTTGTGCTTTTGTCTTAGATGGTGATCAAGAGTTTTTTACTCTCACCAGGGTCATGGAAAGTCGAGCGTGGAATTGAGTCTGCACCAAATCGATTCACTTTCGCTAATTACAATCATTGCGGGCTAATTAGGACATAATTAATATCCAAAGGACTCGAACTAATGCGACATAGATTCCCGATGGAGAGAAAAGTGCCTGCCTCTCTTTCGCCTCTCGAGAGATCCTTCAATTCGCTTGGGAAGAAGTATACCCTCGCTCAGGCAATTGCTCGCTTCCTGTTTTTTGTCGAAGGGTGAGTCTCCTCGCATTATTCCACCTCGAAGTAGGTATCGATTTCATTGTCAGTTTTCATAATTCCCGTGACAAATTGCCCATAAAAGAGTACACCAAAAACACGCAGAGTAATTGTGCACCACATATAGGGATAGAGACCAAAGGTTGAGGAATTGTCAATGAAGACAAAAAAAAAAATGAGAGAGACTGAAGATCCTCCTCTCTTGACTTGACTTGAATGGAATGCGAATTGAATGACCGGAAGTTTTCACTTTAGCTTCTATAATGGGATTTAAAGAGGACGAGATGCACTGAGGATTTTTGTTTTCCTGTGGTGTCATTGATATACTTCACATGGGAAGGATGTCCTAATGGCTCAAGTATTTGGCAAGTGCGAAGAAGTGTCCGATCCCTGTGGTTGCATTGAGAACTAAAGTGTTTTGCGAGCGAGCGTACATGCAGCTGGTAGAGAGATTTTTTCTTGTCACCTGCAGAAGAGTCAACCGCCAAATGGTTGAGTAAGAGTAGGTCGAACCACAAAAAAAATGTTTAGCCACTCACCTCGACCATGACCCAGTTATCTAAATTGAATTGAATCGTTTTCTGCTTTTTGAAAAGAAAACAACTTCCCAAAATGACCTTTGACTCTTTCGCCAAAAGTGCGCCCATTAAACCAATTAAAAGAAATTTCACAAAATTTCAGTTTCAGAAACACACTCGCAATGATAACGATTCCAATTCCAACTCCATCTTCAGTTTTAATTTGCGATAATTAAAAGGTTGCCAACTATGCTCTGCGAAATCGATTACCGCGTCAGTCGTGCGCCGCTGGTGGTGATAAATGATTTTTCTTTCCACGCTCCGGTCTTTTGCTGACGAAAGTAAATCGAAAAGGAAAAGCGAAAATACTTTTGCTACCTAGCGACAGACACTCGTGTGCATTGTGCAACTCGAAGTTCTACGAGTGGAGATATTTATGTGCGCTCGGATCGACACTTAAGTATCTCTTTCTTGGGCAAGAGTTTTGTGCTAAAAGATTTTTTTTTTATTCTCCATTGCAATGATTTACGCACGTCACTCTGAAGCGGGTGGGTTGGTGAATTATGAAAGGTTGTGGCCACTACTTGTCTTTTTTAATTTAAAAATAATTACTGCCTTGGCCGCCTTGCAATGCTGGTCAGGTACGGTACGGGAACGTGCCAATAATTTCAAACATGGTCACAGTTTGTTCTGTGAGCCAGAATAAATGAGACAAAGTATGTGCATATGCGAGAGCCGCGCAATCAGGTGTTTTGAAGACGGTTGCGTTGTGAATTAAGTTCTTGGGCTTGGGGGCAGTGGTGTCGACTTATGGATGAGAGGAAATTCTATTTTACATTGTCAATTTGAAGAACGAATTTAAGCAAGGTAACAAAGCGGCAGACGGATGAACATAATATTTTCAAATAAACGACTAAAAATAAAATAATTAGTTGGCGCAACAGGTTCGTGTGGGCCCTAGGCCTAGCTTCTCTCAACCATTGGTTTTTGTGTAAGTTTTTCATTTTTGGGGCGAAGGGAAGGGATCTACAACTTTTTGCAGAGTCCAAACAGCCAATGAGAAGCACTTTCGTGACAAGTGTGCTCTCGGATATTTGTCCGACGTTCGCGAGAGGTGGCACAGCGGAGAAATACCTTCAGATGAAAATTGAACGATGGATATAAACCGATCGTTCAAAAATTACAACTTTCTTTGATCATTGTTGGCGAAATGACGGGACTATTTTGTTTTGTTTAAGATACGTCGTTGGAGACACTACGTAGCCGTGACATGTCAAATGTCAAAGAACTTCCATAAAGTTCGGGCATATGGCTCGCTTCGCTTGCGGTAAAAGCAATGAAATTTTCATTTGCAGTCATCCTCCGTCACTTGAAGCCAGTCAAACGTCAGTCAGGAAAACGACAACGGCGGAATAGCCATTTTATTGCTTAAAATGTAGCTGAGAACAGTGTTGTTAGCACTCTCTCTTCAGTTATCCCACGAAGCGTGCTCATTTTTCCCTTTTCACCGTATACTCAAATTCCCTTTTAAAATCCCACGATACTTTTTTTCGTCAAAATCCATTTTTTTATGTAAAAAAGTAAAAGTAAAATTTGTATTACACGGAAAGAAAATCACGTTACATTAACCTTTAGTATAAAAACCGCAGTTTGTAACACTGCTATGATTAATTTTTGGTAGGTAGTAGAAAATGTTGATAAAAGACGATTTATATGAGCTGTTTTTTATGGACATTCAGTGTATTGATAATCGTGGTGAAATACAGGTGTTTTGTTATCCCACGGAAGGCTTTTCGGACATCGAAATTCCCACAAAAAGGGCAAAATCCGACGATATAATAACACTGGCTGAGAGTCGGATTTCTATGCGAACATTCATCCGGTATAGCCAGAGTTTTTTGGTCATCTTTTTAGAAATTTTTTTTAGAAAATCTGTCAATTTACGCCGACTGGACATCAACTCAGTTCCAAATGAAACGAAGCTTATATAGTCGATGGGCCTTACCAAAAAAACATTTTCGACTCTAAATTTGAGTAGTTCACAGTGGGTATATTTCCCATACAAATTTCGCAATTGTGAGCTTCCGTAAATTTAAAGTCGAGACCTAAATTTTTTATTAGTACGGAGCGCTGTATACATCCAAAATAATCCACTGGATGCACAGCAATTGGAAGACCCATTCATTAACCTCTTTTAGGGTGAATATCCCAGCGTTTATCAATGTTTTTTATGTGCAAAAGGCTACTAAGCACTGTCTCTGTTGTTGAAGTGCGTCTCACGGCTTGTTTGGCATCAATATCTTCGAACTCAAATGAAACTCCAAGCTCCGATGAAACGAAAAAGCGACCTGAATCAGAAAAGGTAGCGCACGTGAGAATGTAGCTCAGACAGAAAGAGTCATGGGAGGGAAATGAACAGGCGACAGACTCTGAGTATAAGGCTCTAAGCGCTTTCTTTGTTGTTGAAGTTAATCTACTAGCTAGGAATCAGGAAAGGTACCTAGCTCTCAAAAGGTATATAGCTCGTGCCTCGGGCAGAAAGATGCATGCAAAAAGAAACGAAAAAAAGTCGTCAGGCTCTCAGTAGGGAACAAAAAGGAGACAGACCCCAATTCTCAAAAATTCTCGCATACGTTCATCTGTCTAAATCTCCGATGCGATGCGAAAAAACTGAAATTCTCGAAATCCGTATACGAGCATTTCTCTTCGAATTGTACTCGTCTGCTTTTTCCATGCGGACTTAGCGTCTCGCATACGGAATTGCTTAGTGACGATTGGCTCATAGCAAACAAATCAAAGGGAACACAAAATCGGAAAACATCATCTGATTTGTCAACACCAATTAAATATATTTACCCTTTCTTGAGCTGTTAAATCGTTTGATTTAAAATGGTCAATCATATGCGGAGCCAAGAAATCGACGAATTCCTGTGCCAAGTGCTTATTTAATCGAAATAATTTTATTAACTTTGTATCAGAGAGTTCAAAGCAATCTTGGGGCTCGCAAATAGCTCCTTTTTTTTGTCAATCGAAAATAATATTTCCAAACCCATTTTAAATTTGAATATTAGTTTTTGATTTTATGGTATTTTTTTTCACAACCTGTCAAAATCGTTTACTTTACGTACTCCAAAATTCTACCTCATTCGAGAGGTGAATATAATTTCCGCATAGGTGGAGAATACCAATTTTTCTGCTACGCGAAAATTTCAGACGGATTTCCTCGTATACGAATTATGCTTTGCGGAATTCGAGAATTGGGGTCCAGTGCCCATGTTCTGTAACTCATGCGATAACATTTCGCATCGAAAACTTAGGAACTGAACATTCAGCTGTTTAGGAGTTCTCTAACTCTATGCGAAAATTATTCTGTAGTAAGTTTTAATTTCATGGGAATTTTGGAAAGATTTCCCAAAGCTGTCATACTGCAAAACAAAACAAAAAAGAAATCGAAAATTATTTCATGATTAAAAATGATTTAAAAATGTTTAGCTTTTCACTTATTTTGGGTGAAGAATACGATAGGCGTTACACGTTACGGATTCAAAGGCATATATAGGTACTAAGAGATAGCACAAACCCTTTTGAAATGCCGGAAGCAAGATTTCGGGAGTCGTATCGTTTTTCCCGTGGTTCAGCTCGGATACTTATTGACGAGCTAAGTCCACATTTTTGCAAAGGGCAAAGGAATACATTTATTCCAATCCCGATTCTGGTCTGTGCTGCATTAAATTTTTTTGCAACTGGGTCCTTTCAGAGAGTGTGGGTCATTATTTTTCCGCGGCTATTAGTAGGACTATGGTTCCTCGAGGGGTTTCGGAAGTGGCTGATGTTTTGCAAAACAAAATGATGTCCAAATACATCAAGTTTCCAATCCCTCAGGAATACAATGAGATAAACCAAATGTTAATACACGGCTTACATCTTTTATCAATCAATTGTTGACGAAATTCAATTAGATTTATTGAAATTACTGAATGACCACGTTCGGATTAGGAGACCTAAGCAAGACGTAGAAAATTGCTACTTTAACCCTAGATTCATAAACATGGGTCTCACAGACCCTCTCAGTTGATAAATCAATCATAGCATACGGTGTGAAAGATATTCAAACAGGTGCGTCTCAGTACCTTCCTAAAACAGAGAGAGCTTAGTGCATATACGCAAAGTTTTTTTATATTTTACGTGCAAGGTGTCTCAGGTACGCATGTTTATGAATAGTGTTACAAATTTTTATTGTTGCATGTTATATATATTTTATTTTATTTTTTATTTATTTATTTCATTATTCTCATATTAAAATTAACAAACTTCAAAATAAATAGTAAATACTGCAGCTAAATATTTCGAGAATAGTTAGTGACATTTTGTATTAATTAACATATTAATAGAGGCAAATGTCACATTATATAAAATTAATTATTTTGGGGTGAACAAATTAAAATAAGAAGAACAATTTTAATATACAAAAATAAAGAAAAATGTATTACTTATAATATAATTTATTTCAAAAACAAACAGTATTACAACAAAAAAAACAAAATATTACACGATGTAGTGCAGCAAAATTTCAATTTCAGTGTGATTAAAGCCAAGAAGCCATTGTTTCACTTTTTTCATAAAAGTAAATAAATTTGCAATGAATCGTATATCTTCAGGAAGGCTATTGAATAATTTACAAGACAGAATGGAATATGAGTTTATATAGCAAGTGGTACGAAAGGGTGGAATGAACACAAGAGGTTGATGACGGCTCCTCAAGCTATAAGCGCCATAGATCGGACTTTGCAAATAACCACTTCTAATGAAAAATATATTTAGGACTTTAAAATAAAACAAATGCCTAACCGGGAGGATATCCATGCGTTTAAATAATATCATAGAGTGGGCTAGACGAGACGAATCGCAGATCTTTCGTATAACACACTTCTGAAGTACTATCAGAGGCTGAATTTTATTCAGATAACCACTTCCCCAACAGCTTATACCGTACTGTAATTTCGAATGAAATACCCCATAAACCCCATAATAAATTCTTTTAAGGACATTAAAATTACAGAAATTCTTTAGACGGTAAAAGCAACGAGTTGTGGAGAGCAGATATTCCTTCAAACTTTGAATTTGATTAGCCCAACTCAAATTCCGGTCAATTATTACACCAAGATACTTAAAATGGCTTACATTTTCAATTTTAAAGCAATTGATATGACAGGGAACACACACATCGAAAGATACATTGGAACATGGAACAGAAAACGAACTATGAAACAGGTTGTACCTTGAACAACTAGAAGCATGGAATATGATATCGATATGCGGATACTCCTGGTTAATAAGACTGAAGCACATAAGTTTTGTTTTATTGCTTACTATTAGCTTATGCTCAGCAAACCAGATTCTTAGTAATTCTACATCATTATTTATATCAGCCACTAGATTTAAGGGATTGACGGAATTGTATGCAATACCAAGATCATCAGCAAAAGCTCTGATCTTTCCTACGAATGGTTGGGTAAATAAAGAATTGACATAAATCTGAAATAAGATAGGTCCAAGAACTGAACCTTGAGGAACGCTAAGATTAATAACCCTAGAGTTACTAAATTTAGTTCCAATCTTCACGATTTGGATTCTGTCTCTCAGGTAGGACATAAGCCAGCTATGTATTGAACCGCGAAAACCCACATTATACAGCTTGTTTAAAAGTGTGCTGTGATTGACCATATCAAACGCTTTTGTTATATCAACAAAGAGCCCAGCACACGATCTTTTTTCATCCAAACCTTTCTGTATGATGCAACAGAAATCTAATAGTGCGTCTTCAGTAGATAGTCCAGCTCTAAATCCGTACTGTATTGGACTAAAAAAATTATTTTTGTTGAGAAAATCCAAAACTCTTTTTTTAATGCATTTCTCAAATACTTTGGAGATCGAAGACAATAATGTTATCGGTCTATAATTCTTTTTGTCATTTCTGTTTCCTTTTTTAAAAAGAGGAATAACAACGTATTTTAAGTCATCCGGAAAGCTACCAGACCGGACACTCATATTAAAGAGATATTCTAAAATATCCACAATATTGTATTAATACATTTTTTAGCAAAGCATTTGAAATAAAATCGCTACCACAGGAGTTAGAGGTATTTAAAGAATGAATGGTCTTTAAGATCTCAGATCCAGAAATTGGTTCATTTACTTTATACCTTATACAATGAACTGATGTGCGGAAATTTCAAAGAAAGGAGTATATGTATATATTCTATTAGAATTTTATAATTCCACGCAGGGTGCAGTAGATGCCTTTGACCAAATGTGTCATAATATGTCTTGCAGGTCGAAAACACAAAGATGGCCACTATGCTACTTTTTGGCATATTAAATATCTCTATTGTCAACTCTTTTGTAATCCACGTCCATAATAGCAGCCGTAATAAAAAAAAAAACCCTTAACAAGGCGAGCATTTGTGGAAGAGGTGTCACAAAAAATGATAGAGTCCTGGTTGCTTCATCGTCGCGAAGTACCAACTTTGAGGCAATGCCTAAAAAGGAACCTTGTTGCCAATTTAGGTGATACTTTGACATTTGTTTCATTGAACACTGAAAATCAACAAACAAAAAAATTTTTTTTCTGCGATTCCAAGAAAAACCGTAAAGCAAGATTTTTCTGCATCTCCTGTTAACGTCCCACGTGGGGGGAGCATCGCGGGAATGAGTGTCAAGATTGCGTCGAGTGAAAGAATTTCATTGTTTTTGCTTTTAATAATTTAAACCAATGTTCGCTAAAGTAAACTATATTAGTTTTTTGCAAAAATCTTTGTAGAGAGTAAGTAAGATTACTTCGAAGGTAAGGGGTCTCACAGACGTATGTTTACGAACGATGTAACAACGAATATAGTTTATGAATCTAGGCTTAAACCGTAAGGGTTACCCTTCAAGGAATGTACAATTGGTAATCGTAATGTGACAGGTTACCAAATCTACGTGTAGCTTTGGAGGCCGATAGTTTCAACTATTATAGGAAAAGTAGCTACTCCCGAATAGCACAGATTGCGATTTGCAACAAAACTTCTGTAACAAAAACCGTTCTATATCAGTTGTATTCATGTTCACGCGGAACTATTTGTAACATTGTCATTTGAAATGTTGTAAATACGTTTTTTAAAGTTTTAAACTTGTTCACAAAAATTGGGGGATGTTTGAAAATAGTTTCTTAAAAGTTCGTACGTTAGAGTTATAAAAAGGTTGGTAATAAGTTACAGATACGTTTAGTAAATTTTCATTTTGGATACTTCTAACTAAAACACATTGAAACGATTGCATAGCAGAAACTTAACAACGAGGTAACTTAATTACAATCAAAAGTGGTTAATTTTCTAATATGTACAAATTACGTTAACAGAATGTTATATAAATGAAGAAACTTACAAAAATGGAAAGTCATTGCTAAGTTTTTTTAATATGTTTTTACAATGAATCGTATATTAACAAGTCATCTGGAATATTTTTGCAATTCGGTTAAAAGAACATTAAAGGAAACATAAAATGTGAAGCAATGCTATAATTGAGTTTTTACAATTATAAATATGTTTCATTATATGACAAGTATTCTAACATCATTTGGAATTATTAGCTTCAGTCGTCGTCAATCACTAGTGAAATCATAATAATATAAAGTTGATGAGAAAATCGAAATGTCAGTGTCAAGTTTCGTGGCGTTATTGTAGCTTCATTATAACTTAACATCCTCCACATAATCAAGTAGTTGTAGTCAGCGTTGCCAAATCGGCTTTCCGCAATTATTCTGTATTGCAGAAAATGTTACTTTAATGCACAAAAAGAAGACATAACCTCGAATGTAATATTGTTCCACGCAGACGATCCGAAATTCAAAAATATGTTGTAAAAGTGAGATCACGATTTTTTTCGTCGAAAAGGAATAATAGCACTGATTTGTAGTTTTATCATTTTAAAACTTAAAATGTAAGTCAGCTTTCAAATGTAAGTTAAAAAGTTTAATGTAACTTCGGATTTTTTGAAAAATATTGCTTACGATCTTCACGAAAAAAGGAGAAAAGGAGAAAAAACCAAATGGCAACTGAAAACTTGCAAGGTCAGAGCAGTATTTTATTGTAATATTGTTGATACAAATATTGTAATGTGCAAATTATAGGACAAAAAAAAACATTGCAGATTTGAAATTTTACATTTATCAAAAGTGTTTGTAAAAGCTGAAAAGCTTAAGTTGAAGTTATACGGAGAACAAAAACTATAAAAATAACCGATGAACATTTTTAAAACAAGCTTCTAAAAATGTTTGGCAACAGTGACTATAATGTCAACAATCAAAAGTTAGTTATAAAGAAGTTATAATTGCTTATTTTCAATTGTAATGATGTTATAATAATGTTGATTTACTATTTCGAAGAAAACTAAAATGTCTGTTATATACTTACTGTTGTTGTTACATCTCATAAATATGGAAACAACAGTTTGCTAACATTCAGTTGTTACTTTGTTGTAACTTCATTTCAATAGCATTTCAAGGAAAATTTTAGTTATAATATTATGGTTCATGTTTTAATGATGTTTCATGTAACAACCGCCATATTGTTCACCATTTTATATACCTGTTTAACCATAATTCTTAAGATGTGAAAAATACATTTCAATTTCCCCAATATATTACATAGCTTCTACAATTCATTTGTATAGAAACTGATGAATATGGTATATTAAAATTTGTTTCTACAAGTCTTTTGGGATTTTTAAGCTTTAATACAAATTTTAATATTTTCTGATTTTCAAACTGTTCTTCTATTTAACCCTTTTTTGGAGGCGCGTGAATTTTCCAAACCCAAGTTATTAATGTTCATGACAAAAGTAGTATTCGTTTAAGGATTTTGGTCGGAAATCGCAGCAAACTTGAAGTGTTTTAGATACTTATACCTTTCAGATCAAATATGTTTACCTTTCCTTTTATACTTCATAATTTGTTTGTCTATACATGTAGACTCAAAAAGCCTTCTAATAACAACTTATTTAAAACTTCTGGAATGTTAACAGAAACATTTTTCATACTTATATTATATCCAACATGTTATTCAAACTGAGTTGCATAAACAAAAGGACAACTCAACAGTTACTTAATGGTTACATTGCTAACACATTAGTTAAGTCAAATGCAACATATTTTCGTTGAAACAACGTATTAAAACTATCATTTAACAAAAAATAACCTCAGTAAAACACAAATACTACAAAGTTGTTGCAAAATATAAGGGGAAATGCGGCTATTTTGGTTACAATGTGGGGTGTGACAGTGTTACTGCAATACTTAGGAAATAACTTGATAGTTATATTAGAGTTGTATGTACCATATTAAAACCCAAGTGTGCTATTCGGGTAGGCTTAGGATTTGGTTGTTCGCATGCTGTTACTTGTTATTTGTATGGACATCGAGCTTAGTTACAAGTTTCATCCATCAAAGTAGTCCTACTGTCGAAAGCTGTAACAGAATGACTGTCGTTCCTTGTGAGTTTTTGGTATAATGACAAATTTTACACCGATCTTTTGAATTTCATTCGCTTGTTGCAAGCCTTTAATAAAAGGTTGCTCTCTATGACTGAACAAAACTGCAGAATGCATATTGGAATTATTTTGCTGCATAAAATTTCATGACGGCGTCTGTTTAGAACATTTTTGGAGGTACGTTGACTGCAACAAATCAAATTTGTCCATCAAATTTCGTGGTGGCAATGCTATGCAGCAGTTTATGGTTTTGCCCACCATTCGTTGTCACATTGTCTACAGCACTCTAGACCTATTTTGAAACAACCTTTCCTCCAAATAAATAAAGGTGTTCCACTGATTTTCTCTAGCTATGTTGCAGTGGTTGTAGTATTGGCCTGCTTTTCGAATTTGACATTTCTACATTGGATCATGTCACAAAGTTCCTAAAAGAAATGACTATAGCTAGCTATCTAAACGGTCTTTTAACGGTACAGGGGTTGTTATATGAATTAGGGTAATGGATGCAATGAAATTACAACCTCAAAGTGTTTATTGAGGTCAACTGAATCTTCAAACCCAGCACCGTACACTGTTCCACAATCGTGTGTTTCTCACATCAACTTAGCTTCCCATTCTTGTAGCCTATTTTTCACTACGCCCTCGGAAAAATTTCTTCGCTTGTGAGATATTAGCATGAGAAGACATTACGCTCGACCAAAATCCTCATGTCCAACATGACAACAAAGTTATGTTCCACAGATTGATACTTTGACCGGCACACGCTGCGTGTGTAACTCTTGTGTCAGTTTTCATTGATGTTGGTCGTTTGGGCCCAAACAAGCGGTGGAAATTTATGTTCTAGATAAATCAATCCCATTGCTCTATTTTTTTTTTGGAAATTGAAGAAATCGAAGGTTATAGACGAATGAGTTTATGCAAAAGAAGTTTACTGAAAGGTGGCTCTGTATAACAGCTCCTCAGCTCTCAATTCTGCTGTCGACGGGCCACCAAATCCTTCGCCCATCCACCCTTCTGTCATCAACTTGTAGTTCAACGAACGCCAATTTTGCACCGTTCGAACTCTATTTCTGTATATCTCAGAGAGACAGAGAGAGAGAGAGATATACTCCCCATCAGTGACCATACTACAGCCATGAAGGACCACACAAGTCACCGCTAGAAACTGAGCACAATAAACAAAGATCCGCAACGTTCACTACTTCCTCTGGCAACAATTCGAATCCAACCGGAACCACACTTTAATTTTGTCATTACCAGTCATATAATGAATAAATTACTTCCCCATCCTCCATGTCAAGCTACTGCTGTGTAACTGTTGCGACCTTCTTCCATCTGAGAGGTCATAAAATTCTCATATAGCTATCCAACTTCATCATTCAATTGTTTCACGATTTACATAGATAATTCCCAGTTATAATGCAGTAGGAATTTCTCACGAATTTCCAAAACCTCTTCTGCGACTTCTTCGTGTTTTTGGCACATAATTCATTGACGTAATGCAGGTACGGTCTAATTTGTGCCTTTAAAATGCGTCCAGCAAGACGCTGTGTGCTCCCAATTTGAGCTGCTACACCCCTCCCTTTGGTCATCGTTTTCACATCTCCACTTAGAACCTTAAAGAATCAGATTCAGATCCAGATTTCGTTGTCTCGCTGGCTGCTTTGATTGTTGTTAACCTGTTTTCTCTCTTTTGTGGCAAACGATCGATGATAGGCTTTGCCATCGTTTAGTAGATGCCGGTGGACTCTTCACCTTATGGTCTTTTGTGTTTCGTATGTGTGCACACATTCGGTAGCACAAGACTTCAATAAACGATGAATGGCCAAAGGTATGATGGTGTCCATAGGCATCATCAAATTGTGTACCTATGTTAATTGGAAGGTCGAACTTTTAAGAGCTTAAGGTGGATGTACATGTACATGTAGTCGTAGTTTTGTTCTTTATATGCTATTTTATGGTCGTCCTTCTACAGTATGGATTTTTGTCCAAGAATCGAGGTTGAACTATGTACGTTCATAAAAATGGTTACAGTACAGGACGTAGCAGCGGTCTTTGTGGCACTCCACCCGATTATTATAGAAACCCCACTATTGGGTCTGTCGGAAAGCCGTTCTCATGATCTCGCCCTGTTACTGATCCACGTTAATAATTCATTTTTTAAATACAGCTCCCGTCCTTAACGATCTTGTTGGCTTATATTTCCCCCAAACTAAATTATTGTTTGCCAATTTTTTTAAATCAACATTTTAATTTTGATCGTGCGGCTTAAAAGTTTCTATTGGCGACGATCAGCATGCTGGATCACCCATTTAGCAGTGATCATGACATTTGTTGTAGGAAATAAGTCGTACGTTTCATCTACTGGCCATTGTTTGACTGGCAATTTTGTTTAGAATGACAGCTGTTTTGAACGGTTCAGCTATGCTGCTAGTCACTATTTTCCAAGATCAGTTGCATACGATCATGTCAAAGAAAGCTGCTTCTACAATTTTTTGTAACTTCACAGCAAATCCACCGAAAGCGAGGCTTGTTCAGGTCGAAGGAGCGTCACCAATTAACATCTTTTATAAATTTTCAGCTACACCTAAAACTGCTGTGATCCGCCAAACAAAAGAATTCTTGTTCTCTTGCTTGGTTCAAACCTGAACCCTTCATTTATCAAGTCTGTATAGAGGTTAGTAAAAAATCATCTGCCAAGAAAGGGCTGAATTAGTCGACCTCGTTAACTGGCGCCCAGTTAAGTAATTTTCTAAATTCCTTAGCTCGAAAAATCTGTGGCCACAAGCCACAACCGCCTATGTTTTTTTCATACTTTTCAGAAGATCAGATTAAAGTTTCAAATCAGGAATATTTTTTTTCTATTCTTATTTTTTTCGTTGGAAAACCTTCTCTTTAAAAAAAGATTATGGTCATAAAAAATTAGGTGGAAGTAGATTTAAATGCTGAACACAATGGTCCTAACTCGAGCTAAGCGGTTATGGTTTGTGTCCACTGAAATATGTTGCTTATTTTTTAAGTCTAATTTATTTTTTAAGTTTATTTAAAATTTACATTATTGCACTTAAATAATTTAACTTAATTAATAATCAATAAAAAATAGCCGGTTATTTTCCAAGAACAAAAACCCCGGCAGTGTGCACTTACCTTTAAGACCAACACACTTTGGGACTGTATGATTGCTGTCCCGAGCCCCCATTGTCCGTTGAATGAATGGGGAGACGCTCTGGATGTGTACTTTAAAATTCCCAACAAATACACGATTCTTGTTGTACATAATACGTCTGAAGTGTCCGTCTACTGGTCCATGCGTCCATATCGTCTACCTTCACTGTCTGTGCGAGTTTACATCTCCTCGCTTTGTTTGTTGTGTTTGTTTGTAGTTATCTACCTCACAGAAAATTAAAAAAGAAGTCCACTTCTGAGCTATTTATTTATTTAGGTCGATGCGATTGTGCCGCTTGATAAGCGGCAAAGAAGTGGAGATATTTCGATGAGCGCGTTACTGGTAGGTACTTAGTCTATATTCAATTACGTTCCTTTGAGTGTGCTTGGTATTCTCTTTCCCCCCTCCACCTGGAAGGAAAAGTGATTGCTTTCAGTTTGTTACTTAATGACAAATTGCGTTAAAGGAAGTGTCTATTCATTTGGCATGCAGGCTGTGAAAAGAGAGTGTGATACTGTTATTCATTAGGATTTCCATTATTTTTGTTTGAATGGAGGCCATAGTGAATGGCAAAGTGTATTGAATAATTAACGTAGTCCGTACCTAACTTTTCGTTATCGTCCTGAATATGACATCGGACCTTGTGACAGTTGCCACAGGTTCACTTAGACTCTGTTTGTCAATTGTTTAATGCAAATCGGAATGATAAAAATAGTTACAGACACATTAGAAACAGCGTTGCCACAATGATACAAGTGTAACAAAAGTGTTACCTACACTTTTTAATTATTTTATAATTTTGTTACAAAGTTACTTTTTTCGCTTTGTTACACTTTTTCTCATTAAATTTTTTTTTTTTTTTCGTTAAAAAATATTGAAAAGTTGAACTGGCAGCAATTTTTTCTTTCGAGCAAACTTCTACCAATTTCTGTCAATATATTTGTTTGTTTACACAGAGCACAAGTTGCGCAAACCGTCAAACTGCGAATGGAAATGGAAATGGAAAGGAACGAGAAAATACAACAATATTTTTCTGTATCGCCGCATCGCCGTTGATAATGTTCTAGATCTCGTGGTAAATAAAGTTTGTGAAATAGAAATTGAAATCTACCATGATGGTCAGTAATTTTGTTTCTTTTTTTGTTTTTTTTTTATTTGTTAAACACAAAATAGACAGGTAGGTAGGTCAATAAAGAGCTTTCTTTTGTAAAACTATAAAATTTGTTCAGTTTGTTACATTTTTTTTTCCATTTGTTACACTTTTTGAAAAAATTTGTTACACTTTAAAAAAAAACTGCGGCAACATTGATTAGAAACAAAAAATTTGTGGTCTCAGTAAACCACTGACCGAAAACGTCCTCCTGGATGAAGGAATGGCGAACGTCGTTGGACTTTGCTTAATAATAGAAAGAGGATAAATGAATGCGACAACAAGGAATAGGATAAATGCAGTTAGAAATGAGAGCGACATCAAGGAATAGGATAAGTGCAGTAATTATGCACTGACATCAAGAATTTCACACGATATATGTATCGCCTGCGATTCTCAGAAGAACTGCCGGCGAACGTGTGCGATTGAAATGCGCATTAGATGGTCTACCTGATGAATTAAGATATTTTAGACAACAGATACGATCAAATCCAAATGTTCAAGTGCAGACTGCTGCAGAAAGAAAATCACTGCCACTTACACCACGATGTGGTAGATATGCCACAAACTCTAAATGCTTGTCCAATCTACCGCACATTTTGGTAAAAGTGACAAAATTGGTCAGTGCTTTTGCGATTTTTTTACATAAAACGCATGTTCGGAAGTCGAAATTTAAGACCTGCTGAGAAACCAGTTCCTCACTGTGTGCGTCCTCTAGGTCCGCCTAAGAGGAACTCAATTCAAAACCGCGTGTTTAGGTTAAAAAAAAGAATTTTTTTTTTACGTTTGGTGGTTCGCTGGAAGTGAAAATGATCGAAAGAGATTGCAGAGCTAGAACACGAGCGATGCTTCTGCAATAGTGGGGGACTTTAACCATCCCAATGTGATTGCACCTAGTCGTTCGACTAATCGGTAATTTATTTTTGAATTGTTTGAAAATTTAAAAAGAAAAATCCCCCGGTTGTCGAATTTCTGAACTTTTTTGGTAGAAAATATGCCCTAATTTCTATTCTTCGCTAATTTTAATAGATCAAGCTTTTTAATCCGCCTAAATCTCCTGATTGCATTGTCTGTATTTAATAATTCGGTTATTTCTAATCTGACGTGGTTGAGAAGCCTTCGTCTGTGCATTTGAGCAACCGTTTTAACCTCGTATTTAAATAGAAATGTGCCTTATTCAATAAAGTCGCTGTGAAAGGTCCCTAAAACGAAGCCCAACGCCCTCCCTTATAAGTGCAATTTAAATGGGCATTAAAATCTGGTCACGGATTCGACAATTGTGCACAGAAAATCTGGTTTACTTCAAAAATAGATACAGATACCAAAAGAATCCATTGTCGCTGAGTTCCTGCTTAGATTTTTCGATTCGCCAAGCAAATTTTGCCCACTTTCGCCAATTGGTGCGAAATTGAAGTCAAACAAATGTGACAAGTGAGCCTTACGTCATA
This sequence comes from Cheilosia variabilis, assembly GCA_951230905.1. Taxonomy (NCBI): domain Eukaryota; kingdom Metazoa; phylum Arthropoda; class Insecta; order Diptera; family Syrphidae; genus Cheilosia; species Cheilosia variabilis. The sequence continues at coordinate 50,753,866 of OX579679.1, forward strand.
AAACTAATAATTTGCCTCAGCAAGAAGCCGCTTTTCTGGCTCAACGTGTTCCTAGTTAAAGTAAATGGAGCGATGATATCCGTCATAAAATGCCCTTGCATCCACAAAACTTCACTCCTTGGAGAGCGTTTGTGAGCTAGTGAAGGTGGCATATTCGGACCTTAGGCTCGCAATAGCTCTAATACAGCCGGACAACTTCAAGAAGCCACTTAAAGCTTGGACCTTGGAATAAGCATAGGTAGAGTAGTAATAAATATATGATTGCCAAGTATGAAGTGTAATACTACAAACTCTCAAGTTAAACAACCATTCTACTTACTTTAGGGCTTCCTGGCTTGTGAACTCTGCCTGAGATCATGAAGCTTTCCATTCTCTCCAATCCCTCTTTTATATAATTTTGCTTTGAGAGCTTAAAAGACTTCCTTCAGTCTAGTTTCTTTTATTATTTTTGGGATCGAGTATGGGTCCGGGGATTTTCATAAAAATATATATTAAATACTCTTGTTCGTCAATTTGATCTAGAGCTTCGGCGATCGTGCTAGAGAAACTGCAGACGCTTTTACAAGATGCATATTTTTTCATCCTCGGCTTCTCAACCACGTAAACACAGAAATAACAGAACTTTTAAATAATGACAATGTATAGGAGATTGAGACGGATAAAACCTCTTGATCTGTAAGATTTGGCTAGGGCTAAGAAATTAGGTATTGATTTCAAACAAAACAAATTTAAAAATCCGACAAACGGCGGATTTATCTCTTTAAATTCATTGAATAATTCAAAAATAAATTGCTGATTAGTCGTACGATTAGGTGCAATCCTATTCGGGATGGCGAATGTCAGTCCCCCGGGAGTTTTTTTTAGATGAGTTAAAGTCCATCACTATTGCAGAAGCATCCCTCGCGTATAGCTCTGCAATGTCTTTCGATGATTTTTTACTTCCAGCGCATTCCCAACACAAAAAAAAAAAATTCTTACAGATTCATTAAAAAAAAAAAAAATTTAAATTTTTCGCAATATTTATATTTATTATAACTGTAGTACTGTCAGATTATTTCTGTAACATTAATAATATTTGCTGTTGATTTAACAAAATGACAAACAATTTTGACAAAGACAAAGGTCAAATTGATAAGTTTCTTCTGAAAATCAACAGCATTTTGGTAAATTTAACAAAAAATTTTCATACGCACAAATAAAAAATTTTTGTTACCATGACAATTTTTTTTGTTATCACAACTAAAGTTTTAAAACAATATACCTAAGACTTGTTTAATTTTTTGTTTAATTTGATAGAAATATTTTATTGGACGTATATTGACCCAAAAATTGTTGAATCAAGACTCATTTTTATCAAATATACCAGGATTTTATTTTCAGCGTATTCAGTCATTCGGACGTAATCCGTAGGTTTAGGCAATCCTGTCTGGCGCTGGTGGCATATTTGTCCTCTTTGCAATTACTCCTGCAAAACTGTTACATCATCAGAACCATCTCTAGGTGACTTTAAAGGGTGGTTGCTCAGTCTATAGACCGTGAAAGCCAATCTCTCGTATTGCTGTGCTTAGGTTTCAATTTAATTTTTAAAGTGAAGCTTCTTATGCTCTCATTCGATTTGATTTTTTGCCATTCGTAGGACTGTTTCATCTGTGATACTCTTAATCACGCAGTGCATAGGACTCAACTTCAAAAGCATCGGTTGGGCATCCGCTCAATGCTCTGGTGATGCAAACTCCAGTCTCCTGTTAAGAATATCTCCAGCTGTCACCAAGCTGAAGGTGGGTTTCGCCAATATTCCATCTCCGTGTGTTTCTTACAGTCGCATCAGAGAGCCAAGGCTGCATCTCCTTTTTATTGTTCTTGGACTAGACATATGACATTAGTTGCCTAAAGCCTCTTCTACCCACATTGCCAACCATGGTTTCGGGAGGGTACACCCAAAGAGTGCCCACAGAATCTTCCCCAAAGGCGTTCTCCGAAAATATTAAGTTTCCTCTTACTGCGTCGTTGCTGAGCTTCATTTAGCCTCGCATGCTTCCAATACTGTCACTCGGTAGGTACGTTCCAAAATAATTCGTCCAAACACACAAATAAAAAACAAACTCGACCCCAGTCTGTCAATTCCCCCTCATCTCTCATATCTCCATTTAAATTGGCCAAACACTTCCCCAACCTTTCACTGCTATGAATCAGGACATACCTCTAGCAAGTCGTGTCACTATTCCTGGTAACTTCCCAGAACCCATTAATCAAGCTTCAGTTTTCAACTTTCATCATGACTCCAATTCCATCACAAGACCGGCTCTGTTTGCATCGAACACATTCCCACAAGAGCACTATTAGCGACCAAGTTTCTCTGCATGCGTCTGATTGTTTGCAAACAAAGTTATTTCTTGTTTCTCCGTGACCCTGGGTGTTCAACTTTCATGCCACCGTGTAATGTTCTCAATTGACCTCCTCCACCTTCGTCGTTGCTTGTTGTTACTCGCATTAGTCGCAGTCCCGCCTCACCTATTACGCAACAACACACCAACAACGACGACTACGACGACGGTCTTGACGGAAGATTTCTAATTAAGCCGATAGCGCAATGATTTCATTATGGAATGCTACTGTTTTACTCTGTCATTCTCGCTCTGGATTTCCATTGAACTCGCATTAACCTTGATTTAGGATAATTGATCGGGGAGCAGCTGAAAATAAACAAACAGACACACAATCGGAAGAGGAACTGACACTGTCGGCCATCATCATGAATGACAAGTTTATACCCGCAGGGGACATGGCTCGGTTCGAACTGGAACTGAGTTAAACTGATGACCATTGACCACAGAGAGTCGAAGCGACCAGAGGCCAGGATGGATACGAGGCTGCATTTCCACAAGGGGTGAGTGGCAGTGGATTGGTATCTGTAACCTACCTATGTAGGATGACCACAGGAATGCCTTGTTTTGGTTGTTTTTTTTTTCTTTTGCTGCTACCATGTGGCAATACACACAAGACACAACTCGAAGCGGATGGGAATCGGAGATTTCTCAATGGGAAGAGTTACATTTTGGTATTGTGATGACTGTGCCATTCACCAACTCTGAGTGGCGTTGCCAGGAGAAATTGGGAACTGGGAAGACATTTTTTTAACGAAGTGTTGGTGATCGAGATAGAGAGAACAACAATTAAAGCGTCCACCGTTAGCTAAGTTAGTATAGTAAATACTTACAAAAATGAGACTTCTATTACAATTTTATTGCTCGTACCAAAGACAGAATTCCATCCACTTGTTCATTTTTAAAATTCTCGTCGTAATAGGTACCTACATTGCAAGGGTCGTGAAAGACGCCCAAGAAGACTCTCCTGTACCCTCGCTCTGCAGCCTAAATCATCGGGGACGATCCACACATAGAGAAAAGATCTTGTCTTCCTTGGTGACGCCTCTCTGATAGCTCGGATTTCAAAGCGCATTTCCAAAGCCGAGTTGGGAACATTTTTATCGTGACCAAACCGGCGAGTTGCATAATAGCAAAAATTGCCCTATGGCATGGCGAGGAACCTTTATTCCCTTGCGTCAAAGTCAACTATAGACAGCATTTTCATTGCTTACTGATGTCTGTGAAAACCAATTTCTCTAAAGCGTTGTCGCCTGTTGTTTAGAACCGTTTTCCGATCATATTTGATGAAGGCATAACATCCCTGATCAACAAGACAGGGATGTCAGTACTAGATATATGTTCCCCTCTATTCCAGTATACATTGGAACGTATTGAACTTCCTTACCAGTCTGTGCGCTAGGATGAATATCTGATCCGTTTTTGAAACTATTATTGATCCGGCGGATTGCCGGTACTCACTGGTATATTTTTGATAAAAATGAGGCTTGATTCAACAATTTTCTTGTCAATATACGTCCAACAAAATGTTTCTATCAAATTGACAAAATTTTAGTTGTGATGATAAACAAATTCTTGTTTTAACAAAAATCGTTTGTTTGTGCGTATACAAATAATTTGTTAAATTAATCTTAATATTGTTGATTCTACAAAAGATATTGTAATTCTACCATTGCTGTTTTGTAAAATCAACAATTAACTGTTGTTTTTACAAAGAAATTTATCAATTTGGTTTTTGTCTTTTTGTCAAACTAACAAAAAAATGTTAATAATATCGAATTAGTTTGTCAATTCAGCTATTGTTTTTTTGTTAAATCAGCAATAAATATTGTTGATGTACAGAAATAATTTCTCAGTACTGCGGTTGGGTTTTGTTGAATCTATAAACAGATTGTTGGGTACATAGCAACATTTTGTCTGCTCCGGCATTTTAATTTGTTGATTCATTAGCAGAATTGTTGAGTGAATAGAAATTATCTGTCAATTCTCTTTTTAAGTTCTGTTGAATTAAATAAACTTTTTTGTCGATATTTTTAATACTCACTTGCAGTTATCCTCTATATATACAACACCCTTGTAAATTAAATTAGGTATTAATAAAAGATACGCAAACAAATAAGTTTACTAATTTGATTTATTAAAAAATTAAATTGTACAGATTGAATTAAATTAATTTTACTTATTATTTATATTTAACAAAAACTTCATTCCCCATGGTATTTCCTTATACAAAGGGAATGATGTTGCGAAATGTTGTGGCGTTGTATAAGCCCGAGCTTCCCGATCGATTTAACAATATAAGAAAATATTTACAATTTTTATTCCCAGTTAAGATAATATATATGTAAATGTCTTTTTTCAGGCAAATACTTTTTATAACATCGAAACTTCAATAATACGAACACACTAGGTATTTACCTGATAAAAATTCAATAAATTTTCCGAAGGACTAACAACTTTACAATTAAAATTTCTTATGTGTAGCGAATAGCTGCACTTACAGACAAGAAAGAAAATGTCCAGAGTCCAGCCGAGCGAGCCCAGGATGTGTACAATCCTATTTTCTTCAATACAATCGTATTTATGCATAACTTGGCCTGGCTTGGCTGGACTTGCTTATCCTTGTCTGTAAGTTAGGCTGTTTTGTCGTCAATATACATATCATCCCACTAACTTCTTTCATCTACCTTTTAAAAGTTCCCATAATTTCCATATAAGGTTTAGTTAATTTATTATGACCTAATTAATTTTCTTAATTTTAAAATGTTCCTATTTTTACTCACTTTTACCGGTTACATTTATGCGCACTAGCAAACTGAAATATAAATGACGCCATCAATAGCATTGCATTCAAAGAATTACAATGTTTAAAATGTATTTTTATTGATTCAACGCGTGTGTTATTAATTCTACAAAATGTATATCATATTTACAAAAAAAAATGCTCATTTCAACAAAATGTTCATAAAAACTTTGTTAATTCAACAACAAAATTGTTGAATTGATACGATATCGATTTATTAAACTGAAAATTGTGTTTTGTTGTTAATCTGACAAAGAAGTTTTGTAGTAAACGTTTTACCGTTTGACAAAATATCGTTCAAATTGATAAACCTTAAGTTGTATTGATAAATTTCATTTATTTTTGTTGAAATTTTGCAACCAAATTTTGTCAATATTACCCGGTATTTTATTTTCAGTGATAGGGTAGTACTTTCCTGGGGTCTAAAACGATATCGTTCTTGAAACTTTTGTCCGCGTAAATAACTGAAATATTCTGCTCGAATTTTTTTGACAAACGTCAGCTGTCATTATATTTGTGGAAAATGAACTGAATTAAGCTCTCAAACTTGTAATTTTAGCACTTAGTTGCTAGTTTTTAGGTCTATCGTTTCGACGATAGTCGTCTGAAAAGTTACGTAATGAGTGCCCTGGCAACGATCGCTCTTTTCGAGATTTTTACAACACAATTCGTTGAGGTTTAGCTTAGGTTTTTTTGCCAAACTTGTCAAAACTCCTCAAAAAATCGTCTACTAAACGTCGTTTGTCGTTAAAAAGTTGACACCTTGACAAACGCCTACCATTCAGTCTACTGCATCTGGCAATGCTGTCACCTTCTTGATGCCCGGTTGTTTTCACGCCATTCATTGAGGTGGTCATGGTGTACAGCCTGAGCCCATTGCAATGTGTGACAATGTGAAGGGCAGTTTCACCAGCCCCCAACGGTCGTACAGTAGGAAGTAGAAATTTCGCCCGACAAGTGCTCAAACATCACCATCACCGAGATTGGTATAGGAAGCACCTCCCCAGAGTGTTTGGTTTCGCTTTAGTGACTGACGAAGACGATATCGGTTTTCATGTTTTCATTTTATCGGGTTTCGATTACAGAGTGCAAGTGGAAGGTTTTCTCTTGTCCACCTGAATCGATGGTGATGGTTATCTCTCACAGTCACAGTTGTCCCAATCACTGCTGTCAGTGCTGGGGAATTGCATGAATGGAGTTGTAGCACACTCACTCCTGGGAGTTGAGATTAAGACGACTCTTGTATCAGTGGCAGGGTAGTTCAGTTCATTTGGTACTCAGGTGTTTTGAGCTTTTGTTTTCGACTTTAAAATGGAATTGACTTGGCCATGGGAGACCCTTTTAATTGAGATGCGACAAAAGTTTGGTTACCTTCGAGTTGTCTGACTTGGCGAAGTTCTATAATCGAACTGGGACACTGCAGTGCAACTGTGCGGACAGTTTTAATTGACTTTATCGAATAACTGATGACAGTTGCACGGTTTATAAAAGGAGTTGATTTTAGATTTGTCACTTCCTGAAAGCTGACCATCTGCTCTCATTCAGTTGGGGATATTTGATTAAATTTAATGCATGAGCATGAACTGTGCGTCCCCGAATCGTTGAGCTGTAATTAATTGATTTATTTTTTTTCTTTAATCTTGGCGTGAAATGCAATTAAAAATCATTTCGGTTTTTTTATTTTTTTATATTTTTATGTGAAATCATGTGCGAGTGTCGCATGCTGGTCCTTGTCATCCCCTTTCGGTTGGGAATTGTTTTTTTTTTTAATTTTTTAATTGGACCATTGTAATCTCTTGGATTGGATAAATTATCGAACTTTGTTCGGGCCAAATGAATTCTGTGTGAATTAATTTAAAAGGTTCTCACTCCGATGTGATGTCTGGTTGTGCGTGGGCAGGGTATACATTACGTGTCTGAGTGCAGTCTTTTAATGTTTTTTTTAGATAACTGATGACGTGATGATTGTTTCATTATTAGTTCAATCCGATGGGCATTTTATCTCAATTCATAATTTGGTCGGCAGCTTAATGGCAAAAGAAGGAGGAGTGCTGGAGAGAAACTTGAAGATTGGGACATATTTGTAACAGATGTTTCTCGCAAAATCTTTTAAGCTATTAATATGAATTATGTAGGGAAATTAAGCGATGGGTCCACCTTATGATGAACTCATAAGGCCGTACAGCCAAACCAAGCCTTCATTATATGAGAGGTCTAACGCCTCGTTGTTCAATTCCGCAAAATGTTTGGTGGGATCATTAGGAACCTTTTTGTAACTAGGCGCGAATTTACAAAAAAATTATTTTGGACTGGTTTTTAAGGGGTTTTTTGATGAATTCTTGGACACGTTTTGTACGAGATTCTCTATAAGGTTCTTAGCATCTTTTCTGTCGCATTTTTATGCATTTTCTTACGAGTTTATCAGACATTTAAAGACATTTTTGACATGGTTATTGTGGCGCGTTTCAAGCCGAGTTTGACGAATTTTTGGGTAATTTTTTGACACGTTTTTGATGCGGTTTTTAGCGGATCTTAAGACGAGTTGGTTGACACATTTTCAATGGTTGTTTTTAAGCTCCTTTGTCACTTTTTTGACTTTTTTCTGCATGTTGTTGGCTAGTGTTTTCATTGCAGCTTAAGCGTCATTATTAATCTCATTTTTGACACGTTTTTGATGTGCTTTTTGGCAGATTTTGACACTATTTTCAATGGTTGTTTTTAAGCTCCTTTGTCACTTTTTTGACTTTTTTCTGCAAGTTGTTGGCGAGTGTTTTCATTGCAGCTTAAGCGTCATTATTAATCTCATTTTTGACACGTTTTTTTAAGTTTTTTATACGGACTTTTTGACACGTTTTTTGGTATTTCGTACGACTAGTAGGTTGACACTTTTCCACTGGTTATTTACTGATTTTTCTGATGGGTTTATTGGTAATCTTTTGACAGTTTTTGAAGCGCTTTCGATGTGTTGTCTGGTGTGTTTTGAGACGAGTTTGTTGACATATTTTTAAATGTTTTTTTGTAATTTTTTTACATTTTCTAATGCGTTAACTAGTCCATTTTTTGGGGACGCCTTTGACGTATTTGTCGAAGCGGTTTTTTTCGCATTTGTGAACGCTTTTTCCGGTGCGTTTTCTTAGCTCTGTGACACATGTTTCAATGTGTTTTTTGACACTTTTTTGTCGAGTTTTCGACGCGTTTATTCGTTATGATTGACGCGTTTTCTGGTGCACTTTTCGAAGGTTTTTTTTTGTGCGTTATTGAAGCCTATTTCGAAGCTTCTTTGACGCAGTTTTCGGCACACATTCCTAGGTTTGATTAATTTTTCAACGCGTTCTTTGACGAGTACTTCCACGTGATTTTCTGAAGCCCTTTTCCGTATTTGCAAACTCATTTTCTACGCGTTCTCCGGACCTTTTTTTTGATGCGTTATTTGGTGTATTTTTTGTTGTTGTTGTTGTACGTCTTTGATGTGTTTTTTGAAGGGTTTCGACGTAGAAAAGTATAAATTAGACAATTCTCTTGCTTATGGCCTTAGTTGAAATTATATACAACTAACAAACCCAAGCCTTTCGATGTGATCCAACGCAATAGTCTGAGGAGCTCTAAGCTTCAAAAAAAAAGATCTTTGGACGTGCATAGGATTTGTGAAGGACGCACTGCTTCAAAGCTCTACGTCTTGTGCACAGTCATGCCCCTGATCGCTCTTCGTTTCCTTCTCTTCCGAAAGCCATCTCTGAAACCAACCTCTCCAAATACGGGACAAAATTTGATGGCTTCGCAAAATGAAACTTACTATTTCTTAAAAGCAACATCCACTAGGCAGTTTCAAAAAAGTTTGCCACTCTTACGGCGGCATGTGTCTGTCATAATTCCATCTTTATGCTTGTTTAAAAATCAACAATTCATTGTCCAATCCTCATCCATACAGCTTATTGTTGCTCTTGAACTTTTGTAGCTCTCAGAAACAAGAACATTGGAGATTCTACATCCTACCTCTGTCTTAATGTCTCTATCTCTCTCTCTCTCTCTCTCTCTCTCTCTCTCTCTCTCTCTCTCTCTCTCTCTCTCTCTCTCTCTCTCTCTCTCTCTCTCTCTCTCTCTCTTATCCCAAATTGTAACCATTGTTATAGTAAGCTCGAGATATGTAACTTTCCTACCCTCAAACCCTATTCCAACTCAAAAGCGGAAGTTACATAGTGACTTGGAACTTTCCTCGCCATTACCATGCACGATCGTGATCCAAAAGCCACATTCCCATCTAATAACAATAATAATGAGTGAGTTCCAAAATCAACACCTTTCTGATGAATTCAATTGAAGGTACCCGCTGCACACGATTTCCCTAGTGCCCAAAAACCAAAAACAATCTCACGCTCATTGTTTTCGAACAGCCGAAACAAGCACAGCCATAATTAGCCCTACTTTCCACGTTGCAGCCACACTGTAACCACGATTGTAGCACCAAAAGCCATATATACAGACACAGCCTCACAAAGTCACCACACAAGAGAGGTTCAGTGAAACTTTTGAGCACGCAAACCCTAACCTACGACTGACAATCGTAGGCACAGTCACAGAGGCTTGCTATTCAAATGGCCAGGCGGTCGGAAATGGTCTTCCACGGTTATTCGTGTGACCAACACTTCAAACAACTGTTATAATTAAAAATATTCCATTTCGTGTTTGCTTAGCCGCGGAATCATGGCGGCAGAGAGATGACCTTAAGGTATTAATTTGATTTTGTTTGTTTACACGTGCTCTGCGAACTCCGGTTAAGATTCCAGATTATCGCGACTATTATCGGGTTCCGCGGTTAATTGCTGTATTCATCCGGGGGTGTGTTGTTTTTGGTGTGTTTGTGTGGCTTTTACCTCTGTTTGGTCATTAGAACAAAGACCAGAAGGGGGAAGACTGTTTTAGAAGTGGTTTCCTATGTTGCCGATTTGGTTCGTTAAACTCGGCCGCGGATTGACTGCGAGCTGTAGCGGCTGGTGTAAAACGTTTCGGTGGCTTCCTTGACAGATACTTGTATGCGGTTGAGTGGGTTTTATAGGATTTTAAAGCCGCATTAGCGAATTGCTTTTGCGAAAACAAATTAAGGGCTTCCCGTGGCCAAGGTTAAGTCTGAGACTTCAAGTGAGGTTGGAGGCGGAGCTCTTTTAAGGAAAAACTAATTTGTTCTAGAATGTAACTACTTTAAAGCTCTTCGGGTTTGGGGTGTAGCTTTGGTGGGAATGGGGTTTTTTTTTTGCTAAAAAAAAATACTCAAAGGGATGACTGTACCTAATTTGTTGCCGCTGTATCTCTTCCCTCTCTGTTTCTCGGACCCCTCCGGCTTCTGATTCTGATTGTTGTGTCCAGTAAGTCGCGTTTCCAGGATATCCTTGTACAATTACGAAGTAACGGCTCTCCGGCCAAATTTGGGGGGCTATAACATTCAATCCGAGATACTAATAATCATTTTTAGTGTCCAGGCTACATTTTTCCAACTCACAATAGCCAAATTTTCCATACAAAAAGTGTGAAAGTTAAAAATGATTATTAGTAAGTTCATTAGACTGTGATTTCATCTTGAGCAGCTACTTACCTGCTGAAGCCTTCAATGTCCCACTGGATATAATAAGTGCGTAGGTGTCTCCAAGGAAGTCTACCCCAAATGGGTTTGCATTCCCACACTACGTAGTGAAATGTCTGCGAAATTTGGTCACCATCACCTTTTTGACCCACTTCTGTAAAGCACTCCGCTGTCCTTTACTCAATTTAAAATAATTCGCCCATCTTCTTGCTCCATTCGCAACACATGGCTGACATAAATTCGCCATTATCTACTTCATTTGAGCAGCATCACCGTACACAGCAAAAAAATACAAAGAAAAAAAAAAATGTAAATCCTCACTCGAAGAGGCAAAGAATATGCACTTCCAAGGAACATACTGCACCGCTCCTGACATAGACCATAACTCAGAACTTAATGAGATGTGTCTTTCAATTTCCCACAGCATCGCAGCAGCAGAACCTTCAAAGACTGCTCCATCTGTTTGCTGTTCGTCTGCGGCGGAGACAAATAGCAATTTGTGGTCCTTATCCTCTTGTGCTATATGCGGTGTGCTATATGCCAACGGCGAAGAGTTTCAAACTTCTTTCGCACCATGTTGAGGTTAGAATGGTTGAGCCAAGTCTTTTTTGGGGCCGCACCGGCTTTGATGTTCTTCCAGGCTACACTCACACAGCACACATGGGCGGTTGAGTTAACAATTGCAGCTATTTTGACAATATACTCGTATACTGATGATAACGGTAATGGTGATGATGATGATGTCGATGCTAATGCAGATGATGGGATGAACAACACACTTTGGTTCGTTGAGCCAAAACGATGACTTGGCAATTTCTTTTTAGCGGATTTGCATTAGAACTGTGGTGCAGGGTGGGGTGGATGCAGTTGAGGAGCTTTTTAAGACAGAGATTCAAGTTGTAGTTGATAAAGTTGCTTAGTATAGATAACACTCTTGGCTCCCTACTGACATAGTGTGTAATGAAGGCATTCACAGGCGGGCAACTTAAGTTTGCTGCACTTAATTGTTGATTAGGACGAGTTACGGTTTCGATGTTATAACAGTTGGGATTTTTTTTGTTTACTTAGCGAAGATGTCCGTTTCCGTTGGAGATGTTAAGTTAATCACCTCCTAACTTTAGTTTATATAGGACAACAAATGAATCGAAGTGACCTCTAGTCCGAAATGCGGTCCGCAACAGGTCTAAAGGGAATCGTAGTAAGCTTCTTATAACCAGTTGGTCGTGCGACTTTTATTTGAATGAGACCATCAAGTTGTATGCCCAATGTCTCAACTTAAAAGTTTTCCAGAATGTTTTCTCAGAGGTGGCAGACTGTATTTTTCTGTGGTCGCACCGAGCCACTGCACCATTTGCCATCAATGTATGAATTTGAACACTGATTGTCCAGGGGAATCGCAATGAGTGCAAAACTTTGTTACTGGTCTTGTTATTTCTAGGCTCAACTGATAAGAGAGATAAACAAGACCCAAAACCATCAAATCCCAGTAATACTGCAAGGAACGGAGACATTTGGATTTATCAAGGTGTGTACTTGATTTTTCTTAAATACTCTATGGCTCTTATTCATACAGCAAAAATGTGGCTTTAGTCCAAATCTGTTACTGTGACAATAGATGGAATCGAAAAAGTGGGTTCTCGCAGTTCTGTCATTCTAATTCTAAGACATTGGAAAAACCGGGGCAAACAATCATGCTTAAACGAAATTTATCAATACTGACTCGTTTTTATTGAATAAAATACTACTCTTGAAAAATCCCTTTGAAAAATACTAAGAAAACAAATTTTGAAAATCTCTTCAATATACCTAAAGCGCACTAGCTTCAGTTTTTATTGGATAAATTTTTCAAGATCTTGAAAGATTTCAGAGAATCTCCAACCCGTCTTAAAAAACTTTGAAAACTCATAAAAAAAAATGCGCTCAGCAAAACGACCGGCAAATAGTTCTGAAAAACGCCTCCAACTGACCGCAGAAAGACGACCAGCGCCGCCTAAAGAAAGTCACAAAAACGCTTCAAAGGACGTCACAAAAACTCTCAGCACTCAGCACATAACTTGCATATAAAACATATCAAAGAAAACTCTAAATATTGCCTCCAAACAGCGACAAGAAACATAAACGAATACCTACACAAATCAGTAGAAAACGCGCGGAATAGAGCTCCCAAAATGACTGAATAGAGTCTTCATCACAAAGATGCGTCGAAAATGTCCAAAACACGCTCCAAAGAACGTCGCAAATAGCACAAAAAAAAACACACAAAGACGAATTTCAAGAAATGCAACAAAAATGTTAAACATCACAAGAACATCATTCAAAGAATGTCACATAACTTCCCGGAACACGGACCCAAACACATTCAAGAAATGTTCTGAAAAACGTTTCGAAAATCACCACCAAAAGGACAAACTTACAACGTTCCTTAAAACATTCCAAAGAACGCCCAAGATTGAACAAAAAATGTGTATAAAACGGCGCTGTCACAAAGAACGTCACAAAAACTTACTGAAACCGGCTCTAAAAACGTTCCAAGGAATTTCTCCGAAAAACCTATTGAAATCATCGCAAAAAAAAATAAATAAATATCACATAGAACAATTGGAAAAAAAACGCCCCGGAAACGTTCTAAATAGAATTTTGAATAACGCGTAAAACAGGAATAAAAAACTCTTAAAAATGCTCCAAAAAAACGTAAAAAAAATGCGTCCAGAAGGCGTTTCGAAAAATATAATAATATTTATATAAAAGTATAATACATACAATAAACAACAGAAGGTTGAACTTATACAAAATTACACATGTGAAAAAATGAATCGAAACGCGGACAATCGTTTTCGTTTTGCTTCATCAACATAACTTTGAAAGCGAAAACGAGAGATATTTACGTTTTGTAAAAACTTTGAAAGCGAAAACGAGAGATATTTTCTTTTCGTAAAAACTTTGAAAACGAAAAACGAAAGATGACATAACTTTGAAACCGAAAACGAGAGATATTTTCGTTTTGTAAAAACTTTGAAAGCGAAAACGAGAGATATTTTCTTTTCGTGAAAACTTTGAAAGCGAAAACGAGAGATATTTCCTTCTCGTAGAAACTTTGAAAACGAAAAACGAAAGATGACATAACTTTGAAACCGAAAACGAGAGATATTTTTGTTTTGTAAAAATTTTTAAAGCGAAAACGAGAGATATTTTCTTTTCGTAAAAAACTTTGAAAACGAAAAACGAAAGATGACATAACCGAAAACGAGAGATATTTTCTTTTCGTAAAAACTTTGAAAACGAAAACGGGAGATATTTTCTTTTCGTAAAAACTTTGAAAACGAAAAACGAAAGATGACATAACTTTGAAACCGAAAACGAGAGATATTTACGTTTTGTAAAAACTTTGAAAGCGAAAACGGGAGATATTTTCTTTTCGTAAAAACTTTGAAAACGAAAAACGAAAGATGACATAACCGAAAACGAGAGATATTTTCTTTTCGTAAAAACTTTGAAAACGAAAAACGAAAGATGACATAACTTTGAAACCAAAAACGAGAGATATTTTCGTTTTGTAAAAATTTTGAAAGCGAAAACGAGAGATATTTTCTTTTCGTAAAAACTTTGAAAACGAAAGACGACATAACTTTGAAACCGAAAACGAGAGATATTTACGTTTTGTAAAAACTTTGAAAGCGAAAACGGGAGATATTTTCTTTTCGTAAAAACTTTGAAAACGAAAAACGAAAGATGACATAACTTTGAAACCGAAAACGAGAGATATTTACGTTTTGTAAAAACTTTGAAAGCGAAAACGGGAGATATTTTCTTTTCGTAAAAACTTTGAAAACGAAAAACGAAAGATGACATAACCGAAAACGAGAGATATTTTCTTTTCGTAAAAACTTTGAAAACGAAAAACGAAAGATGACATAACTTTGAAACCAAAAACGAGAGATATTTTCGTTTTGTAAAAATTTTGAAAGCGAAAACGAGAGATATTTTCTTTTCGTGAAAACTTTGAAAGCGAAAACGAGAGATATTTCCTTCTCGTAGAAACTTTGAAAACGAAAAACGAAAGATGACATAACTTTGAAACCGAAAACGAGAGATATTTTTGTTTTGTAAAAATTTTTAAAGCGAAAACGAGAGATATTTTCTTTTCGTAAAAAACTTTGAAAACGAAAAACGAAAGATGACATAACCGAAAACGAGAGATATTTTCTTTTCGTAAAAACTTTGAAAACGAAAGACGACATAACTTTGAAACCGAAAACGAGAGATATTTACGTTCTGTAAAAACTTTGAAAGCGAAAACGGGAGATATTTTCTTTTCGTAAAAACTTTGAAAACGAAAAACGAAAGATGACATAACTTTGAAACCGAAAACGAGAGATATTTACGTTTTGTAAAAACTTTGAAAGCGAAAACGGGAGATATTTTCTTTTCGTAAAAACTTTGAAAACGAAAAACGAAAGATGACATAACTTTGAAACCGAAAACGAGAGATATTTTCGTTTTGTAAAAATTTGTAAAGCGAAAACGAGAGATATTTTCGTTTCGTAATAACTTTCTAAGGAAAAACGAAAATATCTTTCGTTTCGAGTGAAGGATACAACATAATGAGAGTTTTCGGCTTTGGCATTTTTGATTTTCGTCTACAGCATTAGTCCCATTTACGGCTTTCACTTTTCACAAGAATTTTTGGACCATCTGGTGTGTCGTGTGTCTGTTCATCGAGAAAAGAAAAGGCACACCAAAACCAGTGCAAGTCGAAAACGTTCAAACGTTTTCCGGAGCACGAACGATTTACTTCTGTAACATAAAGAATGCCGACCCAGCTGTCAACTGTCAAATTCGCTGTGTGTTAGAAAAAAACTTCTAAAACATAAACAAAAAAAGTTTTTATCCATTAAATAGTAGTAAGTCACAACTTCCTAAGTAAATCAGTTCATGGTACATGGTAGTCGCTTTGTGGGTGGTTCCTCCTCTCCGCAATTACATGAGAACTCTTTTCCCCAACTCCAACATCTGCTGCATATCCAACTCATACAACTCATAAATTAAGTCCCCCCCCACGCATCTGCCTATGTGCCGTCAAACGTATTGTCATTATTTCAATAAAGTATCTAATGACTTTCACATCAAAGCTAATAACACCCAGTCTGGTGCAATGCTGTCGCGTCGTCTGTTATAATTTAAAGCGCATTACATGTCAAATTGTTTACACCAAATCCGTAAAACGTACCTACATGGCGCTGTCGCTGATCTAAATAATTTCAGTTCCAGAAATACGACTTTCCTACGCAAAAATATCCACACTCGTTCGCGTCGCGTTCAGGGTCAATTCGTTTGCATTTAGCTTGCAAAGTTCTACTATGCTCAGCGCATGGGTGCGACATGAAATAAAAAAAGCGAAAAATCCACGAATCCATCCAACACCATTACCAGAGTAAACAAACCGCAGTGCGCCGCCTTGTCTCTGATGTAAACTGATGTTGCTGATGTACGCCTCCGTGCGCCGCGCCGGCCGTCCTCGATGACGACGCGTCAGCCCGTTTCGCTAAATAAACAAAGTTGCCAGCAGTTCGCGTCGCACTTTATGTTGAGCAACATAATAGGTACACACCCAACAGAGGGGAACACGCCAAACAACAAACTTTGGCTGCTTTTCCAAACTGACTGCGTCTATCTGTACGTAGGCATGCAATGATTTTTGTCTTGGGTGCAGCAGCGTGAAGTCGTCGCGATAAATCCTGGTCCTGGATATCGCGCACTGGGGAACTATTGCAATATTGCATCGTGGGCCGTCACAGTTGTAGCTGCCACTCGACTTTGGCGGCCTACATTCGATACGGAGAATTGGTGCCCCAAAAAGGCCGAAAGCCTCGCGTCGCGTCGTGTGAGAATGAGCTATGCCTACGGGCGCAGGTATCGACAGATTGTTATCGATGACCAAGTGTGACGTCTCGGTTGATTGTCGGCCTCTATGGACCGGCACTCGCTACTCGTTCAGATTAGAGTACCTTGACCCAGGTTTTGGTTGTCGTATAATTGGGCTGTTTCATTGATTCCTTGGGCTGCGCCATTCAGTGGCAACTAGTGTCTTGCGGTGTCACTTTCCCAAGTGTTGGTTGAACTTCCAATTCGACTTGGAGTGTGCCGAGACAATAATTGATTGGTAGCGCTCGCACAAGAGGTGGATCTCATAGATGCCCTTAAGCTAATTTCACGGATTTATTTTGACAGCCACAGTGAATGGCCCGTGTTTGCGGCGAAATGGAAAGACTGACGTAGAATTGAGACTATAAGTCGCAAGTTGAGAAACACTGGACAGACCTCAATCCTCGTCGTATCTCAGGGAATATTTTGCATATATTGTCCAGCAAATAAAACAATAAACCCCACAACCTCGATTCTAAGCTGACAATCTGCCCCTCCCAATCACAGCAATTTATCTCATCTCTTTCGTTTCCTTTAGGGACCTCGAGGGAACCAACAAAAATTGTCATCTTAATTGCCACTGTCGTCAAAAATACGACACCGGATGTGTGCTGTGTGCACCACCCACATCCGACTTTTGAGTTCCATTTAGTTGCAAACTGTGTATATCCTTTTCCACTCGCATAGCCGGCTATCTTCTAATCCAGAACTTTCTGGGATTTCCTTGGACAACTTTCACCGCCGGCAAGGAGCTTACCGAAGAACCCAACGACACGTTTAACCCCCTGACAGCTACCTTCTAATATACACTTTGCAAACGGATTATTACCATCCTTTGTGCACTCTGTGTCGGTGTCTGTGTGTGTGCAGTTTTGCCAACAGGGATTAGGTTAGCGACTCGTATACGCATTAAGGGGTCAGTTTGGCGCTCAACTGTCACATTTGAATTTATTGCCATTTACAGTTACACCGATCGGGTGTAGGCGAAAAGTGCGTAGACGCACGCGACTAGTAGCTGCGTGGGTTTCCTTCATCAGTTGAGACGCAGACGGTCACCTTGGTCAACTGATGAAATGTTGTAAGAGGTCGTAAACTAGAAAAAGCTGCAGCCATGCTAATATAAACTGGAAGTTGGGGCGACACTCTTTTGTTCTGTGTCGTTTGACATGTTTGGTCGTAATGGCTGCCTCCTCAATAATACTTTTTAATGGCAATCGGAAGAAGCGACGACTTGTGTGGGTGGTTTTGTGTCGATTCGTTGATGATGGGTGCAACTATTGAATGGCATAAGACTATAAGACAGCTTTTGGGCAATGATGCGAGTATTCTTCCAAATGGCTGGGGGTTTGCCCACGTGGGTTATTTAATTGTTTTCCAAATTCGGCTGGAGTTGTCAAATTATGAAGAAGTCGTCAAGTCTTATGTAGAACTTATTGAAACAATTTCATACGATGAACTCTTGTGGTTGCATAGCCAATGTTGATCTAATCTTGTGTTTCTCTGGCACATAAAAAAAACACTATGTCTCTGATACGACATCAGGAACGTAAGGGAAATACAACTAAATAATATGGAAAGCTAAAATTCATCAGAGTTTTCATTTGTTGAGTTGTTGAGAGTTGTCTCTTTCGAATGCTACTTTCGAACAGAAATAGGTTATAGAACGCCGGACCATTGAATTTTGTCTTTGTATATCGAAAGGTCTGGAAATGCTTCAAAATTTCTCGCTGGGAATCACGAGCCCTATCCCTATTTACTCGTTGTAATTTTGATCCGTTTTTCATTCTCGAAAAAGTCTTCTCTTTGATGAAATATATTTTAAACACCCGTCTTGTCCTAAAGGCAACTCTAGCCCCGTAACTACATCAGCAAACAGGCCAAAAAGCAATGGACACTGCTGTTTTATAAATGGTGGGAGATAACTCACATCATTAGACTCAATCTCCTTATTCTTAAGAAAAAAAAAAACCTTCAATATGCGACTGCATTTATTCCCCATAGCTCGGCTATGGAGATAGAGCGATCTTCGTCTTTGTCCAGTAGCCCGCACGTTGAACTCTTTGCGCGTTCCACAACAATGCATATAAAATGTACCCAGAGAGATACCCATTTCAGAGCTCAATTTCTTAACCAAAAAGTTTGTCTCTCACCGGCTTTAGTAGTGCGCCATCTTGAGCTTTGTGTATACATCCAGTCCAGATCTACAGTTCGAGACCATGCTATAAGTACACACATTTTTCTTTGAGCCAATAAACCGACATTCAAGTTTTTCGAAAGGGCAGTTGGAAGAAAAAGATTATAGTTTGATAGACCTCAATGCTTTAGCCATAGATTACGGGCTTAATGACAGCCACGTTCCTTAAAAAGTCCTTCAGTAACTCTTTGAAATGAAAGTCGAAAAAATTGTTGCTGGGCAAATACTTTCTGCTCATGTCTGTCTGGCTTCTGGTATGCAGTGCCCTGTTAAGGACCTCACGACCGACATATAGGTTTGAAGGCGTCTTTCAGGTCGTATTGTAGTTCTTTTTAAATCCCTTTGTACTCAGAATTGGCCGGTTGGTCAGCCTACTTGAGACTCACTTTTCCAGATCTGTCCGTCTACAGTTTTGTTCCCAAAAAAATAGTATATTGTTGAACATCGACCAGTGGAGCGTGCATGTTGAACGAGCTTTTCCAAATAGCCGCTTGGTATACAAATGTACTCCCTTCTATCCTTAAACTAAAATCGTTGCAGACCTTTTTTTAACTTTTGAAAAAGACGATTTGTATAGTTGCCAAAATTTGAATGCAAAATTTTATGGTAGTCCGAAAGTCTTTCTAGACCCATTGCCTGATTTTTAAGACCACAGCTTTACAGTTCTATTGATGTTTGTCGTTGTCCTTCAAATTTTTGTCAACCTAATAACAGATGAGTCTATTAATAATCTGGTTTTAGAAAAATTCTAGTTGCTAATGCATATAAGTTCTGGGAATTTCAGACCTTGAATGTGTCTTGCTCATTTTTAGTTCCTTTTTTTGAATCAGTCGGGTGTTTTGGTTTTTTAAATTATTATTTTTTAGCCCATGCCACTCTGGGGAAGAATACGAATCTAATGACACCTCACTCTTCAAAATCGGTCAAGCCGTTTGGGCTACAGGGCGTCACGTAGGAACGTACATAGGATACGCCCGAAACACATAACCCCCCAAGTAACAATTTTACTTCCGTAAGGTGCTATCGAAGCCATTTCACCTCCCGCAATATTAACTGCATAAGGCCTAATGGAAACACATTTGGCGCACTTTAATGCAAGTATTTACTTATTTAAGACTTCCTGAACAGCTTGGATAGACCTTACTCAAAACACAACTTCTTCGTCTGAAAGGCAATTAACATCCACGGTAGGCTTTTGCTTCGCAAAAGAAGCATCTCACATTTATCAGCAGTAGGTTATTACTTTGGTAGGGCCTTACCGAAACTTTATGCAAGCTTTATAGAGACTCAAATATAAACAAAAAATAATGTATGTTTCTTATTACATTTTTCAATTTTCCATTTTCTTATTTTATATTTTTTCTTATCTTATTAATAAATATTTTCAAAGACTTTTTGCAATTTTCATGCAGCCTTACTAACAAGCAAATTTAGACTCGACCTTAGGGCAATAGTCGAAATTAAAATAAACTTTCGATCCGAAGAAAGTCGAGTCTAACCCATTATTAAAGCTTAAACGTCAGTCTTTGTAATAAATAAATATGAAATAAATATGAAATATGAAATGGAAAGCTTTTGAGTTATACTGTTATAATTTAGCTATAAAGTCAGATGTAGTTAAAGTTCCGATTACTTTGATTGTTGGTACCTAGAAATTAAAAGTCGAAACTACAGTTAGTTTCGAAATTAGTTAAACTCGAGTTTGCGGTTTGGTTGTTGGTAAGGCCCATGGAGTTTACATTTACGCACTCGTAATAATTTACATTTTACTTACAAGCGTCGCACTGAGAATCGAACATGGGTCCGGCTGCGTAGTAGTCCAATACACTACCCCCTAAGCTAATTCGTCATAATGCTGTAGCAGTGGTAAATCTGAACTACTTGATACATTTTAGAGTTTCGTTAAGACTTGCAATAAACTTGCAGCTTACTCGACCGCAGTTGTAAGCAAGACATTTAGTGTTACCTAATTTATTTATGAGTGAAAAGTGTTTATTTAGAATCACATTACTGACATATTTTTCACTGTGCTAAAAGTGTTTTATTTTTTGTCATTTTTCCCCAATTCATTAATTATGGTTTCTTTAGACAAGTTTGATTGATTTCATATGAAATTAATTTTTACCTCTATAAAGCCTCCATATGTAAGTTAGGAGGAAGTACGAGTAAGTGCTTCTGTACAGCTTCCAATCGCAAGCGGTTGACTGCATGAGAGTTCATTGCTTCTATAATGCCTTCAGTCAGAAGCTCTAAAGAAGCCGAACAACAAGCTTTATCGAGGCACATCCACAGATCTCCAGACAAATTTTCAAAAGTCTAATAGAGATCTAATCGAAGCTTAATTTCATATCCCTCTATAAAGCCTGTGTATATGCTTCGTAAAGGCCTTACTGAAGTTATTATCGAAACAATTGCTTCGAAATGGATCAACTTCGGTTAACAAAGACTATAGAAGCTCTATCGAAGCTGTTGCCTATAGAAATTTCAAGTTTTAACCTTACCGAAGTCAAATTGTTACTTGGGCCTCCCTGTGTCCAGTCGGGTAAAAAAGGGCAGTAATGAACTATCATTCTCCTCGTAGTTGGGAGATAACCTAGCAGTATATTTTTACAAAAAGCGGACCTTACTAGTCATTTTTAACTTCCATACTAAATATTTTCTAGGTCACAATATGCAATTTTGTATGGAAAATTTCATGAGTTCGAATAATTTAGCCTGGACACTAAAAATGATCGCGGAGTGTTTGGCAACTTTTGCAAGAGATCTCTCTCTCTCCTTTTCTCTCTCTCTTTCTCTCTCTCTCTCTATCTATCTCTCTTTCTCTTTCCCTCCTCCTCTTGTTAAAGAAAAAGACCACCCACATTCAGAAAATAATTCCAAAGTGTACTCAAGCCTACAGTCTCAGACTGTTTTCCATTGCACGAAGTGTCTTCCAGCAGCCAACTCAAAGCGATCGAAGAAGAATGTGCGGAACGGGAATAGAAAAAGAATGAAGACACACATACACTCAGAAAAAAAAAAGATTGTTAAGCGACGAAGTTCTTGGTTCAGATATTATTTTTGTTAACAAGAACTCATTTTTAAGTTTTCAAGAATCAGGTATTCAGTGTAAGAATAATATACTCCCCATAAGTATTTTATTACATCATGGCCAACAATTTCATTCTTAAATCAAAGATTTTCATATTTGGGTTCATTTTAACCAACGAAAATTGTTGGCATTACCATTTTTTTTTTCTGAGTGTACCCACCTACACCTAGTTGTAAATAAAATTAAGCGTTGGCTATCCAACTTACTGGCTTTTGTACAAGACGCTACGACGCTGCCCTTGAAGTTGAATTTGTATAAATACAATTTGGACTTTGGCAAACCGTCCACAACCCATAAGCCACTCATTGGAACGTATATAAGCCGTGTATCGTCACGCTTGGCGCAACCGCAAAATGATGAAAATCTGTGCGAGGGTGGCATAGTCGAGGTAGTTGCTCCCGCACCTTGGTGGTGGGGTGCTGCCGACAGACCATGTTTACAACGACCTCAGGAAGACCTGGTCATGTGAAGGGAAGTAGAACTGCAGGAAGCACAAGGAACTTCCGAACATGCAAATAATGATGTTGAAGGCGTTCATCGTCGTCGTCGTCATCGTCCCACATCTGGCGAGTGTGTGTGGAGCAAAATTTTGACATGAATATGCTACTTGACAGCGTTTCACAATCCGATTCACCGACATCAGCACCGAACTGCTTTCTGGATTGCATCACTGCTACAGCGAGAGGGAAACCGTTTTTGTTTTAAAAAAAGGGCGCGTGATCATTAAGACGATGGATGGTAGGAGGAGGCGGAGGATGGGACGGGCTTGATCATTTTTACTCGTTCTCATTTTTATTTTTCTGCACAAATGCAAATTCGCGTATAGAAATTGACTTTGATCTGAATTAACAGCGTTTGTTGGACTTTTTGTGCTGGCGCAGTATTTTCGAGCAATTATGCTTCCGTTGGGGATTGCATATGCAGATACATGGGTCTGTGCGACCGACAACAGTTCCAGTCTTAATTACATGTATTGCTCTGGGTTTTTGCAAGCCGATGATGTCTTAATTAAGTCGAAAGCGCTGTGAATGAGAGGAGGCACAATTAGGTTTTGTTTCTGAAATGGTGTGGGAAATTAAATGATGGGATGTTTCCCCATGGAAAACTGTATACGGGATGCATGCTGTGTGATCCCGAATTTGTGACTTCTTCGTAAATGTGCTTCTATAACATCACAAGGCCTTTGAGGTTCATACGAGTATTACCTATTCAGTTCACTCATACTTCAGCTTGTTTATCGCGATCTTTTTGCGGCATGCAATCTGCAAGTGACATTTATCACACCCTCCGAAAGATCAACGTCTTCGAGGCAAGCAGTGCCACAAGTGTGCAGCTTTCTTTTGGGTATCCAAGGGAAGTTCGACCGAATTTTCTTCCTACAAACTATTTCCTGACTGATATAACCACTTAGCGAGCCCTTTCCTTCCCAGCCAGATAACAAAGTAGATCTTCCCAATTATCCAAACCTTATGGCCCACTATATGGCCATAAGTCATACCTGGCGTCGTGGGCGTATAACGACCCAAACCCATGTCAATCACATCCAAATTAGTGCAATGACTTCACTATAACGCAGCCCACCAGCGATGCCATAAAAGACGAAAAGCCTCATTTCCAGAACAGAAAGAAAAAAAAAACACAAAAAGGTGTAAAGCTATTAACGAACCTACACGCTTCCGTTAAATCATTTGCAAAAGAGCCAACAAGCCGAACAACACCTGACCGCACAGGCGCACCTACACAACGTTGCATCACCATCGATATAGACTTACTTCTCCTTTATCTTTACATATACGAGAGCCAGTCGCCAGGAAGATGTTACTCACATTCGCTATACTAATCTGTTAAACTGCTTTATTAGCTAGACTCGTGCTTATCACGCCTGCCCACACTGCTAATGGACCGAACAAATTCCGATAAAATTGGAGAACGTAATACCAGATCCGAGCGAGATGGAGCCAGCATCCGATTACTGCAAGCTTGCACACTCCGCCATTCGTCTTTCAGTGGAGCGCTGCATGCTGGTGCTCTGAGCGACATCCGACATCTGAGTCAAGTCGAAGTTTTGAGGCGAAAACAAATTTTAACTCTAAACTGTGGGAAAGGGGAAAGAGGACGTCGCATTGGTTGACGTCAGAGGCGCCAATTTTTATCATGCCCCCTTGGAAAACGACATTCTCTTTGCATTCTCAAGTTCAGTTTGATTATTCTGGTGGAGGGTTATTGTTTCTGTGAGGAAAACTTGTCATAGCATCAGCATAGGTTTCGTCATTCGGTATGCTCAGTTGAAAACTTTGTGAAGTTTCATTTCATTTCATTTTCATGGTAAACGCTGCGCTGTCGGGAGGGCGTTTGGTGCGGATTTTGATCAGGAAATCGAACAGAAAGTGACAGTTTTTATTAGAAATATAGGGAAAAGACTCTCAACCGATCCAAATCAATACAGCAAGCAGGGAGTGTCTGCTTAAGTAAGCGACAGGTGATCAGTCCCATGACTCGAATTGAATTTCTGTATTGTATTCTATTCGATTACTCAACTTTCAGTAATGAGTTTTAGCAGTTTTCAGGTCGTTTCGGGCTGATATTTACTGACGCTGTGACTATTAACAGCAATTACCAGCGAAAAATGCTGTAATTCCGTAAACCACTTTGACACACACCGCAACTTTCCAAGCAACTCCCAAAATAAACACAAAAAACTCCTCAAAAAACGTCTTAAAAACCTTCAGAAATATGCTCGAAAAATCCCTGGAAACAGCGTCAACAAATATAAGCCCAAAAAAGACTCTTAGATACGCTTAAGAAATGCGGCGAAAAACTACCTGAAAGCTGCTTTAAAAAAAAAATCACCGAAAGACTTCGAATAAAACGAGCAACGCGCCATGAAAGGCTTAAAAAACCGAAAAAAATGAACAAAAACGCTTTAAACTAAAAGAAGAAACAAAAAAATTTCGCAAATCGAATCGAAAAATGCTCAAAAAAAAAACAGAAAATAAAAACGAAAAATGTTCGAAAAAAGCCTCGGAAAAACTCTACAAAAACGTTCTAGGAAGGGCTAAAAAATGCATCGCGAAACACGACAAACAAAACCTCGAAAAACTGCCTAAAAGAAGACCTAATAAACGCTTTGAAAAACGCCATAAAAAATCTCGAAAAGCTTCGCAAAAAAGAAGCATAAATCGCATTAAAACTCTCATAAAATACCTCGCAAAACACGATAAAAAATCGCCCGAAATTTACGAAAAAAAACTACCAAACCCTACGAGAGACGCATTGAAAAAGGCGCAAAATGCTTCCAAGAAGAGAAGTATAAGCTCTTCAAACTCGCCACAAGAAGCTTCGCAAAACGCGCCAGAAAAAAAAAACGAAAACTACCTCAAAAAGACCCTAAAAAGCCTCGAAAAACGCTTCAAAAAAACACTGAAAACCCTCTAAAAAAGACTCGAAGAACTTCCTAAAAAAACGCAAGTTAAAGCTCCTGGAGAAGATTCCAAAAAAAAACACGCAAGCACTTTAAAAAATAAACCTTTCAAAACACCCCTAAGAACCCATCCGAAAACGCCTCTCTGGTCCAGAAAAAAACGAAAACTACCTCACGAAGACCCTAAAAAGCCTCGAAAAACGCTTCGAAATAACACTGAAAACCCTCTAAGAAAGACTCGAAGGACTTCCTGAAATGCGCAACTTAAAACTCCGGGAGAAGATTCCCAAAAAAAACACGCAAGCACTTTAAAAAATAAACCTTTCAAAACACCCCTAAGAACCCATCCGAAAACGCCTCTCTGGGTGTCAACTATATAAAAATTCCAATCCGACTTGTGTGTCCTCCTTTAGCGCCATTCACCGGCAGCTATAAAGGGTTCCTACTTCAAACTAAAAGTCGAGACACACACCAAAGTAACCAGTTTAGAGCAATTTACCGTAAATCGTTGCATACCCGCGGGGTGATTTGGAGAAATTCACTCGGAGCTGAACCAAGCATTGAAAATAGATGTTGCGTCCCTCTAACATGCTTCAGGCCAGAAGCATAGGCCTGGGTCTTCTGTAAATACCTCAGACATAACTTTCTCAATGGTTTTTGAATCACAACGTCTACAGGGTGAAGAAAAGGTTTGATTTTTAAAACGGCGGTTTGAGAGCCTTTCAGTGCACACAGCCAAACAAACAATAAAACTTCTTTAGTGGCCTTAAAAGAGGCTGTAGAAGATCTTTAAGAAGAATCATGTCAGACTTATTGCGGTAGTGTCCTTGAGGAGTGAGGTTTCTTCTGCTTAATGAAAGTAGTTTGAAAGTGTTTAGCCAGTAAAACCACCAAAATGTGCATTGGAATATCTCTGGCAGTATCAAAGCATCAACTCGTCTCAGTGGCTTGTAGATTTCAAAGCTTTTGGCTATCTACTTTCCAAAGCATAGTCCCGGGGGTTTTGGGTAGACATCCGATGGCAGGTACACGGGTACCTTAAAAGTCAGGACCAAACTTTTTAAAGATTTCCCGAAACAATTTCGAGTTTATGACGAGTTGAAAGACTTGGTTACAGAACAGTCGCTTTTGCTTGGAGCTGAAGTAAGAGGCTATTTAACAAGTTTAAGTCCGTGAAGTACAGAGAACGAGCCTTTGGAATCATCGTTTGTGGCACCCTCGCTTTTCATTCTCCACATCATCCACTTGATTATCATAACCCCACACGGACCGCCTGTGAGTTTGATTACCCTGAAATCTCTTTTACGACAAATTATTCCTCTAAGTCGTAAAAGGTTAAGGTCGGATATAAGGGCTCCACGTTTTCATTAAATTGTCGACTCTTTTGTATGGAAAAGTCCACCCGTTCGGTTGTTATCCTCTACGAAAACATTCCCGTGGACATAATGAGTGACATCAACAAAGTAGTTGCATAATTGGACGACCGTTTATACAGTTCGACAGAAAGAAGATAAACTCCTGTCAACCCCAAAACATGTTTGTCAAGCCGATGCGATGGCGTTGGCATTTGCCATAAATTGTGAGGATACAGAAGCTATTTGTGAGCGCGCGTGCTGGAGGGGACTGCCAATTTACCACACGACTTCCACCCCAAATTGATTTATTAATCAACTCAAAATGTTATCTCCTGCAAGTACTTTGCGTGTGATTAAGCAATTCCGGAACGCCATCCATGAGGAGATACTATCCAACTCACAAGTAAAGTGCTTAAAATATTAAAATGCGTGACAGAGTCTACAAACTGCAAGTCTCGAGCCCAGCCCCCAGAACAGCGCATAAATGGACTGTAATTAAAATACTAAACCAGTCACCCCTCTAAGGATGAACAGACGCACCCTGAAATTCCTTTCAAATACATAGGCCCCTCAAGTGCAGAATATTTGTGGTGCATTGCTGGTTGAATGAACAGAGCGCAGGGGGCAGGGCCCACCCTTAGAAAATGATTACTCAATGTGTCTACTAAGTGCTCTTACGTTCACGTGACTTCCTCGGACGGTATGCGGTGGGCCTGTCGTCGGCGGTGGCATGGGGGTACGTTTAATGGCGAATGGAGCAGTTTTAATGTCAATGAACCTGCCGAGAGTAATTAAATTGTTATTACATTGAGTGCGCTACATATGCAGTTGGAGATGGCTCTTTATTTAGAGGGATATTGAGTATTCTCCAACTCGTTTTTCAGGACGTGCTGCACCGATTTTGTGTCATCAGGGAGACGCCCTCTAAGTAGGCAAAGGATGTGGTGGTAAGATCGAGTCGAAAAGTGCACATACGGTCGGCACTTGACGGGACATCGTTGATAAAAATTCCCTCTAGAGTCCACTGCATTCCTTCACTGTCATCGCACGACCTCAGCATCTTCATCTCATTCTGTTGCTGAAATAACTTCTTGCGACGCAGTCCAGCGAAGCATTCCAATCGAGTGGCGTCAATGTGCAAATTTGTACATCAACTTGCAGAGAACTCCGCATGAATATCTACGCCGCTTCTCATGGTCGCTGAGTCACACGCACAGACTCCCGGCACTTGTCATGATCTTCGCCATCGGTATAAATTTAAATTTAAATACGACTCTGCATGAAAGGCTCTTGCGTCTCTAATTTAAGTGCACCAATCCACGGCTCCGTGCAATTAATCCGAATGTACTCAAGACTTCTGGTTTTGTTGTTTCTCTCTGCGAGGCATATGGATCTTGGGTCACAGTCCACAGTCCGTAGTCCATATATGTTCGCAGCATTCTTGAAGCAGATTGCCGCATGATATGCTTGTAACTGAGCTCCGGTTTCTTCTGTCTTCGAGGGCGACAAAGGTCATTTCAATTAAATCCCTCATTTGGAATACTGCGGACGTTTCGTATTTTTTGTTCCCCCTTTTCTTAGGCAAATATTGCAATCGCTTGAGACGCCGACACAAAAACAAACGCCCACTCAGCGAGTTCGCGAGAGCGTGACTCCAACGTCCCAACTCTGCGATTCTTATTTTTTGGATCTTGTTTTACAAACTCCCGCCAACGCTTGGTGCAGTATATACCCGTGCCCGTGCCATAAATCTTGTGGAACGAACTTTATTCTTCTGGATACATCGTGTGGGAAACATGTTGCTTGGACTGGTACTCAGCTCTGCAGATGCGGGTCGGCTTGCCGCCCTGTGGTGGCGTTTTGAGTTGATATTCTAATTTATTTACGAGTGAGATTGTTTAAAGTATTTTTGTGTTTCTTTCGGGGGAATTCTCGATAAATTGTGGATAAGTGAACGACTTTGGAGCTTGAAAGTCGTTTAGCGGGTGATAAATTGGTCGTTTATTAGGCAGATGAGCATAAATTTATCGGTTGGAATTGATTTCATTAGTTTTGAGTTGTGTAGTCGTTTGATTTTGGATACAATTCGATTTGAGATCGAAAAACAGCGGGAGGAATTGAAACAAGACCTTGAAAGATGCCATCAGTTAGGGGAGTCGTGGCAGGAGAGACTTTGACATTTCTTGATGGAAATACAAGAGCTGGGTAATAGGTTGTTAAGATAGGTATATATTTACTCAGTTTTAAAGTTACACCCGGCTTTGATTGAGTGTTTAAATGATAAGAATATAACAAAACGGAATGGGGTCCCTTAATTGATTTGAATTGTTTAATTTAATGGCGCAAGTCACATGTGTTTTTTTCCGCTGCGCCACCTCTCGCGAACGTCTGACAAACATCCGAGAGTATAACTGTCATGAAGGAGCTTCTCAATTAGCCGTTTGGACCCGGCATAAAATTTTAGATCCCTTCCATTCGTCCCAAAAATGAAAAACTCCCACAAACGAATGGTTGTGAGAAGCTAGGCCTAGGGTCCTCAGACCTGTTGCGCCAACTATTTATTTACTTAAGTCACAAGCTGCTGGTGATAGAAGAAACAGTCATCCCCAAAAGTCATATCACTATCGCGCTCAATGAATGGCCCTGAAGCCTTAAATATAAATTAAAAGTATTCTTTAGATACAAAACCTTTGCCGAAAAACGCCTTAAGAAACGCTCAAAAACACTGTGGAACTTTCCGAAAAAAATCGCCAGAATAAACAAAAAAAAAACATTAAAAAATCTCGGCTATAATAATCTCCGAGAAACTCACGAAAATTACCCCAAAAAGGCCTCGAAAATCGGCCCGAAAATCTACCTTGAAAATGTCTTACAAAACTCTCCGGAAAATCTTAAAAAAAAAATCAAAAACGACTCGAAAAGCTCTGATAAAACGCGCCTATAGTAACGCTCAGACAGCCCCTAAAAATAAACCTACAAAACCTGAAAATTAAAACCGAAAGCTACCTAAAAAAAAACACGTTTTACGCTACAAGAAGATCGCCGAAAAAGACAAAAAAAATGTTTCGCAAACCTCCAATAAAAAATCGAAAAGCGCATAAGAACCGCACCAAGAAGCGACCAGAAAAACGAAAAAACGGATACAGAAAAGAAATGATTAGAAAAATTACAAAAAGTCAGTTCATAATGCCTTGAAAGAAACGCTCAAAAAGAGCTCCCAAAAGACGAACGAACAGCACCCGCAAAAACACCTAAAAAAAAACACAAAACAGACCTCAAAAGCCTTTAGAAAAGAAATCTAAAAAAAAAACGAAATATTACCCAAAAAGGAACTCGATAAACTCTCAAAGAAAAATAATTTCCAAACGCTCTAGAAAACTATACAAAAATCGATTAGAAACTCTCCTAGTACTCCTCGCAAACCTCCCAAAAAAAAAAAAACGAAGGACTCTTCAAAAAACGACTTGAAAATGTTCAAAAAACGCATCGAAAAAACAATTCAGAAAAACGCCAAAAAAAACTTTATGAAACACACCTGAAGAAAAGAACACACGAAGATCGATATTCTCTACTTAAAAAACTCGTAAAAAACGACCTAACAAAGCCCTGAAAAACGCCTCAAAAACCACCAAACGCTTCAAAAAATTAGTCGAAAAACTTGCCGCAAAATAAAACTTTAAAACACCCAAAGAAAACCCAAAAAAATGTTCAAAGAAGAACTCAAAGAGAGCTTTAAAAATAGTCACCGAAAATCTTCGAAAAAAAAGGAAAAACCAACCAAAGAAAAGCCCAGAAAAAGCCGAAGAAAAAAAGAAAAACTTGTCAAACTGAAATAAACCAAAAAAAAAAGGTAAAACATAGGAACCTCGAAAACCGAAACGAAATAAGCTCCAAGAAACCTTCAAAAACACGCATTGCGAAAATTCCCCGAAAACGCCTCAAAACGATCATCAAACATCGGTTTAAATACAGCCCCAAAAATCCACGTAAATCAGGCCCAAAATAACTCAAAAATATCGGAAAAACAACCCAACAAAGCCCCCAAAAACGCTTCTAAAACTCTTAAACCGCTTCAAAAAATGACTAAAAAAACTTCCCGACAAATGCATCTTGTAAAATCCCAGAGAAAACCTCCAAAAAAGAACCCGAAAACTAAACATTCCTAATGCCCTCTCCGAAAACGCCTCAAAAATCTCAAAAACCGACATCAAAGACAGTTCGAAAATGATAACGAAAAAGCGCAAAGAAACATCCATAAAAAATAACAAAAAACCGCCTCAAACACGACTTGCTGAACTCCCCCAAAAAACACTCTAAAAGTGGTCCCTAGAAACAACTCGAACAAGGCATATAAAAACTCCTCGAAAATACCCTCAAAATAGGTACCTAAATCGCTAAAACTCTCGGGATAACCTCCAAATCTCCGAAAACGCCTATTTGAAAGCCTATCTAAATTTGCATCTCTTCCTTGGAGCTTTGTTTTGACTTTCCAATAGG
Organism: Cheilosia variabilis; assembly: GCA_951230905.1. NCBI lineage: Eukaryota > Metazoa > Arthropoda > Insecta > Diptera > Syrphidae > Cheilosia > Cheilosia variabilis. Next base: position 50,785,108 of record OX579679.1, read on the forward strand.
ATCTTGTCCAACCATGCATATTCCAAACAGTGAACATTTTCACTTACATCCATTCAGTTTGCAATCAAACCCAAAGCCATTTACGACTCTTAAAAGAATTTCCCGCCTTTTATTGAATCCAGCATGGTAATCTCATAAAATACGTTTCACGTCTCCTCCCTTGTTTTAAATTAACAACAGATCTCCGCGACTCTGCTCATAACGGCTTTGCTCCGCCACAATGTCGCAAAAGTTCCACGACTGTATTTAGTTTCAGTTCCCTCGAAAGGATTGAGTCCTCCCAAATAGGTTAGGGTTGACTGTGGCAAGCAATTTCGTTGCCAGAGAGATATTCCTAATTAAATTCCAAGTAGGTACCTTTCAGCAAGAACTGTGTACGATGGGATGGACTGTTTCAGTCCAATTTCTGAAATACCAAATGGTCCACATAAACCTCAAACTTCATAAATGGTAACCGTGGACGTACAAGTGGATGCGAAGCGAGTTTTAATCTGGTTAGGCAAACGAAGTTGGCCGGTATTTTGTCTGTTAAATAATGAGTACCTTTTTGAAGTGGGGAAGTTTTACAGAACCTACCATAGTCAACATCGATTAAAGCCTAATGAAGATGAAGTCATGAAGGACATGCTTCCTTGCCAATCAAAACACAGAACACCCAACTTCATTTACGGAAAACCGATAAATTCATTCACATAAATCATACAAAACGTCCGGCTGCAGCGTAATGACCAGCTGAGCAAGATGTTTCATTGAACCCTCGCGCCATCGATCGGTCCACCTGAACACGGACGACCGGCCACATGCCTCAATGTGCAAAAGTCATCTCCCCGGGCACGTTTGCTCGACGCAATCGATAACTCATTGGCATATGTTGAAGTGCGCAGCCTACCCAACCGATGTGCAAGGAGAGCACACAAAACAAAAGTGCTCCACTTTTTTTTTTGTTGTTGTTGCCAACATCCTCGAGGTGACCCACAAAAACGGAACCGAAACCAAAATCCGACCACTTCCAGATGTTACACCATCGGTCTGCGACGTTGTTTTTATGTACTCGATAGTATTTGCCGCACGCAAACACACATCCTGATTTGTCCCGGTGCTGGCCGCAACAGAGGAAGGTTTCTGCTTCAGTAGGTGGGGCTCCTTGTTGTGTGTTGTTTATTGCTTCTGTTTACACAGCGGACCAGTGGAGTGAAATTTATGACCCCGAAAGGTGGTAGCTTCTTTTCCACGTGCCACACGAAACACATGGTCCGCGAAGGTGTTCGCTAAAATCGACGAGAACGCATAGCCGCCTCCGGCCAGCTGATGAGCCGAGAGGAAGGAGAACGCACATTTAAAAGAAGACAGCCCGTTTGGGAGGTATCACACATCATCTCACTTGGACGCACTGCGACGGCTCCACCGGTTTTTAGCTAATTTGTTATGCCACCACGCACAGCATAATTTCCCTTTGGGCAAATGTATGGCCACCTCTCTAAGCGATTGAGGAAGCGCATCGTGGGTCGGCCGTTTGAAGGCCGTCGTCGTCCGCCGAGCGGATGGACTCATTAGTTTGTAATCCACGCAGCGGAAGGGCGCAATTGAGTTGACTTGACCGTTTTTGTTTTGCTTCTTTTTTTTTCGATGAATGCACGAATCTGTGAGGAAGCGGGGGATATGCGCGTCAAAAGATTGTTTTGTTTGGGTTATAAATTCTGTGGGGATATGCGCCACGGCTAATGGAGAGTGCTTTGTTTAGACGCATTTCCGGATTTCGTTTAACGAGCGAAGGGAATTTCAAATTCATTTGACATGCCACCGACTGTTGTCCATATTTGAACAGATTTGCATTTGAATTGTCAATTTGGTAGTTAAATGCTTAATACTCTTGAGCTGTTCTTCAACCGTGATTGTCAATTTTTACGACTTCTTTGTGTTTGGGGCTATTAAAGATCGAGGAAGTCTTTAACTATTGTTGGATGCCCAAATAGGGCTATACAGTTTGGTGGGCATGTTGACAGCGCTGTCACAAGAGGAGGTTGGTTTACGATTATACTTCGTAGTTGAATAGTTGCCTAATGTCAGTTTGAGATGCTGTTGTGTTGATTAAATAACTTAAGGTAGTGCGCGATTTTTTTCAGCAAGTTGACAGCTGTCACATTGTGAATTAGTTTGTGCATGGAATTGTGTAACTAATATTCAATTTTATGCTTATCTACTTACGTGAAAAGGGTACAGAGCTCAAGGTCTGTTACATTTAACAGTTTTAAGGAAAATTGCAATAATGAGTGCAAGGAGATGAAAATTTCGCACTTCCTACCTACGAGTTATATTTTTTCGGTAAGTTGCTAGAAGCTGGTTGGGTGGCTGTATGAATGGTGCAAGCTATGATTGGACTAGTGTCACACTGTTTTATACACATTTTTTAGTTAATTTGCAAATTTTAAACACATTTTCAAAAGTGTCGCTATCGACGAAATGTCAACAACGACATCGAGCGGGTGTGAAAAGTGCGTATCAGTTATTCCATGGCTAGGTAATGTATAGTGAACGCTCCCACCCATACAGTCTTCGGTTCCAAGCCGGAGTCTCTGTACAGCAGTAGAGGAAGACCTAACCTTAAAAGATGCCAAGCAGAATTAGACCTGAAACCAACTTACAGTGTGCTGTGTTTTCTTTGTTTAAAAAACGCAGAAAAAACTGTCCAATTGTTTATGTTTAAAAAGTTTCTGAAAAGTGTTAAAAAAAAACCTTGGTATGCGTTCCCAATCAATTAAAAAAGAAGTAACGATTCGTGAATACACCAATTGGGTGCGTTCACAAATCCAGTTTATAAAGTCCGACAGCTGGCTGACGTGATGCGTCAGTTTTTATTGATTTATCAAATGACATTTATGAAGGAGTCGGTGACAAATCTTTTCAGGAACTTCTCGAATGTGTAAGCATATTCAAGAATCTAAATCCAGTTATCTTAAGTCGACTAGATTAGACTGGACTAGATTTACATGGAACGCAAAAACTAGATTGATCGGTAACGTCACATATATGAAATGTCAACATAGCACTCAGTCACTAAATTCTTGACTAAATTTGTCGGCTAAAAAAAAATGTTCACATGATCAATCTAGGGCAATAAAAATTAAAACACATCAAGCTATCCAGCTGCAAGATTCACTAAACTAGGTTTTTGAACGTCCCCTTTACTTTGCGCAGTATTTTATATTGACGTGTCCGACTAAATAAGATTTTTCGTTCACGAGAAACGTAAGAAAGAACACTGCTTTATTTCCCTTAAGCCCATATGACACTACATTTTTTCTGCTTTTAAAATGAAAGTAGAGCAGTACGAAAAATTAGAACGAAAATTCCCGATAGGAGTGAGTGCGTACACACCAACTTTTTTAATGTAGACACGTCAAAAAAAAAAATGCATTAAAAATGTATTCAAATCACATTTTTCAGCTGCTGGCAGCTTTTTTTTTTGTAATTTCAAGATTATTTGAACACACACATTTTATTGTCTTTAATCGAAAGAGTCATAAAGATACTGGTAAAGATGTGAAGTTGTTATGCCAAATTTGCCATATTACAGTGACAGTTAAAAACACGTAAAAGAATATGAAAATCATTGGGGACGTTCGGATACCTAGTAAGTGTCAACTAGATGACTAGGTTAACGACCGCGTAAACTGGACTTGTCAACTAGAATTCATCTGAAATAATTGTCAGAACTAGGAAACTTCAAATCCGAAAGTCTTCAGTTGCACTCAGCTGGCGGTCTATTTATATAGGCTGTGGTTTAAACATTTGAGTTGCGCACATCTAGAGAAGGTGTTACGCTCTTACGTTTTCTTCTGCGTTCATTCCCTTTGAGCTTTTTATTTACTTTATGTTTTTTTTTTATTTTATTATTTTTAGCTGACAGATGTGGAGACTGCTTCTAAATAATCATAAAAATCATTTATTTACTTAATGTTGAAAAACAATTTTTAGCGGATTAGAGAATGATTTTGTATTTCTCTGAACACACCCAATACCAGCTCTATAAAAATGGATTCTTTTTAAAAGTTCAAATACAATTAACTGCATTGTTCCATGTGGTCTGGAGCGTGTTGTTGTCAAATTAAGCACTATTGTGCAAACGTCAAATTTGACGTAAACTCCCGTGTCAGTTGATAACTTTAACGCGGGCTTTATTACTACTTGGACAAGTGTTTGACAATAGGTTCCTCGTACCTACTAACATTTTTTTCAAATTGTCACATGTCAAACTTGATGACACTTCCCCATTAAATCATCGGGCGAATGCGTTCTCCTAGATGAATGTATCGCGAATGTACTTTCTGTAAAAAACAAAATACAGTATTGTTCTATTTATATTCTTTTTTCCAACCTTCTTCAATCTCCCTCTTTATGTTCTTGAAAGTTTTTCAAGTGCGACACGAAGAAACAGGGGAAGACTATACGCCATCTCACTCTAATTTGAAATAGCAAGCGACAACTGACAGACTAATAAACTGTGCTTTGTTTTGTGCAGAAATATGACGAAGAGTATCTAGTGGAAAGTGGGAATCGAAACAATGAATGAAAAAAGTTTGTTGAATATTTTTATTAACAATTTTTGTAATTGAGGTTAGTAGACATTTCAATTTTAAAAAAGTTCTGCAAAAACTTTAAACCGGTAAGGACTATTTTGAAATTCCTTTTTACCACCAGAATCACCCCTGTAAACTGATTTATAATTCGAATAAACCTTCTTCTAGTATAAATGTTCGCATGGGTGCTCAATTCCAGTTGGGGGCTGTGGTGGCTACATAACTTACTACCAAAGTCACAAGGAAAATCTCTTGGCATTGATGTTCGACGTTTTGTAGCTACAAACAAGAAATTGTTATTACAGTAGATAATCTCTCTCCGCATAATACTGTTCAAAATGCATTTTCTTACTCTGGTAGATAATTAAAGGATCGATATTATCGATCGATCTACCACAAATAAAAAAAATTGTGTATCCCACTCATTGACGTATAACTAACTTCATACATAGGTCCACAGCTCAGCTATTATTCGACTTCCTTCACTTAATGGTAAGACTACCGCCACCTATTGCATTCAGATTTAAACTCGTCCCATAGCCAGTAAACAAACCTTCAACAACTGAATGCATCTACAACACTGCTCTGCTCCAACTAACGTCATATCTCCTCCATTCTACTACAATTCCAATCATATGTTTTTGACATATCTGAAAAGCGCCTGCGCATCAAGAATAAAACTACACCAAAAAGGAAAAACAAGAGAAAAACCAAAGAAAACTCTTCATACTTCATATGTAAAGTTTTTTTCCCCATTAGCAGTGCGGTGTTACCTGCGTGTTGTGTGAAAATTCATGAATTTTCCAAAGAAAATTCCAACAATTCCAAGTAATTTTAAGATCACGGTGTTTGTGAAACATTTTTGCATGCAGTGCATATAAAATTTGCCCTCAAATTTGGCGAAATATGTGAAAATTCTGTGAAAAACGAAATCGTGAAAACTCATTCGTCCGCATACACTATATACACACAGCAATTGAAAGAAAAATCAATATTTTCCACAACTTCTTCTAGTGAAGAGAAAAAAAATCGAAATAAAACTCAACTTCCAGTTGGCGAATTGCAGCGCATTTCCACCGAAAATGGATAAATTAGTAAAAAAGGTAAACAATGGGGGTGAATTTTTGGACAAGTGCATTGGTAAATCGTAGGCGTTTGGTCGCAGCTGTTTCGAAACGAATACGTACGTAGCGTTTTTGTTGTTTTTGGGCTTTGTGGTAACAGTCATCCACCTACTCATACTCGTTGCTTATCGCTTGCGTCGTCGTTAAAAACACGAAGCCCCAGAGGAACATCAACAAAACAGGCTGATATTGGGTTACGCTTACGACACATGAATGTTCCCCTCGCATCAATCCAGAGAACCGCTCGTTATCTATTCGGGAAGGCAAACAAGCCTGCCATGCATACAAGATTAGTATTTGGCAATGGAATTGGATATACGAAACCACAGGCCCTTGCCGTTTCTCGTTTAAATTCCGTTTGCTGACAAGGAGGGCTGTGCAGGAAGCAATTGATTGTGCTGCATTGCATTTGTTCCCCGAGTCAATCTTAATTTGTTTGCTTAATCACTGCTGTTCACATTTGTGCCTGATCCAGGGGAACAGACATGGTACATCGGCATGACCTTGATGCCGTCACTGGAACGCGGTCGAAGCGTTTATTTTTACTTTACTTGTTCGGCGAGAGATTCAAACAGGTCTTGCTGGTCTTATTAGTCATAGCAGATCTGAAATTAGTTGCTAAACACACTCAAATGGTGTGATTCGCTCTTGCAGTTCTTGATTTTTGTCGATCTGGGAGGTGTTGCCGAACATGACACAGTTGTGTGATGTTCACCTCCGTTTCTTATCAGCCACTCATGACTAATTGTTGTCGTTCTTTGTCTGCCGAGTGCATATTCTTTCTGTTTATTTATCTGGATTGATTGATTAACTGTACACAAACAAAGTTTATCTAGCTATCGGTCGAATAGAGTTCTTAGCGAATTTTTCTTTCCCCCCTCCACCAACCGACAAGGTTGCGAAATAATTACACAGTTGTGTTGCATATTAATTCAATCAGCGAAAAGCGACTGTGCCACGACAAATAGGGCAAACTAGACAGTCAAGTGGAGAGTGAGACTGAGAGCTCAGCGGAATAATCGCATTGTATGCTAATCATATCAAATGGGACTCATTGCGTGGGTTCAGTTGAGATCGAGATTGTTCATCCACATGGGGCCACGTAGTGGTGGTTGCTGTTGATTGTTTAAATTAAATATATTTCAGTTAGTTATGGTGGATTGTGGAGACTTTGTAAAAAAATGTGTCTAGAAAATACGGATGCCCCTAAAAATTGCCTCGATCTTTTCCGCGTTTCTTTGCGACTGATTTCGAATCAGTCCTAGCGACATTGTTCCCTTTATTTATTTCTGGGCCGAAAATGCGCTGATAACTCATTTAGCTCAAAGAAACTGAGTCTATTTTCATTCGCCCTTGATGGACTTTATCCTTCTTCGCTATCTTTATAAGGACGATGATGATACAAGTCGTATACTAAGTCTGCTTAGTTGCTCGTGAGATGGCGCTATTTAATTGCCTTCTACCGATTAATGAACTCTCACATTTGTCAGAAAATTATCCAAAGATAAACATCGCCTATTAAAGAGAAACAAAAACCACGGGTTAGCCCTTATGCAAACCCTCAGACAGAGATGAACTGTTTGCCATTACAAAGGACATGTGAAATAATGTTAAACATGTTAAAAACCACTAAAAATCATTTTGAGTGTCCAGGCTAATTATTCGAACTCACAATGGCAAAAATGTTCAATACAAAATTGCATATTGTGACCTACAAAATATATAAGCTGAAGGTTAAAAATGATTATTGGTAAGGCCAAATGACACTTGCATGTTCTCTACCTGCCTAGGTGCCAAAACGATACCATGTCCTTCTGCTTATATTTGCACTTCCGACAACAGGAGCTGAAAAACGTATTTGGGAATTGAACTGAAATAAATAGTTCAAGCTCGGAAAAATGGTTTGCACACCAAGAGGCAAGTCTACAAACAAGAAGCACGATATCTTTGTTATCTTATTACTTACGTACATAAACAATTTATTACTCAAATAAACAAATGCTTGTTCGCAGTTTATTAATACAATTTGTTTGTTTTTCTAAAGCCGCGTCAGCGTAGTGCTGTCTGTGTTGTGCAAATGCTATTTATTTATTATGATTATATTTTTGAGTGCGGTTTTTCGGGGTGGGTTAGATGTCACAGTTCGTTATCGTAAGATACCTCCATGTTGTTCGATGATGCCTCCACATGGTCTCGTTGTTTTCCGGCAGTTTGTCAACCTCGGTTGCATGTTTCTAGTTTCCAATCCTCTTGCTGCTGGTTTGACGAAATCCGCTCTGAAAGTCTCCTATGCGTCTATGTCAAATTAAAAACCGTGTGGTGTAAATAAAAATTAACAAAATGTTGTCAACCAGCTGCAAACCGACGCTTTCGTTGCAGGGAACAGGTATTCGGTGTCTTTTTCAACGATAGATGTTTGTTGGCCACGCTGCATAGTTGACAAGCTGCTTGATTTCAATGGACCAATTCTTTGGACCAATTTGCTTTGGAAAACACCCTTTGGTTATCACATGAACAGGCAGCGGCCAATAGTTGAAAGTTCCCATCCCAGCCTGATATCCTATTGACTGCGAAACTTAAAGGCGTTGATTTTGTGTATAAACTTTTTCTTTTCTCTTTATCGATAAAGACACTCAACGTCCAATTTTAGCGACTTTTGCAGCACCAATTGAGAGATGCATAAACAAATGCAACCTGGATCCAATCTCCTTCGATAAATCGTCCCAAAACAAAAGTCTTTCTAAAGGTCAGTGGTAGGTCACATTTCAGAAATATTTCCTTCTTGTAGAAAGCAAACTTTTTGTCCCTACAACTTTTGATCAAAGAAAAAATTACAAAGGGGAAAAAATCTCATTTTTGTACTCATTTTAATCGATTTGTGGACATTCTTTAAAAAAAAAAATAAACTCTATTTCATTTCAATCTCTTCCCCAGACCTAGAACACCCGAACCCCTAAACCACAAAAGGGAATTCTCCCTTTCGAATTCAATACTATACCCGGTCGAAAAGAACTGCAACCAACCGCAAATCATTTGTCACACACGACTGAAGCAGCCAGCAACTCCCCCACTAATCAGTCAGAAGCCATCTGACTGGCTGACAGGCGGCAAACAATGAATGTAATGCGTAAATTACGCGGCGGTGGTGCCAACAATGTTGGTGCCACCACAAACACCAACGCTGCGGCCAACTCTACATCCATTGCGACGGCTGCCATAGATGATCCCGTCGCGGAATCGCGCACTCAACTCAGCCTAATGCACCTGAAGAAGCTCTTCAATGAGTACACCCACCCAAAGGAGCCACTCAGCGAACACGAACGAGATCAGAAGCTGTACAATATGTTGCCATTGTTTTGCAAGGTAAAACTGAAAATCCCTGGTGGAAATTCATTTCCTTTGCCTGGTTAACATCCGTTCATCGTCTCTATCCCCGTCTGAATAGGTATTTAGTACATGTCCCTCGTCGGATATGAGCGAAAAGTTCTGGGATGTGGTTGCTTTTTGTCAGCAAGTAGCTCGCCTAATGGTGACGGAAATCCGCAAGAGAGCCTCCAATCAGAGCACCGAAGCAGCATCGATTGCCATTGTCAAGTTCCTGGAAATAGAAACCAGCGAAGAGACTAGCAGCGGTTGGATGTTATTGTCCACATTGAATTTGCTCGCGAATGGGGATGTTTCCCTGATACAGGTGAGTGCGAGAGTCGGTAATTGGAAATCTGTGAATAATAAAGTTGTTTCAGGTAATGACAGCTGCTGCGGTTCCGTCGACTCTTGTCAAATGTCTGTACCTGTTCTTTGATTTGCCCGAAGTCATCGAAGATCCTCCAGCGGAGAATGGAGAGCCAATTAGTGACTTTAATGCAATGGAGCGGCGTACTTTGTTGCAGAAGATTTTCGTTCAGCTTCTAGTCAAGCTCTGTTCGTATCCATATCCGGCAGAGGAGCTCGCCCGTATGGACGATCTAACGCTTTTGTTCTCAGCGATTACCTCACCATGTCCGGCGCACAATGTCGTGTGGCGAAAGAGCGCCGCCGAAGTGTTGACTACGCTGTCCAGGCACGGACTGAAGGATGGTGTTGTTAGCTATATACATTGTAAGTTGTTGGGTTTCTGTTTTTGTATCTCGGCAATCACGTCTTGTCTCTATTTGCAGCCAAAGGATGCATGGCCTTGTGTGTGGATAACATGCAGCGGCTGACAGACGCCAATCCACTGGAGATAGTCGAGATGTTTGTCACGGTATTCTGCTTTCTAAAGGATTCTAGTCAGGTGTCACAGATATTGCTGGACGACTTCAAAGCGTCTCAGGGATATCTGTTTCTCAGTGAATTTTTGCTCAAGTAAGTTGCACGTTTCAGTAGTTTTAGGAGCTCTTTCCTTTGATTTCTTCGGTGCAACGGGTTAATTGCTTGTTAAAATTTCCAGATTTGAAAGCGATCGCACTCGCTCCATTGAAGTGCAGGCTGCAATCCGCAACCTTGTGCTAATGATCTCATCGCTGTGCATGTGTGGTTTCGCCGAGCTGCGACCGCCACCAACGCAGGCGAACAGCCTCTTTAAGATGCAAAACTTTCAAATGCCGCAGGCAACGTCGCGCGAGACATGTGTGCGCAACATCTACGCCTTCCAGGTGCTGCAAACTGTGTTCCTCAAGTCGACGTCACCCACACTCTGCTGCACGATATTGGACGCAATATCGCGGGTCTACCACTCGGAGAATGCAAACTACTTCATCTTGGACTCGGAGAACACGCTCAGTCAGTTCACGGAGAAAATCCACCACAAGGGTCCGCAGATCCAAGAGAAGTTCTTCGATCTGCTGGAGTTCATTGTATTCCAGTTGAATTTTGTTCCCTGCAAGGAATTGATCTCATTGTCGCTGCTCCTGAAGAACAACCACTCGACAGCCTGCAGTATTCTGTGTCTGAAGACACTCCTGAATATCCTGCGGCATAACAATGTGTTTAAGGACGTCTACCGGGAGGTGGGCATCCTCGAAGTGTTTGTGACCTGCCTCAACAGATACTCGGATTATGTGCGGAAGGCGACCAAAGATGACGAGAACATGGAGATTGAAGTGGATGACAATCTGAGTGATTTGTTGGGTAAACATGTGCTCGAAGCACTGACGATCCTCCTGAGTGGAAGCAATAACAACGCGAATGTGTTTCGCGAGTGTGGAGGTGCTAAATGCACCCATGAACTGGTAAAGTTCAAGCACTGTCGCCACGAGACTCTGGGAATTATACGAGAACTCATTCTATCTGCGGGAGGGGACGACGATATGCTGTTTATTCTGAGCGTTATGCATTCGGTTCCAGCGTATCAGGTGGAGTTCAAGATCCAGATACTGAACATGTTGCTGGGTTGTCTGAAGGATAGCCATCGTACGAGGACGGTGTTTCGGAAGGTCGGCGGGTTCGTATACCTCACCAGTGTGTTTGTGTCACTCGACGGCAAGCTGAACGACAACCTGGAGGAGGACTCCAAAAATCTGGGCATTACCCAGGATGATCTCATTTTACTGCTTCAAATCGTGTGCCAGACTCTGGCGACTGCGATGCGCTTTGAACCGGCGAACGCAAAGTTCTTTCACCACGAGATCTGCTCTGCGTCGTTGTGCGAGACGCTGCGCTTGCTGGGATGCTTCAGCAGTGGTACAGAGCTGACCGACATCTTTGGCGAGTTCCAGGCGGACGGCGAAGTGCAGAGGTACTTTCACGAGGTGTTTAGCGGAGAGATTTTGAATTTCAGCTTTCGCGACAGTGTGCCAAGGTCGCTGTCGTACGTTTGTGTAGTGTATCGGCTTCTGTACAGCATTGCGTTGGATAATTTCGAGCAGCCCAACCTCAACGGGGTGATCAATTTGTTTGTGGATCAAACCGTTCGTTCGCCAAGCCAGGAGCTGCCCACGCAACACCCCAATATGTTGAATTTGACACAACCTAGCCCAGAGCCGAGAATAGTCCACCCGGGGGTAGTCATATGCATGTTGCAACTCCTACCGTCGGTGGGGCACCCAAGCGAACAGGAAAAGGCGATGAATTTGCAGGTCTATCTGTCGGAGATCATCAAGAGCTTGGTGCGCAGTGAGCGCAACCAGCAGATCATGTGCGACTACGGGCTAGCGGGTCATTTGCTGAAGATCGGCAGGCGTGCGTTGAGTGAGGAGGACAATCCACTGCATGTGCCCTTGCAGTATATTCTGGAACGCCTAGCGGCGCAAGCCCTACAGCCGACAGAGCTCAGGGAGTTCCTGCGCCTCGGGGAACCGCTCTCGTGTGCGAATATTAATCTAGACAAACCCTACTGCATGGGAGGACCAGTTCCTCTAACACGCATCAAGACGCTGGTGTCGATGACAACGCCGAGGGATTTCCGTGCTCATGGCTCGAGCACGTTGCCGCCGTTTGTCGAAATGGATATGTCTGCGGAGGGATTCGGCTGCCTGTACCTGCCAAGCTTGGCGCCACAGGCAGCGGCAACTAGTGGCGGGACAATCGATTCGAACACTATCGGCGGCATCGGCGCTGGAGATCGTATATTTCCACCCCAGACGGGACTTTCCTATTCGACGTGGTTCTGTGTGGAGAAATTCTCCGATCCCAAGACAGATCCACATTGTGTGCGGTTACTGACGCTCGTACGGACAATAAACAACCCCAGAGAGGAGAACTTGGTTTGCCTGTCGATTCTGCTGTCGGCGAGAGACAAGGCGATCGTGGTGTCTACCCAGGAGACTCTGGTGACTCCAAGCAAAAGTGAGCTGCTGAGTGAGCCTACTCTGCCCTTTAAATTTGACTTCATTTGTTACTTGTATCTTTGTAGATTTAGGCGATTGGGAGCCAGAAGGCTCTGACGATGGAAACGCAAGAATTTGGTGCCCCGACCTGCTGCACGAAGGTCAATGGCATAACCTTGTTGTAGTACTGAACCGAGCCGTGCTGAAGAACTCCAGTTTGTCGCTTTATTTGGATGGAGTTGTAAGTCGAGTTGAGTCCTCTTTTTGGGCCGTTTTCTCATGAAATTCCCTTTCCATCTTTCTCTAGCCAATGCACACCCAGAAGCTGCACTACATATCGCAGAATCCGGGCGCTGGCTCGGCTAATCTCGCAGTGGCTAGTCAGGTCTTCGGTTACATTGGCACTCCACCCATCTGGAGGAGGTATTCGAGGCTGTGCTGGAAGCAAGGCGTCTGCCATTTGATCGAAGACGTTTTGTCTCAGCAAACCGTTCAGACGATCTACAACTTGGGTCCGCATTACATGGGCTCCTTGCAGGCGCCACAGATTGGCAAGCAGAATGAGCCGCTCAATCCACTGGTGCCAGAGGACAAGGTACTGCTGGGCTTGAACGCGAAGGCTGTCTCCCAGTTGACACTGGTGAAGATCCGGAAGGTCTACAGTCGTACGGACAACAAATCGATTGCCAAGCAGCTGGGCATGAATTCTCATGAGAATGCAACGCCAATCAAGTGAGCACAGAAAATAACAAAGAACACCTCTTGATCCGCCGTTTACATGTTTCCTTTTCTATTTTCTTTGTAGAATCCTTCACAATTCCGCAGGACACTTGGCTGGTGCCGGCCGTTCGCTCGGTGGAGTGGTAGTCGGCTACCTCGGCGTTCGTGTGTTCAGCCCTCATCCCGTGTCGGCCATGATCGACACTGTCGGTGGGTGTAACGTTCTCCTTGGCATCATCGCCATGGCGCAAGACGTTGAAAGCCTCTACGCGGGCGTCAAGGCACTCACCTGCGTCGTGCGCAGCAATCGCGCGGCGCAAAGTGAGATGGATCGCAAGCGGAGCTATCAAACTCTGGGAATGTTCTTCAAGAAGAAGAAGAATCTTCTAAACTCGCACATTTTGCATTTAACCTTCGGTCTGGTGGGCACCGTGAACAGCGGCCAGGATATGGCGGCCATTCCGAATGTAACCGCATTCCAGGATCTGCTCTGCGATCTGGAAATCTGGCATGGAGCTCCAAACGGTCTGTTGCGGTCGCTGCTGGAGCATTTATTGGAACTGGCAATCGAGTCGAATGAAAAGAAACAGAACGTCAAGATCATGAGGGATCTTCAGTTGCTGAACAAGCTGCTGAACATAATCACAGACATCGGCGATCACTCTACCAGGGAGATCCTGTTCTCGCTTGTCGAGACGCTGCTAGGAGGCCAACCGAGGCACAGTGATCTGCTGCTGTTCGGACAGTATATCGCCGCGAAGCTACCGCGCATCGATCAGCCCGAGCGATCGATCATTCTGCCATCGATGGCGAAGAAAGATGGAGACGATCAAATGGCGCAGAATATTTACCTGCGAAACCGATGCTTGTCGCTGTTGCATGGACTGTTGTTCACTCCCAGGAACACTGTGAACTATATCATTTGCGATGACATCTCGAAGACGCTCGGAATGGACTGGCTGCTGCTGTTCATGCAACCGCACGTGCACTTTACGTCTGTCATCATCGCTGTGAGGATTTTGGTAGTGGTCTGTGCGAACGAGTGCTTCTTGGCCCGGTTCAGAGACAGCACCCATAATGGGGGATATCTGAGGTTCACCGAGTTGATATCGCAGAAGAAGAGCATATGTTTGGGTGGACCTCAGTTGAGCTCCTCTGGATCGGCCACCAACGGCGGAGTGATGGTATCGGCTTCGTCAACCAATCCGCACACGCATCTACCATCGCAGATAGCTGGAGAAGTGAGGACGTCGGTGTTGCATGTGCCCGGCTTCCAAATTCTCGAATGGCTGCTGCAGCACCATTTGGACGTGCCAGAGCTGTATTTCCTGATTACAGCCCTCATAATGGGGCAGCCGGTCAAGCTGTTGGCCTCGGAGCATACGAAGTTCGACTTGGATCGAGTGTGGTCCTTCCTCTGGGGAACGCCAGTATCTCATGCGTCAGCGTCATCGGTGACACCGAAAATGAACGTCTGCCCGGAGGCGGTGTGCGTTCTCCTTGGAATGGTGCGCGCTATCGTCCACACCGCAGAGCCCGCCGACTGGCTTAAAAGTCACCCGGAGACTATCATTCAACTGCTGTTCTCGCTCTATCAGAATTTGCCAGACTTTATGCCCGTGATGATGTCGGGAGATGTTGTTAGCTCGCTGGTGGCGGTTCTATTTCCCATGTCGAAGGAATTCGGTCCGGACTCGGAGCCGAATAGTGGTACCTCGACGCCGACTGATAACTCCGGCTGCTATGTGGTGCACTCTCCAATGCAGATGGTGCAGCACGCTTCGCTGACCTCTCACCCAGTGCGCAAATTTGTGATCGACTTCTTGCGGGTGATCGTGGTCGATTCGCTGAGTCTCTCAATGCACGGCAAATCGACGCCTGTTGTGGATCTGGTGCTGGACGCATCGCCGGAGTCTGCAGACATGGGACACCAGATCGAGTACCAAACAGAGATCGTTACCGCTTTGGTGGAGCACCTCTTGGCAGCTGATGTTCTGGTGGGGGAACAGGCAGCTCTACCTATCGTGCCACTGCTGCAGTCACATGTGCAGAATATCGCGCCCAACGTGTTCTACTTCACTGCGCGCGTGGTGGACAAAATGTGGCAGGGATGCCTGTTGAAGAATCCGCACGACATCTTTGATTTTGTCATCAAACTGATTGCTCAGGCGAAGCGTCGATCATCGGCTCTGTCGCTCGAACAACTGCATCATTCGCTGAACCGATCGATTTTGTACCTCTTGTCCAGGCCGACAGAAGCAATCACGGAACAGATGTCTGTGCTGGAAGCCCTTCACAAGATCATCACACACCGCTTGCTGATCTTCGGCGCAGGAAACCATGAGCTGGAGTTCATTGGCTGCCTTACCTACTGCCTGCTTCAGCTGACCGCCGATATGAAAATCATCCTGGAGCCATCCACCAGCCGGAGCACCACGTGGCACGTGAATCCCCAAGTGGACATAATCGAACCACGCGACGATCACCTCAACCAGTTGCAGGGCAGAAATCTGATTGTAGGCGCTGCCTTCCGTGTCTGGGAGGAGCTGTACGTGTGCAAGAAGCCAGCCATTGAAGAGGTCTTCAAGATATCGTTGACTCCGCCGCCCAACAACTCAAAGGCCCCCGATTTGCACACCACCCGTGAGCAGGTGATGGAGGTGGCATCGAAGCTTTGGTTCAACTACGTGGATGCTGAGCGAAAGGCGTCGTACCGCATCCCATGGGAGATCCATAATCAGATTCAGTCGAAGATTCAGAAGGTCACCGGCGGCCTGACACGGCTCGCCAGTCGCACCAAAGTCAAGAAAGATGAGCTGGTTCGAACAAAGTCGACCATGAGCAGAGAGAGCGCCTTCGAGTGCACTGCGATCCACGTGCAGCTGATCAAAGACCTGTGGGAGATGCGGTGCAAGCAATACACTCAAATGATTCAGCACACCCAGCGCTATGTGTTCCAGGACTGGATTCAGTCGGAAACAGAGCTCACCCGAGAACGTGGCCTGTGGGGGGCCGAAGGCGTTTCAACTTTAGACAAATGGATTTTGGACACAACAGAGGGACCACATCGCATGCGCAAGAAAACCATGCGAAATGAACTGTTCTACTTGCACTACCCCTACCGTCCTGGCATCGATCTGCCCGACAATCGTCAATTAAAATACAAAGTGGCGACAAGTTTTGACAGCAAAATCTACTTTACTCACTGTCAGCAGCCGCCGCGAATCCTCTGCGAAACTGAGGGCATGACCATGCATGGTCCGGACAACAAGTCAATTGAAAGTGCAGCTAATTCAAACGGAACT
Organism: Cheilosia variabilis; assembly: GCA_951230905.1. Lineage (NCBI taxonomy): Eukaryota > Metazoa > Arthropoda > Insecta > Diptera > Syrphidae > Cheilosia > Cheilosia variabilis. Next base: position 50,801,580 of record OX579679.1, read on the forward strand.
CCGCCGCAGAGTCCAACGAATGACCAGCCCAGCAAGCCGGGCGGGATAGGTGCGCCTCAGGAGTCAGTAGATGGCCCGGGCGCCGGCGACGACCTAGACGAAGAAGACGAAGACATGTCAATGGTCTCAGACAACGAGACATTCTTGCGATTGCTCGAGGAGCAGGAGAAGATTTCCTACATGTTCCGCTGTGCCCGCATTCAGGGACTAGACACTACTGAGGGACTGCTGCTGTTTGGCAAGGAGCACTGTTACATTGTGGACGGATTCACTCTATTGAAGAACCGAGAAATTCGCGACATTGACACTCTGCCCTCGGGGGCGTACGATCCAATTATCCCCAACTCCGGGGGCACCTCCAGGTCGCAGAAAATGAGGCAATGCTCGAAGTTCGCCTACGAGGAAATCCGTGAAGTTCACAAGCGGAGGTACCTCCTACAGCCGATCGCCCTTGAGGTGTTCTCCGACGATGGGCGGAACTACTTGCTCAGTTTTCCAAGGAAAGTTAGAAACAAGGTGAGTTGTTGTGCATCTCGTTTCTGTTTTTACAGTTCTTCTGTCCATAGGTCTACCAAAGGTTCATGTCGCATGCCACGGCTATATCTGACAACGCTCAGCAATCGGTTGCAGGACAAAAGCGAACCGCCAGTGTCGAACAAACATCCGGCATATTCAGCAGTTTGATTGGCGAAACTTCAGTCACACAGCGATGGGTGGTAAGTTGCGAAACAGTCTGCCGTTGCTACGGGAGCTGAACATTCTTTAATTGCTTGCAGCGTGGCGAAATATCAAATTTCCAGTACTTGATGCATTTAAATACTCTGGCCGGACGTTCATACAATGATCTCATGCAATATCCCGTCTTCCCATGGATTCTGGCCGACTATGACTCTGAAGAATTGGACCTGACCAATTCGAAGACATTCAGAGACTTCTCCAAACCGATGGGGGCGCAGTCTGAGGAGAGACTGGAACAGTTTTTAAAGCGGTTTAAGGTGAGCCATTTATCCGGCAGTATATTTTACGCCGTTCGACAGGGGGAAACACACGCATAGAGCGCACAATGCATAAATTCTTTATTACATTTTACCAACTGCTTAGTTTTCAGGTGAGACTATCGCAGACATACATTCGTACAACTTGTATCCGCAATCAAATCCCTTATTCGCTTTGAGCGATTCCTTGCAGGGCTCGATTGTTCGAAAAATTTCATCTCTTCTCTCGTCTGCGATATGGAAATGAACAAAGGTACAATTATTGGAGTCGATTAAGTTGTAATATTCCGCTTCACAAACAACATAACGCTGCAATCCTGGATTGTTTTCCAATTTTTCTATTGGAAAATCGATTACTTCATCCACAGTCACATTTGCTTTCTCCAGGCATTTGGTATTTCTTATTACCTCAGCTCGACGCTCGTAATAATTGTCGGGCGACGGACTTATGCACTACATTTCAATGGGAATGGGAAGTGTTAGGACTGTATTTGGAAAGTTCTAGATGAGTTTACCTGCACTTGAGAAGTGAAAATCACACAGAGGAGTGCGATCAAGCTGATGAACCCTTCCATTCTAGGTGAATTGGGACTTTGACAGCTGTCCAGCGATCTGTCATTTATATGGTCAGTTTGCGGAGAGAAAAACTCCAATGTACGATTAACTTTATAATTATATCGTAGAGCCCGGAGCGGTTCTTTTGAAAATGTCATCCATTGTCTAAATGATTTCAAACTACGATTTCAGTTATCAGCAATCGGCGAGTTGTTTTACTAATTTAGCTAACAAAGCCAAACAATCAGCAATCGGCGAGTTGTTTTATTAATTCAAGTAACAAAGCCAAACAATAGAACGTTGTCCAAACAAAAAATCGAACACCAGGTTAAGTTGTTGTCAGCGAGCTTACAAAGATTTTTTTTTTTTTTGTGTTGGGAATTCGCTGGAAGTAAAAATGCATCGAAAGACATTGCAGAGCTATACGCGAGGGATGCTTCTGCAATAGTGATGGACTTTAACTCATCTAAAAAAAACTCCCGGGGGACTGACATTCGCCATCCCGAATAGGATTGCACCTAGTCGTACGACTAATCAGGAATTTATTTTTGAATTATTCAATGAATTTAAAGAGATAAATCCGCCGTTTGTCGGATTTTTAAATTTGTTTTGTTTGAAATCAATACCTAATTTCTTAGCCCTAGCCAAATCTTACAGATCAAGAGGTTTTATCCGCCTCAATCTCCTGATTACATTGTCATTATTTAAAAGATCTGTTATTTCTGTGTTTACGTGGTTGAGAAGCCGATTTCTATGCCTCCGAGCAACCTTCTTAACCTCATCTTCAACCATTTCAACATTTAGATCTCTATGCAGATCGGCGTTGCGTATGTACCAAGGTGCATTAACTATGTTCCTTAGTACTTTATTTTGGAAAACCTGAATTTTTTGTAAGTTTGTTTGGCATGTGCAATGTGCATGCCCACAATTGGAGCCCGTAGGTCCATACTGGTTTTAGAACTTGCTTGTATAGCAATAACTTATTGTAGTTGGACAGGGATGAGTATCTCCCAATAAGCCAATACATTTTACTGTATCGCATGTTCAACTCATCTTTTTTTTTCTTAACGTGCGCTTTCCAACGCAGTTTAGCGTCTAGAGTCATGCCTAGATATTTAGCTATGTTAGAAAATTCTACTACATTGTTGTTAATGTAGACTGGAATGTGTGGTACGTTTTTATACGTAAAATTAATATGGACTGACTTAAGGTCATTTAATCTAATCTGCCATTTCTTAGTCCATTCTGAAATATTGTTTATTGCCATCTGAAACTTTTTTGTTGATATTTCGACAGTTGCTCCCACAGCAAGGACGGCTGTGTCATCTGCAAAATAGCTATGGTGGTTTCTTCACTTTCAGGCAAATCGCTAGTGAAGAGAAGTTATAAAACTGGACCTAGCACACTGCCTTGCGGTACACCAGCTTTAATCTCTCTTAATGTTAAGCATTCTGTATCTTGCTTAATTCTGAAGAATCGATCTGATATATAAGACTCCAGAATGGTTGAATACTGCTTCGGCAGTTGCTTTTGTAGTTTGTGTATCAGTCCTTTGTGCCAGACTTTATCGAAAGCTTGTGCTATATCAAGAAATACTGTAGAGCACACATTTTTCTCTTCAAATGCTTTTTCGATTTTATCTGTGATTCTATGCACCTGATCAATTGTAGAGTGCTTGTTTCTAAACCCAAATTGATGATTTGGAAGTAGCGATTTTTCATCAATAATTTTTTGCAGACGTTTTGCCAGCATTTTTTCGAATAGCTTGGACAACATTGGTGGTATCGATATTGGGCGATATGAGGTTACTTCGCTAGGTGGTTTACCTGGTTTTGGTATCATTATTACCTCCGCGACCTTCCACATGCTTGGCACATATCTTACTTTAAATGCAGCATTTATAATCTGCGCTAGTTTTTTTAAACCTTTTCGAGGAAATTGTTTTAAAATTTCCCCTGTGATTAAATCGAACCCTGGGGCTTTTTTTATGTTTATGCCTTCTTTGATTTCTTTGGCAGGTTCTTTAGCTGTTACCGGCCGAATAGGTCTGTCTTCTTCGCACGTTTCTTCGTTTCCTTGATAATCTTTATCTTCATAAGGTTTGAAAACGTTCTCAAGGTACTCTGCAAAAATATTTGCTTTTTCTTCTATGCTTTTTGCCCAGTTACCTTCTCTGGTTTTTACTGGAGGAATGTGAGCTATTGGCCTGTTCATTTTCTTTGTTGCCTTCCAGAGCGAGTAGTCGGTACTAGCATCATTTGTAAGACTGGTAAGATACGTTTTTAAAGACTCGTTATTAAATTCTCTTATAGATTTTCTGAGCTTATTATTTAAGTTGTTCAGTGTGGTTTTGTCGCTTGGCGCCCTTGTCTGTTGCCAGCGTTTTCTAGCTTACCTCTTTTCTGTAATAATTTCACATGTTTGATCTTGTTTGTTCTTTGGGGAGTTGCAGCCCATGCAGCTTTTTGTATATCCAGTGTAAATATTTGCACTGCTTCTTCTAGTTGATCTTCTGTTTGAATAGCTGATGATAGTTGGATACATTCTTCCAACTTCTGCCTAAAGTGGTTCCAATCAGTCAGTCTATTAACTAGTTTAGGACTATGTTCTTTTATTATTATTCTATCGCCAAGTGTAAGAAGTATTGAGGAATAATCTGATTGAAGATCAGGGCCTTCTTCTATACTTATTTTATTTGATGATATATTTTTGGATATAAAGAAGTCTACAAGATCTGGGGTTTTGTTCCTATCTGTAGGCCAGTAGGTAGGTTTCCCCGTTGAGTGATATTTGCCGCCGACTTCTTTAATAGTTTCATATAATTCTCTGCCTCTAGTATTTGTTAATATAGATCCCCAATATTTATTCTTGGCATTAAAATCCCCTCCCGCGATTAATCGATTGTGAAATATGCGGAAAAGACTTTTAAAATCAGTTTTCTTTAGTCTATAGCTAGGAGAGCAGTATACTGCTGCAACAGATATTTGCCCACTACTCGTTTCTACATTTATGGAAATTCCTTGGATGGCACATGATTGGAATTTTGTTTCTATATGGTGTTTTATTGTATTCTTTATTAACACTGCAGCCCCACCTTTTGCACAGTTATGAGGATGTCGGGAGTGATATAATTCATACCCTTGCAGTTTAAAATTAGTTATCAATTTAAAGTGTGTCTCTGAAATGAGACATATATCTATCTGGTGTAAGTCAAGAGCCACTTTCATCTCGTCCTTGCGACTCTCGATGCCATTAGCATTCAATTCAAGAATTTTTATTCTATTCATCATGTTTGTCTTTTTGGCACAGCTTTTTTGTTGCTGTTCTGTCTCTCTAACAACGATATTCTATCTAATATCGTTTTATTCGATTTTTCCATGGAACCAATCCTATTTAGGATTTGTTTCATGAGGTTTTCCATTCCAGTGTTTGGCTCTACTTTGCGTCTTATCGTTTTATCTGCTTGGTTATTTATTGATGCTGCCTCAGCATATGTAATTTTTGGACCCGCTGTATTTTGTTTTGGGACCTTTTTGATTATCTTTTCGTCTTTAGGCTTTTCTTTCTGTGGGCTCTTTTGTAAGTCCTTTTTGACTTACAAGATATTGATCTAGTTTTGGTTGGTCAATGTTATCCGAAACTTGCGCCTTGTTGATGCCAGTCAACTTGACCAGGAAAAGAGCAACATCAACAGTTGCTTGGCAAGGGGTGCAATTATGTCTCATTTCTTTAGTAAATGCTGAACCCTTTGTGTTAAATTCCAGGAATGGGACGATCCCCATGGCGAAACACCACCATACCACTACGGCACTCATTACAGTTCGGCGATGATTGTGTGCTCCTACTTGGTCCGCTTGGAGCCATTCACTCAGCATTTCCTACGTCTGCAGGGCGGTCATTTCGATTTAGCCGATCGTATGTTCCACAGCATAAAGGAAGCATGGCTATCGGCATCCATCTACAACATGGCCGATGTCAAAGAGTTGATACCTGAATTCTTCTACCTCCCCGAGTTCGTGACGAACTCTAATAACTTTGATTTGGGTAAGCTGGACAAGGGACGCTCCAAAATCTGATTATATATATACGACTGCATTCATAGGTACGAAACAGAATGGCGAAACCCTGAACCATGTGATTCTGCCGCCATGGGCCAAACAGGATCCACGGGAATTCATCAGGGTGCATCGGAGTGCCTTAGAATGTGATTATGTCAGTCAGAATTTGCATTTGGTAAGCCAGACACGAGCGAATGGAATTGTTGCTAATTCGATTTCTGTTTCTTTTAGTGGATTGATTTGATATTCGGGTGTAAGCAGCAAGGCGCTGCAGCTGTGGAGGCGGTCAACGTGTTCCATCACTTGTTCTACGAGGGAAACGTTGATATTTACAAGTGAGTTGCAAGTTGTGTGTGAACCATGTGCCATTTTAACCCACTGTACCTTTCAGTATTGATGACCCGCTCAAGAAGAACGCCACCATCGGCTTCATCAACAATTTTGGTCAGATTCCCAAGCAGCTGTTCAAAAAGGCCCATCCGGCCAAGAAAATGGGAAACTCACGACATTCGGTGATCGACCCTGGACCATTGATTGGGAACACTACGGTCCTCCAGTCGGACAGGCTGTTCTTCCACAACCTGGACAACCTGAAGCCAAGTCTGCAGCCGATAAAGGAATTGAAGGGACCCGTTGGTCAGATATTGCAGCCCGACAAGACTGTGTTTGCTGTTGAGCAGAACAAAGTGATGATGCCGCCGTCGTATACGAAATACATTGCCTGGGGATTCGCCGATCACTCGCTGAGGATCGGTTTGTATGACTCGGACAAGGCTTCGTTTGTCTCGGAGGCTGCTGCGCAAAACTCGGGCGAGATACTCGCATGTGCGTGTCCAAACTCGAAGATGATCATCACTGCGGGCACTAGTTCTGTGGTGACGATCTGGAAGTTCGATGCGAATAAGAAGACGCTCGTTGTGCGTAACTCTTTGCATGGTCACACTGATGCGGTGACATGTTTGGCGGCCAGTGCTGCGTACAATGTCATTGTTTCGGGGTCGCGAGATGGAACTGCAATTGTTTGGGACATGTCGAGGTTTATATTCGTGCGGCAGTTGCGTGCACATGTGGGCGTGGTCGCCGCTGTGGCGATCAACGATCTAACTGGTGACATCGCAACGTGCTCTGCCACGTGGCTGCATGTATGGTCGATCAATGGCGACGCCCTGGCAACGGTCAACACGAGTGTGGGAAGTGCAGATCGCATGCAACAGATTCTCTGTGTGGCGTACTCGCAGATTCGTGAGTGGGATCAGCAGAACGTCATCATCACTGGCTCCACTGATGGGGTTGTTAGGGTAAGCAAGTGGGTGGTGATTGGTGAAGCTTATTAAATTGTCTTTCGTAGATGTGGTCGCTGGAGTACTCCCAGGTTCCGATCGAAAGAAAGCTGAAGCGTTGCGCCGAGGTCACGTCCGAGGACAAGGTACCCGAGAAAGACGAAAAAGACTCAGCCAACGAGGCTTCCAAGAAGTTGGATCTATTCAAACAGATGAAGAGCTTGTCCTCGAACGAGGGAAATGGTTAGTTTTACGCGGTTTATCCCGACCAAGATTTTAACCCCACCCTGCTCGTAGAAATAGCTAAGTCCGCTTCGGAAAGCAGTATATCAGAGGCGTGCGACCTATCGGAAAAGTCCAACAAATCCGATGAATCCGAGAAGAAGTTACAAGAGCTCAACAGCCAGCAAAGAAGGAAGAGCAGTGTGACGGGAACAAAGTCACTGCATGAGATGAAATCGTCTACAGTGGATGGAACTCGATCATCGGCGCTCGATAGATCCGAAAGTACAGGTGCAGTTGTTAGCCCTTTGTCACTGTCCTGTTTAATGAAATGAATTTTGATTACAGTTGAGAAAAGTGCTGTGGAAGACCGTGCGATACGTCCCAGTAAATCGGATACGAGTATAACCGAATCGTTTGTGGTTGTCGACAACGACCAACGCCACCGAAACGAAAATTTACTCAGAAAGGGTGAGTTGGACTCGTATGCGATAGTGAATCTGTTTTGAAAAAACTCTCTTCGTAGGCTTTAGATGGCAACGGCAGCTTATGTTCAGATCGAAGTTGACAATGCACACGGCCTATGACAGGAAGGACAATGCTGAACCAGCTAGCATTACTGCGTTGACAGTGTCCAAGGATCATAAGATTTTGTATGTTGGTAAGTAGTTGAGTTGAATCGGTGTCGGCATGGGTTAAAGGAACGGGTCGCAACTTTGAATGATTAAGTACTCAAAAGTCCAACGAGGCCTTCAATTCTCCTTCACCCCTATGGGGATGGAACCAAAGGATTAAGGGCAGTGTCTTTTATCGCGCTGTGTTTTTTTTCTTATTGGTTTTCTTTATGCTTTTGGCACGGAAAAAGCAAGGTTGTTCCTATAAAATAGGTTTAGCGACTAGTCCTCTGGGCGACAGCGATTTAATGTTGCATTTGGATTTGTGATAAGTCGAACTTCAAGTCTAATTATGCTAAATAAATGTTGGGGCAACAGCATTCAATATATTGTCTAACTTGTGGCGTGTCTGGGGGGTGAATTATCCAACTATTACTCCTCCTCTGATCTATGTACGTAACGCGACTTTGAGGACCCTGACCTTGCGACAATTGATATGTGGTACTGCCATGTGATTCCCGAATTGACTGTGACTCCTGAAAGGTGCATGGGATGTATAAGTTGGTCATGCAATTTAACTGGTGGCGATGTGGATGCATTTTTCTTCATTTTGTCTTCTGCTCACTAAATACAATTAGTTTACTTTCTCCAACTTGAAGATTTTGTACAGATTTTCATTAAAAGTGCTAATCTCAGACATAGTTGCTTTTAACAGCAGGAGTAATGGAGGTCCAGCATTTGCGTGCATCTTTGTCCTACACCCGCGACCATTGCAACAGACCGTAATGCAGTATTATGCTTAATACTTTTAGGCGATGCCCGTGGCCGAATATTCTCATGGAGTGTCACTGAACAGCCCGGACGTGGTGTCGCCGACCACTGGCTCAAAGACGAGGGAGCTGATCAATGCGTCAAATGTCATGTCAAGTAAGTTCACAACAAAGAATATTATTTTCACCATTCAACCTTGAACATCCTTCACAGATTCAATCTCTACGAACGCAAGCATCATTGCCGCAACTGCGGTCAGGTATTTTGCAACAAGTGCAGTCGTTTCGAATCGGAAATCTCGCGACTCCGAATACTCAAGCCGGTTCGCGTGTGTCAGACCTGTTACGGCTCTCTACGCTCCCAGTCCGTCGAGAGTTAAGCTCTGCGCAAGTTAAGTATCAAAGCATAAAACAATAATCATCAAAACAAAACAGAGATCCCCTCATTAATATATTATATATGTGTATATCTGTGGAAACAAAACTCAATTTTGTAGGGAATTTTGTAATTTCGTTTTTATTTTTAGAATGAACTTACTATCGACTTAGGCAAACAGTTCTAATGTGTAAATGTGTTGCTTGTCAAACTAAATAAGTAGAAAATTATACTGAACCATATATTAATTTATTTAAAAGAAAAACAAAAAGAAAGCCCTAGCTCGTAAGATACCCAATTGGTCGACATACACAATACAATAATAAATGTTCGATTCATATATGAAAAAAGGCATATACATATAAAGTATATATACATAACACAAAGTATCAGCATTTTAGGTGAAATTTAGGAACCTCAATTATCTAGATCTAGTATATGGATAAACAGAAGACAGAAAAGTATTAACAAACAAAAGGAGAACTCTAAACAAAATTGTTATTGCAAATGTTTTTGAAATATGAATACGCTACAAATATAAAAAGACACTAATCATTATTTATAAAGTATATAGCGTTTTTTGTGGTTAGAAAAAGAAAAAAAGATGATAAAACTAACTTTAACAACTACCAAAATGCAAATGATATTAGAATTGATTATTTTTAGCCCCCAAAAGTGCTTATTCAACTGTATAAACATAAAGTATATAAACATAAAAATTGTAACAATAATAATATATTATATACATGTTCTCGCACCGAACGCCAGCACACGTTCCGAGTATTGCGCGATATTATTTCCATTGGCTCTGCAACTGCAATATTTAATACTTTCGTTGATATTGTGTAAAAAATAGTTTATTTATTTTATAGAGAAAGTTAACATAACCTATGACATTTTGTTTGTGATTTGCTTATGATTTATAGTCATTACGTGTATAATTTTGAGAACCTATTCTTATGGTCGACGTCTCTACCTATGCAACGATTTTTATTTGTTTTTTTTTTATTTAATTTTTATACATGTTTATTTTCCTAAAAAAAAAAAAATATTATATGTGTTTAGCATGTAAAATTTTATTATTTATATATATATACAATAAAGTTTATTTATGAAATTTCATTTTATGATTTTCTTTTAGTCAACTATATTTCTTTTAGCCCTCTTTTGTGATAATTTTACTTTATGTCGTCCGTTTTCGATGGACTTGAACCAGCACAAACGAAGAAGGTGTAACGTGTAAGGTATTCAGGTATGGCGATGTCAGAAGCATTAGCAAAAAAGTTCGAGTGGCGTAATTTAAATATAAAATAGTGTCAGGGGTATTTTTTATTTTGCCGTCGGAGTTAGTCCTATTTATTTGCGTACTTTCTACCTTCATTTAATGGCAAATGGGTGATTCGGTTGTCTGACAGTCGCAGAAGCAGTTTATCCCTCTACTGGATTTGGTTATTCTCGTGAGCCGTCTGCTGTTAGGAATTACGAACAATTTTGCAGATCTGTTGTTCTCAAAATGAGGAAACAACACTGGTTTCTCTTTTAACAGCGATATTGAGGACCGTATTAATAAACAAATGTGCACATGTAAGTTAGCTAGTAGACGTCAGATAGCATACAAAAATTTTACGTTACTGCTGAGTAACGAGTTGATAACTTTTACGAAGTGTTTATTAATACGGGGTGAATAAGTTGCTGATACTTTTCTAAGCTAAAAGAGGTGTACCAAACACGGAAAGGAAATGTAGAGTAGATACTTATAGACTGGTTATCGACTGGTCTGAAAACAATCCTTCTAGATGAGTCGACAAGGGTATTGCTTGGTTGGTTTTAGTGGCTATATTCCCTGTTACCTGACGAGGGAAAAACACAAATATCGCATTGAGCACCGTTTTGAGACCAGAACTAGGTATTTTTACCTAGCAAACTCTTTCACGGCGTTTCGCGAAAGAGGCCAACAAGCTTTGATTTTATTTATGTAACAGAAACTTTATTCCGCTGAAAAACAATGACCGTACTCCATTATCCAGTAGACGAAAAATAGAAAGTAACATCTTATCAGGATTTTGGCTCTTCCACAGGTAGTGCCTAAGCTTAAAAAATGCCTTTTCAAGAATTCTAATTGAACTAAGAAAACAAAGAATTGCAGGACAAAATTCCGGCAGCTTCCCATTTTGCAGCCACAGCGATTGCCTTCTCTATCAACATAGCGTGCTCTTTCTATGTTTCATTGGACAAAATGTCCACTTCCACGTGAATTATTTACACGATCGAAGAGTCAGCAATATTTTTATAGAATTGGCCTAAGCTCACCAACCCACAAAGGTAAAATGTCAGACGGCAAGACGGATATTTTTGTTTTTTTTGTTCGAAACAAATTTTACGCTTTATGATCCGAAAATATTAAAATAAGCGTTTAAATATTTCGATTTTGTCCATAAAAAAAGATAAAAGCCTTCATCGATACTGTCGAAAACAAATGAAAAGTAGGAGGTAGGAAACCAAACCATTGCCAAAGTGATCCAACGAATTTTCGAACAGAGCAATTCAGAACACACATATTGCGACCAATTCATTCGAAACTTTGATGAGAATTGTGTCTATGTTTGCTGCCGTTCTTTGTTGCATTCTTTTCTTTAAAAAAGTTCCTTATACATAAATGATCAATAATGAGACGATAGTTGTAATGTTGGTTCCACATCTTCCCGTTCTTTATAAAAAAAATTCGATAGGATTTCTAGTTCGTTTATGCCTTTTAAATTGGCCTCAGTACTTCAAACAATCAAACAAGCCGAGTGAGATTAAGCACATTTGCCAACAAACTTACTTTCAGAGATAATTGTAGAATAAATTATATTGTTCTATTAAAAATAAATTAATCATGTTTAGTCTCTATTAAGTTTCGGTCATTAATTTCGCAGTCCAGTGATTATTTTTGATCAAGGCAAAAGCGGCAAATTATTACGCAATCTACCCAAAGCCAAACTTGTTTACCAAAGTTTAGTTGAGAGAGAGAGAGGCTATGGAGAGAGTACTTTCACACACACATTTTCGCTAACCAGAAGAATAACCTTCCAAGAACCATGCACATGCACTTGTTGCAAAGTGCAATAGTGTGAAGTTAACCAAAGAAAAGTAGTCTATCTTTTTTGAAGTTAGTCGTGGTCGATCGGTTTCTTGAGAAGTTCGCGTTGATTAAAATTTGTATTTTCCTTAAATTTGTGTAATGAAACAAGGAAAGAAGTGTAAAAAGTGTTTTTTATTAATTTTTTGTTGCCAATTTTTCGAAAGTGTACTGTACAGTCGAATATTTTATTTTGTTTGTGAAAAAACGATCGTCGTCGCCGATTCGATAGTCATAATCAAGATTTACTAAGCTTTTGCTTGTACCAGGTATGTCATGGAGATGATAAAAGTAGTTGTGTGGTTTTCTTTGCATAAATAATTCAATTTTCTTATTAAATATTCGACAATCCAAACTTTATTAACATTTTGGGGAGCATTTTCATTGGATTTGTATGAAATTCCATGCAATAAAGAAAGCAAAGTTTTGTTTATTGCTAAAAACATGGATGGAAAGATATTTAGAAATATCGTGTCGAGAAAGGTAGTTATTGTCACAATTCACAAGCAGCAAAACATTCACCTTGTATAGTTTCACTTTATTTTTAAATGGAGGATAATAAACTAGTCCAAGGATTACAAAGCTACCGGACTTACCACAACTAGTACAGAGCTGCAGTCTCAAAGCAAAGCTCCCAGCTTCAGGGGTTTGGAAAATTAAGTGGGAGTCAATGTGAAGGCCGTCAACAAAATTCTAAACACCTAGACAGACGTTTCATAATATAGTCCCGCATGGATTTTGTTCATTTCTTTGGTTGAAACGTAAAAAATAGCTAATGTCATTCTTTACCGCTTGCCGCTAGAGCTCTGTTGCGGCGTTTCTCTCTCTACCAAGATACCACCTCATATGCAAGACCGCGTTTATTTGGCCTTGTTTTAAGCAATTTATTATTGGGTTAGAGCTGCAAAGTATTATTTTAATCAAATTTATTAATGTTGCGAAAATAGGTTAGGTTAGGTTCGGTACACGCGCTAAAACAAAAATCCGGCCCAGAAATATTTCTATGTACAAAAATCATATGCCATTGAAGTTGATAAGGACTTTTCGTAGGACATAAGCTGTCTAGTTAGCAATAACTGATGGATGGAGAGGAAGACGTGGAGTTTCAGAACTTGTGGTGTTAGTGATGAACTCCATTTGAATTTGGAGGAATATGATTCTAAGAGCTATTTTTTGGCAGACTTTGTGTTAGGGAAGAGAAAGGGAACTACAAATAACTAGGCCTGTTGCAATGAACAGTTTTCTCGGTAAAGAAGAATCTTCCGCAGTTATTGTTTTGACACTTTTTAAGGTTCACATTTTACGCATTTATCCCAATAAAGAGCTAGAGAAAATATATAATTCATATTGACATCTTTCTGGGAAGATGTGTCGGAGCTTTTTTTTTCACCGAGCAATAACGATATAAAGACAAAATAAAAGGTGAATGTCCGTAGGTGTATTTCCACATGTGTTGTTTTAGCACAAGCCATAACAGAAAGGTGGAAGCTAGAATGAAACACAAATGGGTGAAGGTGGAATCACACCAAAAGTCGATGCAGCAAAATAACTAGTCTCCAGCACTTTTTCACAAATGTTTGCATAGCTGCAGGTTGATTCGGGGGAAGTGACTCTAACTGTTTTATTAGTCTCATTTCTACTTTCTTTTGCTTATGTAGTAGATGTTGAATAAAAGAAACCTATTAAAGATTGTGCACTTCTTTCCAATGAGATGGATATCTTATGGAAGAAATTCTCTGAGTGTTTCAATCCTGGGCCCATGTTTTGTAATTATCTCATCGGTATATTTTTATCACTAAAACAATTGAAAAACATGTTCCCATGTTTTCGATGCGAAAATTGATCCCATGAGTTACAGAACATGGGCCCAGAACAGGTCATAGAACCAAGGTAGGCACTTTTGTAATCAAATCGCTAAAAGTTGGAATATTTGCCGGGGTGGTTGAAATTCGGCAAGAAATGTTTATAAGAGAAGTTGGGAATGTGAAGGGCGATTTTCTTCACAGACTACACCTGTCTACATTTTTGTGTTTTAGCCTTAAAAAAGGCATTCGACCGAGTTTTTGTTTTCGGGTAAACGCAATCAAGGGTATCTGAATCAGTACATTTCACCGTCAACTGGGAGCGCATTTTTAGTGTGCTGGACAACTAAGCGAGGGGCTCAGGTTCCTTCACCGGACAATCAGAAGATAGGAATTTAAGGTTTATTTCATTGCGATACCCATCTCGAAGCTCCGACAAACATCCGAGAGTATAAATGTCATGAACGAGCTTCTCAATTCGTGCTCGGCAAAAAGTTGCAGGTCCCTGCCTAGTGTCTCTATAGGGACCTGTTGTGCCAATTTTTAATTTAAATATATCCTATTTATTGTTTTTAATGTTAGAGCGCAGCTTATCAAAAAACTAACAAAGACTGAAACTCAGCGCGCATTTTATGAAGCTTGAAGCTGGGTAGAAGCTATCTTTATTCAGACGCAAGTGGTGGCCAGGCCATCTCTTGAATTTGCCTTGTTCAATGGACTCTACATATTAGTGGAGTCTGAGTATCTCTCGCGGTCTTACTCTCGAGCGATTAAAATAATGTCAGTGATGAGTTTTTCTACATAGAATTGGTCAGGTTGGGTCAATTTTGAGACAGCTTAGAGTTCGGCCTTTTCTTTGGTTCAAGGTGGGGAAATCCTTTCTAGAATATAATCTTAGTTCGCGTAGTAGCCAAAAAAATCTAACAAGCTTTTATCATTCTCTTATCTGATATAAGGTGTATCGAATGTCAGTTCTTTGAAGGGTTTTGGCCTTACAAAATGCTAAGTCGAAATCTATCGAAATTATCTAATACTGCGTACTTTTGACGGTTCTAAACACTTCCAAAGGTCCAATTTTCCAAAAGTCTGATCATTTTTCATCTTTTCTTAATTTTTTTTAATAAAAAAAGCTTTGAATTTGGGGGTCAGCTGCTTCACTTTGCATCTTATGAACCCAAGATTAACCTGCATTCGTTTATTGAATCGTGTGCAGAAACATTTAAGGGCTGCTTACAAGTCTATGGTTTTTTATACATATTTTTTTTTCAAAAACGGTCCAAATACGAGAAGGCAGTTGGAACTTTCTGCAAAGTCTCAAAAGATAAATCATTCTGTTTTTCTACTATTTTTTTATTAAGTTCTTTCCTGAATGTGAGTTTTTCTTTAGTTTCCGTTCTTTTCTTTTCAAATATTCCTTGAGTTGCTTTACTTTCTGTTTCCTTTCAAATCCTTCTTGCACACATATAGAATAAAAAAAAGGACAATATCAATAGATGTCTTATCAAATTCTCAACTCATCTACGCAATGCATTTAATATTAAGGTATTTATCGTATTTATTCTTATAGTAAATTTAAGAACCACGCAATAAATCACAAATCACAATAAGAATATCAGCAAGGATACGTGTAACACAAAACACCACATTTTATATATCTAAAAAGAAAACATTTACTTACATATTATGTAATTTAATAAGCAAAACAAATTCACATCCTTCAAAGGAATTGGTCCATTGCACACACATAAAGCACACACATAACAAAAATAAAATCGCACCCAAACACAAAATATTCATTATACAAGTACTATACATAAAAATATACACCCATCCAAATAAGAAAAACCAAACGTAGATAAATAAATTTTAGATGAATAAATGTTGAAAGGATAATAATAAATGCTAAACATTCAAAAGAAATTCTAGTCCTGTAAAGGAAAGAGTTATTGCATATATAGTATTATTATTTGTAAAGAAACGGGAGGATACTTCCCCGGAGATGAAAGAGAAAAATAATAAAAACATATATAAATACGAATGATAACTGCATTTGAAAATAAGTCGTTTGGTCCATTTTCTTTTGTGTATAGGATACTTGAGATGTTCACACCAAACAAACGTTCTACACGGAAGGCCCACACAATTTTCCTTTGACAGATTCCTGCCATTGCCACAGAAAAGGATAAAACATAAATAATCCAGTTTTCTCAAAGGATACGACAAAATATAAAATATCCGCCCCCTCACAATCGGCTCAAGGGCGATTTGCACTCGTACAAATTGTATTTGCATAAGAGAATCGTCTTATGACGCAAGGAATTCGTCACTAAAGACATAATGACAATCCTTTTCGGTAAATGTTCGTCTGTACCAGGAAAAAGCGGATAACAGCCAGCCATAGACCATAAGACGAAGTGTTTCTTTCGATGTCCTTTGACATCATTTCGAAATTCCTAAGGAAAATCGTCTTAAGTGTTTCTATGCCGATCGTTTGGGAGAATGAATGTTTGCCCAACAAAAGGACTCGATGGATTTGGTATCGCCATTGGATATTTGGATTGGAGGTGTGGTATATGAATGGTCAATAGCTCATCAATCCGTGGCCTTTGAGATGAAAGTAAGAAACAAAAACCAATGAGTTGTTGCTGACTGTGGGAATTTTGACAGTTGGCTGTTTCCAGTATATAATCGGTGTTCTTAGTGTCCCATTCATCTTTTATCCTCTCGCGTGCATTTGCCGAAGATTTATTCACAAAACCGAGGGCAGACTTCCTGTTCTGTTCGCACCTTGGGATTAGGGCTTCAAAAGCTTCACAGATTTTCATAGATAATTCATATTCATATTCATTTTTTTCCGGTAAACTTTATGCAATCCATTGTAATTTTTTGTCAACACGTTGTTATCACTGCACTTTCGTCACTAAACTGATCGATTTGTACTCACAAATTCAATTCTCAGGAAGTTATTTTGTCCTTGAAACGATTGAAGCCGTTGTATCAACGGTATACTTCGCGTTTTCTCTCGTAGAATTTTGTTTTGATACCAAAATAAGAAAATGAAATGAATGGCCCCAAAAATATGCAAGAAGACCCCAAAACAATGGAAATACTCCCCAATTTCGTAATCATTTTTGTTGTTGCTTGCCATGCATTATTTTGGGGCAATTTTTCATTTTTTTATGCTAACAATTTGGGCCCTTTCTGCATTTATTTGGGGCAATATTGCATAAATGGAATGGGGTCATTTTGCATTATAAAATATTACCCTATTTTTTGGGGGGCCATTTTTCATTGGGGCATAATTTCATGGAGCCTTATTTTCCCCATCGTCAGGTTCTCGAGCTCTATCTGACTCCTAAGAGAAGCGGATGTTTTTCCCTCCTCTTTTAATTGAAGCCGCCTGGTTCATTCCATTGCACTTTTTGGGTGGCGGTTACACCGTATGCTTTGCAGCGGTCTGGAACCTTCGATTTTAATGCTGCACGCTTCCTATTTAGGGTACGAACAATTCGACGCTGAATACATCATATTCACAAAAAGAAGAGCTGGGAATTCCCTTGCATCATTTGAGTAGTCCTGGGAAAATGTAACATAAGGTCACAGCCGCAAATTCCTTCACTCGAAAAGCCATATCCTACACTTTGTATTTACAACCCACCAACATCACAAACTACCTTCATCATCATCGTAGTTTCCCCTAAGCGCGTTTCCACTCCCCATGCACACGTAGGTAGTTACATTTTTAACTAAAAATTCAAACATCAGCTTCCAACATCCCTCGTCACTTTTTAACTTCATCCCAACGCGGCGGCCATGGACACATTCGATAAAACACGAACAAGAAAAAACAGCAACAGACCCATATTTGCATCCCTCTGACCCTGTGGGAACTGTAACTGGTGTGAAAATTTCAACTCTGACTGCTGCACACACCCTCTTGACATTCATATCCATCTTCTAATCGGTTTCGGGCTACAAAACCATACCAAACCGCGCGTTTCCACCGCCCACCCTCTGTCTCACTCACTCACTCAAACCCACCCGGCCAGTGCGTGACTCTATACAGCGAGGATAACACGTGGTCGAGCTCACATGAAGGTATTAGCGCGTAACACACAACGGATGATTACATCTCGTAAACGTAAAACACGGGATAACTTGGCGCAGCAACTGGCTACTCGATGGCAACCCCCTTGCCGCACGAGGGTGCGCCCATCTTCCTCTGTACAAAAGCTGGACAGATAAATGAAGGATTCACATGCAAGTCTAGAGGATTGTAATGATTTTGTGCTTCACTTTTATTGTCAGGCAATCAGGTAATTCGAAGGATGTTTCCATGGAATCGGAAGTGTTCTTGACTATACGTCGAGTCCTTGATTTATCACCCAGAGATGGCAAGCAATCACGTAGAGTGTTGTCGATGGTTTGATGATTTTTTGGTTCCTTTGTGGAGGGATTTTCTCCTTTTTTTTCTTGTACTGTGGAAGAGTACTGATGGTCATCTCAATTCGGTGTATAAGAACATTTTTATGGTAGGATAATGATTGCGTGCGCAATGAGATGGCAGTAAATCGAAAAGAACCACACAACGGCGGCATTGAGTGTGTTTGTTGGAGTGATAATAGAGCGGTAATTATGTTCAAACGACTTACTGCTAATTGTTGGAGTTGGGTTTTGTTACGCTTTAAGGATTGGCTGAGGCGCAAGCAATGTAGATAGTTACATGGGTGGTGAGTTTTATAGTGGGTATATTTATAATGTTGGTGTAGGAGTCGAGTATGTGTATGGGAAATAGGACAGTTGGCGGTTTATACTAGAGAATCGGTCAGTTTTAGCGATCCAAGTGTGCCTGAAACTATATAGATTCTGGGCCTTGCCAATAAACATTTTTAGTTTCGACTCTAAATTTTAGTAGTTCACAGTGGCTTATTTCCCTTACAAAATTCGCAATTGTGAGCTTCCGTAAATTTAAAGTACAGGCTAAAATTTGTTATTAGTTCTAAACAGATTAGAACAAACTTTGGAGAGGAGAAAATGTCATTTGATAACTCCAGTTTTGCAACATGAAGAAGATGGCAACGCCATCCGGCTTTGGCCTCGGATAGAGACGGAAAATGAGCAAATTAAAACAGCCTTCGGACCCTAGGCTGCTACCAAATGTCAACCAAATTGACCAGAATACGTTCGACTCAACGGACCGCAATCATAGACTCTCCTTCAAGTAGCCACAGTTTTGCACTCTCACCAAAGTGACGGCACATGTGGAGAGGGGGCAAATATCGTTGGGCTGAATACTTACTAACACTGGCAAAGCAAAGACCGTCGGCCCCGGTTCTAGTTCTATCTGACTCATTGCGCCGTCCTAAGAACTAATTTTAGTCTCGACTATAAATTCACTCTGTATGGAAAATAAGTTACTGTGAACTACTAAAATTTAGAGTCGAAACTAAAAATGGTTATTGGTAAGGCCCATTATCTGAAGTAAACATTTCTAGACATCAAGTAGAGAGAGAAGTATTGTCTCAACCAAAGTCAGTCTCATCACCAGTGATGGGACACTGAGAAAAGCGAGGCGGTGTTAGATAGCCTTAAAAAAAGGTGGTACAAAAGTGGTAGAAAAAAAAAATGTCCATGGTAAATAATTCATTTATTTATAAATATTAATAATAAAAAGAAAACAAAAACAGGGAAATAAAATAAACATAAAACAGTCATTTCTTATTATTATTATTTTGAGTAATCCTTAAAAATCACATTTTTCGTTCAAAACTAACAAAATTATTACTTCGAATGGCAACCGTCTGTGAATTTTGAAGCATATCTTACCAATAATTCCGGGGGCTTAAAATCTTCCCCGTTCCCCAGAAGTTCCTTGGTATAGCTAAGATCACCTTAAATTTAATTTGCATTTCACTTGTTGTAGGAAACAAGAATTTAAGCATTTTCAATTTCTATAGCTCTTGATTTTAATTCAAAAAAAAATTTTTTAGGTAAACGGATCAATATAAAAAAGAACTACACAAAAGACGCCGTAGATTACACTCGCAACTAAACACGAAAAGGCAAGGCATATCAAAACACCCTCCCACAAATACAGTCAAATAATGAAATATTAGCGCAGTAAATGGTGCACTGCATTCTGAAAGTTTTTGCTGATGCAACTCTCAGATAAGAAATGCTGATAGCTGAGTGTGTATGGGTAAAATTAACTCGAGTAGGTATAGGTAGTAGGTACAATTTTCAATTTAATAAAATGATGGAAAAGAAATATTATTAGCGAATAACGATGAGTAAAGGGAGGTAGATTTCGAGTTCAGGTTGGTAGAATTTCCGAAAGTGTAAAAAGTGGTACAAATACCACTTAAGTGGTAGAAGTCCCATCACTGCTCATCAGCAAAGCAAAGTTTGCTTCATATATTCCGCTTAAATTTTGAGTCGCTGAAATTGGTAAATCACTCTTGACAGAGTCAAACGCTGGTTGAACGGTGTCTCCGAAACATTTTCTAACCTATAATCGGCTTTTTAAAGCACAGCTTCGTCAGAGAATTAGGGCTTTACTAATAATTGATGAGAAACGTACAAATTAATACGATAAATTGGTAACGTTATAAATTAATTTATTCACCAAGCCAATGATACAAGTTCGGTTCGATACGGTTAGTATTGTGTTTCGCGGTTGATGGTTGCTGGCAAAGTGGAAGAAGAACGCAAGTGCTATCAATGCAAAATATGTAGTCCAATACGATCCACACAATGAAAACCGGTTTATTCTCTCTCGGAATTCCATGATAGGCAACGACAACATAACATGCTTATCAGTCGCGATCGCGACAAATGTACGGGAATATAGAGAGGATGAAACAACCGTAGGAAAATGTTAGTTTACATATTAGGCAATTTAAGAAGATATGTAACAATAACAATTAATTAAGAAAAATAGAAAATAAGGATAAATAAAAATTAAGATTAATAAATATTTCTATTTCCAAACACTCCGCCCTCCCTGAAGGAATTTCAGGAACTCGGTAGTAACGCAAGCTTCGTAATGGGCCGTTTGAACACTCCACACTTGGTGCGAATTGAGACTACTCGCACATGCCCATCTTCACCGGGATGAACTTGCTCGACTCGCCCTAATGCCCACTTGGATGGAGGCAGATTGGGTTCTTTAACGACGACCAAATCACCAACTTGAAAATTTCGCTTGATCTGTCTCCATTTAGGGCGTTGCTGTAGCGATGTCAGGTAGTCAATTCGCCATCGGTGCCAGAATCCTTGCATCATGTTTTGCACCAATTCCCAACGACTCAATCGATTAGGTGCAGTGTCCAGAAGGTATTGCTCAGGTATAGCAGTGTAAGGCCTTCCTATAAGAAAATGGGAAGGTGTTAGCGGATTCAAATCGAAATCAGATGTAGCACAAAGGGGTCTAGAATTTAACAAGCCTTCGATTTGGGACAACAGAGTGGACATTTCTTCGAACGTGAGAATATTATTGCCAACAACGCGACGAAGATGTTGCTTTACGCATTTAACCCCCGATTCCCAAAGTCCACCGAAATGAGGACTGTGCGGTGGGATGAAATCCCATTTAATGCCATCCGCAGACAATGTATCTGTCACCTCCTCGTTGTGTTTCCTTGATCGCACCAATTTGTACACTTCAGACAGCTCACGAGCGGCTCCTCGAAAGTTGGTTCCGTTGTCTGAGTACACAACGCTGCATTTTCCTCGTCTAGCAACAAATCGGCGAAAGGCAGCCAAGAACGCCTCTGTTGTAAGGTCGCTAACCACCTCCAGGTGAAGCGCCTTAGTAACCATGCACACAAAGAGCGCGAAGTATCCTTTGGTCAACTTTGGTTTCCTTCCCTTGGACAATCGAAGTATTACAGGTCCCGCATAGTCAACTCCTGTATGAGTAAAGGGAAAGGAAGGCGAGAGCCGACAAGATGGTAGATTTCCCATTATCTGTGTCGAAGTAGACTGACGCAAACGAAAACAGTTATTACACTCAAATACTAGTTTCCGAATTAGATTTCTGCTGCCCAGTATCCAGAATTCTTGTCGAATTATTGCAAATAATTCCGAAACTCCAGCATGCATAAATTTGAGGTGACCGTGCGAGAGAATTTTTTGCGTGATCTGGTTATGCTTTGGCAGAATAATTGGATGTTTTATACTGAATGGCACACCCACAGCATGAGAAATTCTGCCACCAACACGAAGTAACCCAACTTCATCCAGGAATGGCGAAAGCGAAATCAGTTTGGACCGTATTGAAACCGGTTTTCCTGATCTTAGGGCGACGATCTCTTCTCTAAATCCATCCTCTTGGACCCACAGCAATAATTTTTGCTTGGCGCTATTGCGCTCAGCAAATGAGAGGAAACTGTTAAGGACAGCCTTGGAGGTGATCTTAACCCTGCAGTTGTGAGCGAAGCGAAGAATGTAAGCGACGATGCGAA
This sequence comes from Cheilosia variabilis, assembly GCA_951230905.1. Lineage (NCBI taxonomy): Eukaryota > Metazoa > Arthropoda > Insecta > Diptera > Syrphidae > Cheilosia > Cheilosia variabilis. The sequence continues at coordinate 50,823,838 of OX579679.1, forward strand.
TTAATCTTGTCCACTTCGATACCTTGGTCGTGAGCTCATCAAGAAAATGCTGGACTGGAGACGAAGTGTGAAACGTAGTGACTGCTTTTCTTTCCTCAGGCAGCTCTTCTGCGTGGTACGTATCCATAGCCAGTGGCCACCATTCCAAGTCCAATTGCATCCAGGCCGGTCCGTTCCACCAAATACTCAACCCCAACAACTTATGAGGCTCAACTCCCCTTGAAGCACAATCCGCTGGATTATCTTCTGAACGAACATGATTCCAAACTGAGCGAGGTAGCGTATCTAATATTTCAGAGGTCCTGTTTGCAACAAATGTATTCCATCTGCGGGGAGAAGAAGAGAGCCAATCCAACACAATTTTCGAATCACTGAAGGCTAGTACTTGAACAGGTTTTACATCTAACGAAGAACAAACAATGTTCATCAGCCGACCTAACAGAAGTGCTCCACAAAGCTCAAGTTTAGGAATAGATAGCTGTTTAACCGGTGCAACCCGAGTTTTGGCAGCAACAAGTTGAACTTCAATCGCACCACCTTCAGAGATACTACGAGCATATACTACCGCCGAATATGCCTTTTCGGAGGCATCAGAAAACCCTATCAAATCAAAACGCTTAGAATTTACAGTATATCTTCTTGAAATACTAATGTTTTCAAAACAGGGTAGTTCCTTACGAAGAGATGTCCATTTTTGGGCGATTTCAAAGGGCAGAGGATCGTCCCATCCAATTTTGGTTTTTTCTATCCATAGCTCCTGAAACAATATCTTAAATAAAATAGTGGATGGAGCTAGAAAACCGATAGGATCGTAGATTTTTGCTACCTCAGACAATAACTTTCGTTTAGTGGGTGTTGGCTGTTCATCCAATGAGATTTTGAAGGTAAAAATGTCACGATAAGGATTCCAAACCAATCCCAGAACCTTTTTCCATTGACCCTCTTTGTCCACATCGAGAGAGACAGTTTGATCACAAGCATCTGTGTCACGAAGAATTGTCCAGCAATTGGAGCTCCACTTACTCAATTGCAAACCACCACAGGCAAGCAAATTAATCAGCTGCTCCTTTAGCTCCATGATTCCCTCGAGCGTGTCCGCTCCTGGTGCAAAATCATCTACGTATGAGCTGCGCAAAATTGCCTGTGCAGCCAACGGAAAGTAGTGATTGTAGTCCTCGGCCAATTGCCTCAGAACTCGCAGCGAAAGATACGGTGCAGGTGTGGTACCGTAGGTAACCGTACATAAACGAAAATGGGTAATGGGATCGTTGGGGGATTCTCTCCATACAATTCTTTGGAAATCCCTATGCCTTTCGTCGATCCAAATTTGGCGAAACATTTTTATTACATCCGCGCAAAAAACATATTTAAACAAACGAAACTGCATGTATACACTGATCAAGCTACGCTGTAGTGGAGGTCCAATATGCAATGTCTCGTTAAGGCTAAGACCAGTAGAATCCTTATGAGAACCATCAAAAACAACCCGCATCTTTGTGGTGACGACGGCATGATGAGGAAGATAAAATACCCTCCCAAAGGTAGGTTCAATTTCATTTTCTGGGATACGTTGCATATGTCCCAGCTCCTCGTACACTTTCATAAATTTTGAATATTCCACTCGGAGGCTTTCACTGCGAGAGAATCGACGTTCCAACGAAAACAACCTGGACAATGCTCCCGAAAGTGTGTTACCGAAATGTACATCTTTGTAACGAAACGGTAGTTCGACAATATACTTGTTATCAGGTGCACGAGAGTAAGTTTTCGAAAAATGCGCATCCGCAACGTCTTCATTCTTCAAAGAAGATTGAATTTCCTCAATCTCCCAAAACGTTTTTAAAAGCATGTCAACATCGACCCCAACGTGCAACGAAATTACGTTTTGCTGTGCTAGACTACCGGTAATTACCCATCCAAAAATCGAATTGTGAGCAATAATACGCCCCTTATCATCTGTGCGACGACCATCACGCAAAACACTCCAAGCATTATCGGACCCTAGTAAAACATCAATAGGTCCAGGTGTGTTGAATCCCGGGTCAGCTAAATCAAGGTCAACTATCTGCAATTGATTGTCCAATTCGAAAGGAAGAAGAGGGGTTTGGGCAGTTATATTTTTCAAAATATAAGCCTCGACTTCCATTTTATGCGAACCAAAACGAGAAAGCAAGTCAAGTGTCACTACACCATGAGTAATACCAGCTTCAAGAGACGAGATTCCGGAAATAGGTAGACGAGCATGTCGACGATGAAGGCCTAACCGCTTAACCAAACCTTCCGTCACGAAAGAAACCTGCGAACCGGTATCGAGCAGAACACGACATAACTGAGTTTTCCCTATAGCATCAACCACCTTTACCACGACCGTTGGTAGAATGCCTGAAGAACGAATATTGTGTTTCATATGGTTACTCACGAGCATAGACGATGCACCAGCCGAAGACGAAGCGCTGGTATCAATTTTTTCACAAGATTCATCAAGGGTTTTATCCTTACCCGATCGATCAGCATTATCAAGGTGCACTAACGTGTGGTGACGACTACCACATTGAGAACAGCGAGCTCGTACTTTACACCTTGACGACGAATGCTTAATGCCAAGGCAGTTATAGCAAAGTTTTTGATCCCTAGCGAAGCTGCGGCGAGAGGGAATGGGCATAGATAAGAACTGCGCGCACTGAGGGAGGCGATGTTGTTCTCGACACTTTGGGCAGGATGTACTCGAAACCGTAAATGTTTTAATGTTGCTAGCAGGACGCGATTGAACCGAATTCACACGCGACTTGGGCTCACTAGCCTCTAAAGCATTGCATCTTATTTCCAGAAAGTCAACAAGGTCCTGGATTGTAAATTCCTCGGATCCCTTTGTCTCTAAAGCCCACGCTTTCCGAGTATCAATGTCGGTTTTTTGTAGCAAAAGATAGATCAGCCATGGGTCTCTACTTTCTGATTCTAGCGCCTTTAGCCCTCGAAGAACCTCGTCAGCATTATCGACCAATTTCCGCAAATGCGCACCATTCGCAATTGCCACGGATGGCAGCTTCAGAAAACTTTCAATATATTCATTGATTATATAAAGCGGCTTGTTGTATTTTTTATCAAGCTTTTCCCATGCCTGCTCATAATTTGAATCGGATACCGACGTTTGGTTGAGCAAATCTGCCGGTTTGCCCCGTAACAACGATTTCAAATAGCGCAACTTTTGTGCACTCGAAAGATTTGATTTGCAGTCTACACTTCCCAGAAAAGTGTCCCGAAAACCCGGCCACGCACGATAATCACCGGAGAAAGGCTCAATATGAAAGGGTGGTAAATCTATCTCAGACGAAACCTTTTTTTCGCGGGAAGACAAAGAAAATGTTTTTTCAAAGGTCTCTAAAAACGTAGCTTGTTGACCAATTAAACTATTCACTGATTGTTCTAATTTATTTTCCCTAGGCACAGGTGGGGAAGATAGTGGAGGTTGAGGAAGTTTTTCACGTATAGCTTTAATGATAGCTCCTTTTGCCGTAACATACTTCGTTTCAACAACCTCAAAATCTTCTTCGGGACTACTGTACCCCACTTCTTGATGAAACTCAAAAAAAGCTTGATGATTTTCGCAAAAGTCTTTCCACGTTTCATTTAGCCGTTCTAACCTGATTTCAAGAACTTCGACCGAAATATCATCACAAATGTTCTGAGAAAGATTAAATGCACGTGTAATACCACCCTTCAAATGACCGCGCGATTGTCTTAGTAGTTCCATTTTGCAGCAAACGAATTCTGTGACTATCTATAGCGAACACGTTTCACACAGGTCCCTCCAAGAAAAATAAAACTACCAAATTGCGATGCTAGAGAACCAATAAGATGTCCTAAGTAGCAGCAGGAGAATGTAATGAAACAGCAGATCCAGACGAAATTACCAATTATTTGATACAGTTTTACCTCTGTGAATCCTTGTTTGCAGCAAATACCATGCACCTCATGCAGGCTCACAGTTCGCAACCACCAGAAAACGCGATATCGAAGTTATCAAAATAAAATCCGGCTCGACAGGACCAACTTTGATGAGAAACGTACAAATTAATACGATAAATTGGTAACGTTATAAATTAATTTATTCACCAAGCCAATGATACAAGTTCGGTTCGATACGGTTAGTATTGTGTTTCGCGGTTGATGGTTGCTGGCAAAGTGGAAGAAGAACGCAAGTGCTATCAATGCAAAATATGTAGTCCAATACGATCCACACAATGAAAACCGGTTTATTCTCTCTCGGAATTCCATGATAGGCAACGACAACATAACATGCTTATCAGTCGCGATCGCGACAAATGTACGGGAATATAGAGAGGATGAAACAACCGTAGGAAAATGTTAGTTTACATATTAGGCAATTTAAGAAGATATGTAACAATAACAATTAATTAAGAAAAATAGAAAATAAGGATAAATAAAAATTAAGATTAATAAATATTTCTATTTCCAAACAAATAATCATTTTTAACCTTCACACTAAATATTTTTTAGGTAGTAGTAAATCCACCTAGTAGCTAGGACCCGCACAATCCATAACTGTCACAAAAGAGCTCCTCAATTCAAGCGTTTGGACTCGGCAAAAAAAATTGTCCGTCCCTTTTATTCGTCACAAAAATAATGGGACTTACCAATAAATATTTTTAGTTTCGACCCTACTTTTCAGATGTTCACAGTTGCTTTATTTTCCATACAAGTTTCGCAATCCTAAGCTATCGTAAATTTAAAGCTGAGACTAAAATTTGTTTTTAGTACCGCGCAATAACTCACACAAAATTTGAAAACCTAAACCTGTTGCGCCAACTATTTATTTAATTTTTTATTGACTTCAGAGAGGTGGTAACAAAAATAGAGCTCAAAACATAAATGAGGCGTAAATGGGTTAGTGCTTTTAATGAGGTTTTTAGACCGAAACACTTTAAGACTCGGCTTCAAATAAGCATTTATATTGAATTATGAGCTTTAGCTGAAACTAGTTGCAAGCCGTGATACTAATAATCATTTTTAGTGTCCAGGTCAAAATTTTCAAGCTCGCAATCCATATTTTCCATACAAAACTGCATATTGTGACCTAAAAAATATGTAACCTGAAGGTTAAAATGATTATTGGTAAGGCCCAAGGTGTACAATGGAGACTCGCAAGAGACCGCCGCTTGATTTTTATCGAAAACTGCCCTTTAATTGTTTTTCTTACTTTCCCATTCGCCCTCTGTACGTCATTTCAAATGCCTGTCAGTTATAAATCAAAGACGTACAAGATAACGACATTCGTTTTTGTTGCAAAATTTGACAGCTTACTAAGCGACACCAAAATGTATGGGAACTTATAAAGGGTGTTTCTTTTTAGAGGTATAGAACTTTAAGTTGGCAACACTGTTTTAACTGGCGGCCATTTTGTCAGCTGTCAAGTGATTTATTTTAAGTTTGGTTTGGCATTTCAACATGAATAGACTGACGCCTGAACAACGCTTCCAAGTTTTGCGATTTTTTTTTTGAAAATCATGGTTCTGTTCGAAATACGTATCGCGCACTACGTTCATTTTACGGTCAACATAATCGCTCACTTTTGGTTGAATGGATACGTCAATAAACAAAACTGCCGTATTTGGAGTGATGATAATCCTCAAGTGCATGTTGAGACACCGTTACATCCACAAAAACTGCCTGTTTGGTGTGCTTTATGGGTTAGTGGAATAATTGGTCCGTACTTCTTTAAAACCGATGCTGGCCAGAACGATACAGTCAATGGTGACCGCTATAGAGCCATGATTACTGACTTTTTCGTTCATCAATTGAATAACCATGATGTGCAGGAGCTGTGGTTTCAACAAGACGTCGCAACATGTCACACAGCTCGTGCCACAATTGATTTATTGAAGGAAACGTTTGGTAACCGCATAGTTTCACATTGCGGACCCGTGAATTGGCCTCCAAGATCGTGCGATTTAACGCTGCTTGACTATTTTCTGTGGAGATATGTGAAGTCGCTAGTCTACGCCGATAAGCCCGAAACGATTGACCACTTGGAGAACAACATTCGCCGCATTATTGCCACAAATGTTGGAAAAATTCATCGAAAACTGGACCTCTAGATTGGACTACGTCCGAGACAGCCGTGGCAGTCATATGCCAGAAATCGTAATTAAATTATAATGCCAGAAGATTATCTTTCGAATAAAGCAAATTGCATGTCAATTTAAATAAATCATCTTTGTTTTATTCCATTTTAAAGTTCTAGACCTCTAAAAAAAACACCCTTTATATAAAGGGTCCGCCATCTAACTTTTTTTTTTCAACTAGTGCTTATTTCGCGAATGGTAACACTTAGCTCATGTCTGATTTGACAGATAATTAGTTTTATCCTTCCGCTGAACGAATATGGTTGTGTATACGCTTGAACAACGCTGGGAAATATTGCGACATTACTTTGAAAATCATGGTAATGTTCGAAAATGAGCAAGGAGTGGCCGTTACAGTCAATGGCGATCGTTGTCGGGCCATGTTGAACGAATTTTTGTTCACAAAAATTGAAGAGGAGGATATTGGCAACATTTGGTTTCAACAGGACGACGCTCCGTGCCACACAGCCGAAGCTACACTCGATGTTTTGCGCCCTGTTTTTGAAGATCGCATTATCAGCCGCAGAGCTGATGTCGTTTGGCCACCTCGGAGCTGCGATTTGACACCGTTGGACTATTATTTGTGGGGTGCTGTAAAAGATAAGTGTTACGCCGACAAGCCAGAGACAATTGATGCTTTAAAGGATAATATTCGTGAAGCCATTGGTGAAATACAGCTGCACACAATCGATAATGTGCTTAAAAATTGGACCGATCGTGTAGGCTACTGCATGGCCAGCCGAGGCAGCCATTTGAATGAAATTATTTTCCATTATTAACCGGAAGGATTGTACTTTCAAATAAAAAAAGAAATTTGGAAAATATTCAGTAGTTTTTTTTTATAGCATTTTCAAAAAAAAAGTTTTTTGGCGCACTTACGTATTTAAATCGTATGTGTTGTGACGTAACTGATAATCGTTAGCACTTGTGGCGGAATAGTTAATACAATACAGCGCCGTCTCGCTATTTCTCTTGGCACGTAGATGCAAGGCCGTCGTGAAGAATTGTTAACCGAATATCATAGTCCTTACTTCTTTACCCATAAGTGTGATGTAGAATTTGACAGCCACTGTCGACCATTTTGTTTCAAAAAGCGTGTGTCAGTGAGTGAGATTCTTTGACATTTTCAGTGCTAATTCCTGCATTTTCCACACGCCAATCATTGTCCAACCTAATGATGTTAAGCGAGCAAACTTTTAGTAGCTATAGATATACCAACTGTCATTCAACTGACATTTCTCTCAACTGATGACATCGCCAAAAAAGTGCAAGCAGGGATAAATTTCAATTTTATTTATTTGCAATCCGTTTTTCTCAATTACAGTTTCTTGTTATCATATTTTGGTAGCTATTCTACAGACAAAAATAAAACGTTATAACTAAAATAAATATTCTTTGGTTTATTAACATATTTTTAACAATATTTTTATGAGTACTCTACTGTCAGTTTCTATTTATATTTATCCTGTGTTATTATTTTACAATTACGTCGTGTTTGCAAAGCCACCACTACATTTAGATTTAGATGCCAACGTAGAGACGTGTATAAAAAATTAAGTGAAACCAATTCGACCCGCGGCAAAGTTATTTTTCCATCATCGCTGTGCATAGTCGCCGCCACGCGGAGTTTGAGACTGGATGAAGTTTAGAAAAAATTCCAGGTGACTGGCATGTTGGAAAATCATTTCCCGTTAGATAATCAAAAGAAAACATAACATGGTGCAGGCGAACAAAAAAAAAAAGAAAAAAGAAACAGTAGCGGTAACTTTGCGGAAATTAAAGAACAACATGTCTCTCAGTGTGCGGCTTCACTTTTCCACCGCGTACTGTTCCATGGAGTACATGTCGCGTAGCAGTCGCGCTATGGGAACATTTCCGATGGTTTCCTTAAAAAACAAGGCTTCAATGGTCGATGCACGTATTGTCCGCAGAGAGGGCAGCAGCAGGAGGAGTCGCCCGAAGCGGGTGGCCTGACGAGGGTAGCGAATGCGAACGTGGTCGGAGAGGATGCACTGGGCCTGGTCTTGGAGCATTTCCACAGGCTGGACATCGCAGAGGCCGGGAGTTTCGGGCGCGAAGAGGGAGATCGCCTTCATGCAGCCAACTTCGCTGCCGTCGGGTGTGATTTGCCGGAAACGGGTGAGAATCTCTTGAATGGTTTTCATTTCGGTGGTGGTGGGCTCGTCTTGGAGGACGCGTTCCCTGATCATCGGGGAGTCGAGAATGGGCGCCAAGTCGAGTGGAACGCTCCACTGGGCGAGGTTCAGCAGGAAGAGTTCCTTCCAGGACTCCTAGAAAAATAGGGAAAATTTGTTACTTGGTGGAGCTGTATATGAGTATGTGGGTAAAACAAACCTGCAGCAGTAAGTGTTGATCATTCTTGGACAAGGTCTGGAACGGCATCAGGCACTTGACCCATCGGACGGCCATGAAGAGCAGCCTCGCCGTTGTCTCCTGCAGCATTTCCCACGACAGGAGTCTCGAGTCCATGCCGATCAGCGTCTGAGGCAGCGGTGGAAAGAGGATCGAATTGTGCACCTGATACTGGATGATTTCCTGACACTTGTCCGGACTGAGCAGCAGCTCCAGGAAGCCGTTTTGTCGCCCCTGAAGCCCGCCGGCATTGTTGTTGTGATTGGCAGCGGAATGGCTGTTGTTATTGACCGACTCCTGATCCCTAGGGGATGTAGGCAATGTTGGCGTTGGCGACGGCGACGACTCCACATTGAGCTTGGGACTTGCCGAGCCCTCGGAGCCGGGCCCACCAACACTGGATATGCTCTGGACCGAGCTCGACGGCGAGGGTGACATGTTGTGCATCGGCTTGTAGAACTCCCCCTGGCTGCCTCCCCCACTGCTGGGTGGGGTCGTAGTCAAATCGAAGCTGGGCGGCAGGCGATCCGCCGACGACATCTTGGACGCCTCCATCAGATTGTGGTGCATGTGCGGCAGCAAATGAGGTGGAAACGGCATCGTAGGTGGTGGCGGAGGCGGCCCACCTATGCCCGAAGAGCCGTGCAAATGCGACGGCGGTGGATGGTGGAATCCTCCCGCATTGGGATGCGTTGATATGTGCGACGTGTAGTTGAACGACGCCGACACATTCGTCACCAGAGAAACCGGCAGATGAGGATTCGGGTGGCCCAACCCATTCGGATGGTGATGGTGGTGATGGTGGTGATGCAGCTGGGGATGGAGTTTTGGCTTCCGGGGACCGCGCTCGTGTTGAACAGCTGAAACGAACCCAAACAAAAGGAAGATTGAGGTTATTTGCTTTTCTACTCGAAATCGGATTAGCGCAATTATCCGGTTGGATGAAGAGCCTGCGTTGTCATACCACCCCTAAGTGTATGCCAAACAAAGAAGTCCCTAAGACATTTTGATTTTATTTGCATACACATCAAAGTTTTGGTGCCGTTGCTAAGCCGCTTCTCCTGCATACAAGTGTGTCAACAGGGAGACGAGAAAGTTCACGAAACTGAAACCCAAGGAAAAACGCCCTCACACACACCCCTCCCCCGCCAGGGTATTATGCTGTACGGACCCACCCTTCGTTGTTGGCCCGTGGCGTTTGATTTGAATTTCCCTCAAGATTCTGATTTGCTAAGAGATGAAAGATGGGGGCTTGGAGCTTGACGTCTTAATGGGGGTGCGGCGGGAGCTCGTGAGTGGGGAGAAAAGTTTTAAAAAAAGTACCTACTCAGCAGGAATTGAAGCGACAGAGTTTCTCTCAGCGACAAAGGGTTAAACGTGCCAGGAAATTGAGATGAAGCCGCTCTACTCACTATGGACTGTGCAAAGATGGCGGCAGTGGTGTGAAGTTGGTGATGGGTTCCATGGCGGATTAATGGGATGCTGTGCGGTGGGTTTGCTTAATTGAATTTTTGAATTTTCCAAAGTTCCATGGCTCGAGGCGGCCATTTCGGCTGTAAAAAGTTACTGTCGTCGTCGTGTGGAGATAAGTGGCAGTGGTAGTTCGAAGAAATAAAAAGTTTCCTAGGACTTGGTGTGGTATGTGCAGATAACAGTGGCGTTCACCAACTCCCAGCCAGTTTAAGGCTTGTTGTGCTCTTTGGAAAGCCAATTTCAAGCTGGGTTTCATGTGGTCTTTTGGGTCTTTAACACAACCCATCCATTGAAAACTCATCTATCGGACATCATTTGACTTAAGACTCTTGTAAATCATCTTCGGGCATCATATATCCTGTACGATTTTTATCCAGTACTTAACAAGTTGATAAAGACCTCTGTAACGCTTGAAGTATCAACGACTTTGGCTGACCATGCATAGCCACGAAATGGGCGTTTTCATAGTGACTGGCTTCAAAACTGTATCTCATCTGACAAAGGCACAGAAGACTTGGATATCGCAAGACACTTGTGCGCCAAGTCGAGGATAGTAGCCATTTGAAGATCAAATACCGGTTCTGGCAGGATCAATGGAAGGTTGGCTGAAATGACAGTGTAAACTACTCAGGAGACAACCAATGAACAGCCTGTAATAAGAAGGAGAGAGTCGTTTATAGTATCACCGGCCGGAAATGGAAGAATATCATACTCGGAGATGGAGAAAACATTCTTGCCTCTGAATAATAGGGACTCTAAAGAAAGGAACAGGCCCCCTTCTACAGCTACAGAAATTTAATCCACGTTTACAAAAGCATCTGGACTTGATTGTGAAGTTCCTCAGACGAAAACCGACCTTCGCGGCTGGAACATTCAGAAAAAAAAAATTATAATGCCAGCCATATTCGTCAATTGAAATGAAATGAACCCAAATAATATCAGAAAAATGTTTGAGTATCAGATTGTTGGCAATGATGTAAGAAAATATATAATTTTATTAATAGCAATTACTATTAATTTTTTCTTATAATATGAGCAACAATTTTATCTAAAAAATCTCCGCTTGAGAGAAAAACCCGCTTATCTGAAACACTTTTCTCATACCCGGCCAAGTATTTGTCGACCAATTACCTATAAAACACTCGCTTAAGTGAAAACCCGGATACCTGAAACATATTTTCAGTTATCTTTTATATTTGTCATTGAAAAAAACTCTCTTAAGTGGAAAAAATGTTGAATTGAACAGAAGAAAAAATTTGCTGAACTCACTTCTTTTTTGTCGAAAATGACATTTGAGTTTCTGATATGTCACAAGCGTTTATTTTCCAGGCCACTCCAAAAGATGAATACAAATTTTTCTAGCTTTAAATTTACGCTTAATGGAATTCTTAAGCCCGCTTAAGTGACATTTTGTTTTCACTTATCCGGACTCCGCTTAAGTGAAATTTTTTTTTTCACTTCGTTTATGAAAAACAGGTTTAAGGGAAAGAAAGACTGTGACATTTTGGGGGTTTTATTCTACTCATAGACATACTAAATATGGACTGCTAGTGCAATGTCATTTTCATTTACTTCTGCGAGAAAATGGAAACGTTAGTATCCATCTAGCTTAGTCTAACAACTCTCTCACTAGATGTATCTCGGTTTTGATTGGGAGAAATCGGTCATGAGAGCAGAAAGCAGCTGTTTCAGTTGACGTTTATGGAGGGGTAGCCGACGAATCTAGTCAAGATATTCGTGACTGAGTACTAAGTTGACAGTTCTCATATGTGGCTGACGTAGAAAACGTGACGTTCCCGACCAATCTAGTTTTTCCGTTCGGGTTACATCTCATCCAGACCAATCTAGTCGACTTAACTAGATTCTTGAATGTGGCCAATATGATCCAAAACAGCACAGGCGCTACTGTTTTACAGCGGATTAGCAAAGAAGCACATGCCGGCGTCAAGTTTAAATTTCCATAGTGACGTAAACAAAACGGGGAATTATTTTCAAAAAAAGCTCGTTTCCATAGAAATATGTAAACAAAAGAGCGTCATCTATTGAAAAGAAGTATAGCTACATAGAGTTTATTATTTTGAAAAAGAAATCGCAAAAATATCAATAGATTTCTTAAGCTACCCATAAACTAAAAAACAAACTTCAGGTATCTTCAACGTATAGTTCAATCCCATTAATACTAATACTGATAATTAATATCGCTGGAGGTGAATCTTCGATGGAGTTTAAATTAGTGCCGTAGTCAATTGTCACCACCAAGAGGAAGATGATTTTTCATCAAAAATAATCATGAGTGATGAGGCCCATTTCCATCTTAGCGGGTACGTAAATAAGCAAAATTTACGCTTCTGGGGCACTGAAAATCCGCGTGTAACCCACGAAGAGCCATTACACCCGCTCAAAGTCACTGTATGGTGTGCTGTTTTCGCTGGAGGAGTCATCGGACCTTTTTTCTTCGAAGACGTCGCGGGCCAAACGGTTACTGTGAATGGTGAGCGCTACAGAGCAATGATCAACGAGTTCTTTTTGCCGCAACTTGATGAATTGGGATTGGAAAACATGTGGTTCCAACAGGACGGTGCAACGGCACACACTGCACGTGCCACAACCGATATGCTGAAGGATGCATTTCCCGGGCGCCTAATCTCCCGTTTTGGCGATTTGCACTGGCCAGCAAGATCGCCTGATTTGACCGCTCCAGACTTCTTTTTGTGGGGCTTTTTGAAGTCGCGGGTTTATGTCAACAAGCCTCAGACTCTTGCAGCTCTTAAAGACAATATCCGTCAAGAATGTGAGGACCTATCGCCGGAAGTTTTGGCCAAAGTGATGGAAAATGCCATAAAAAGGGCTCAAATGACAATCAACTGTGGCGGCGGCCATTTACATGACATCATATTCTCGACTTGATGTAAAAAAAATTAAAAGACCAAATAAAAATAATCCACAAGAAGAATTTTTTTTTTTTTAAATTACAGCCAAAAAACATCGGAAGGTTATTTTTGCGCCACCTTGTATAAGGATGTAGTTTTAAGATCTAATACATCCAATGACTTTTTAGTGAATCCAACCGTCACTTCAGTTTCGTATTGAATTCGTTTGGTTTGTGTTGAGGGTTTGATTAAATTGAGATCACAGTAGTAAAATATAAATTACGGATGTAAGTAGCTACTAAGACTAAGTAAAACATAGAAACATCTATTGGTAAATAAATAAATAAAAAAACGCTAACCAATCCTACATTCAGTGTTGCCAGATTGGGCGCTTTGTCGTATTTTGGGCTATCTTTTTTCTTAAAAAACGATGGAAATTTCTTCAATGAGCGCTCAACACAAAATTGGGCTATTTATCGTTTAACAAGTTTTGTGTAAATTTTGTTTGTTTTATTTCTTCGCAAAACTACAAAAAGGAAATATTTTCGAACAAGCCCGCAATTTTAAAACTTGCAGCACCTTTGCATTCAAGTGACATCGAACATTCGTTTAATTTGCAGGCACACCAATTTATTTTGCAGGCCCTTTGATTTGACACAAGCACACAAACACAAAGGCCAGTTGCAGAAGGTTGTGGGAAAAATACAAATAAAAAAGTACTTTAGGAATTGGGAAGATTTTCAACGATTTTTGGGCTACATTTTTTTAAGGTTTGGGCGCTTAAAGCAAACAAAATTCTGGCAACCCTGCCTACATTAGTTCTCACCCTCTCAACGCACAGGTATATTACACGCAAATTTGTAATGAAAGCAAGCTTGGTCGTTTCAAGTTTATTTTGCTTTCCGCTGTAAAACATTAGCGATCTGTATTTTTGGAACATGCGTGAAGTTGGCTACTAGCAGTCCATATGTAATAAGTCAATGACTGTACTGAATACTAACTTGATTCTTGAGAGCTAAAAAACGAGTTCCTGTTATCATCGTTATATAAATACGTGAACATCCAAAGTTTCCGTACACTTTTTTAGTGTTTATTATGAACTAAGGAGAATGAAACTTATATCAATCGAAAAGTACTGTGTCATAGATGCGCACAAATCGTGGGTATATGTCGCCATTAAGACTGGCAAAATTAAATTAAGAACTCGCCCTACACAAAAGCTTATCAGTTAATTGAAAGCAGTTTGTATAGTAACCTATTCAAATATATATCATCTTAGATTAGAACCTATTGGCGAAGGTATGCAATTTACCTACCCCTAAAAGTAAGCAACTCTGTATACCTAATTTTAATTCAGGGGCATATACTCGTATATCTGGGAGAAAACTAACATCTTTTGACATAAATTGATTGCTCTAAATATTCATAGCGACGTACTAAAATGTTCATCATGAATAGGTAAAACTTATTTTCAAAGGAGGCGTATTTTTTCGATTTCTAGATTTTTGCTTGTTCGCTTATAGAGAAAACATCATAAATATGGACAATTGCTAATAAATAAAAGGTATGGTCGACTTTCGACCACAAGCGAAACTATAGTCAAAAATAATTGCTTAGGCAATAACTTTTAGCTTTTAAAAATCTCAAAATTCTTCGGCTAACAATCTTTTTCTTTTCTGAGGGAAGTAGGTATAAGCTTTTAAGATATTTAAGGATGGGAGAGCTCGAGAGCTGCAACAAGTGGACTGGTATTTCTTTTCTTTCTGTTTCGATGGCAACTCTCATACGCATCTCAAGGGAGTTTCCGAAGTATTACAACCTGTATGTCAATAGACAGCGAGTTATCTTCGTTTAGGACTTCCAAAAAAGCCGCTTTGACGGACTAACTGGGAATGCATTTAAAAAATGTCTAAAAAGCGAACATCGAAAATCTTTTCATATCACAAGTTATGCCTTTCTTTTGAAGGCTTGTGTATGTACATCAGCCCAATTGATTCTCCAATTAGATTATCGGACTCTGAAAATCGGAAAATTCGTTGCATGCAACACTTTTGTAGATACATTCCCGCGATGGCGACTAGTTTCTGTACTTAAACACATCGTCTCAGATCCCGCAGGCGTTTAAGAAGGGGACTTGCGTGATTGACATGAGAAGTCTTCGTCTACTCAACGTCGCACCTCCAATATTACGTGCTCAGTAACGAAGTGGCCTTTGCTACTCGTTTGATGCGAATTTGATCTGTTGCCAGAAAGTGGAGTCTCAGTCCAAGGCGGAACCTAGATAAATCTGGCTGTCTTTCTACTGATTATCACATTTGAGCCTACTCGAGTCGGTAGTTTTAATTTTTGACTACATCGAGGCTTAGACCATTTTCTTCCATTCAGTCAAGTCCCAGTACTGAGCCCTGCGCCACCCTTGCTTTTGCTGTTGTTTTTTTTGAGTCCCGGCAACCATCATCAAAAAAAGCAAAACAATTTAAGGCCGCTCAAATCTAAAGCTAAGCTCGCACTGCTATATGTGCCAGTGAAAAGGCTCTAGAGACCACTGTCTGCGAAACCAAGAGCTTGTGGCGTATACCGGCTCGAAAATTGTTATATAACCAGACTGCAAAGCAGACTTCCAAATAAAATCCACAGGGAACGGATCTACCCGTCTTGAGAGAAGCTTAAAACGCGCGGTCTCTACTGAAATATCTAGCAGAATATGAAAGTTGGACCATATAATACTGAGAAAATATAAGAGTCCCATCAAAGTAGCCCCTCCTCGCTATCATTATAAATGGCACAGCGAATAAAACCTTTAGACGTAATTCGTGTCTTTCCAGGGCTTGAACCTCGTTCAGTAGCCCACTAACCCACTGCGACCAAAGATTAAATTGTATTGGGCGAAAAGTTGAAATGAAAAATGACCCTGCCAAGACGAAAGGCTGATCCCTCAATTCCCATAACCAGTGTAAGGAGCAATCCCACGCCGCCATATCTATGCAACTCCCTCCCCAACATCAGTGCCTAAAGACCGTCGTTTACTTTGCGCGGCTTTTTCCTAAGCCTCCACTTTGCACACCATTCAGCCATATCATTAGAAGAGAGACACTTTCCTCCTCCCCAACCACCACCACCGCAAACAACTTTTTTATGGGGCGCGGCGAAAAGTCCTTCGTAAGCTCCTTGTGGAAAAAGATTGAGTGGATTCTGCTTTTTCTCCGCATCTTTATGGATCATTTGATGTGAAGCAATTTTTCATGGCATTTTCCGCCACCGCCATACGGATCACAATTTCGTCGAGGGGTGGTTTAGAACAAAAAAAAAAAGAACAAAAAAAATGTGTTCACTTTGAGAAATTTTCCCACACACATAATTCAGGCGGAGTGGTACAATTTACACCGGCCCGCCATTTTTTCAATGCGCGGCATCATTTCCACTTGAATGTCTTATTTGCCGACTGAATATTGTGACACGCAATCCGCGCTTCCCTGTTTGTTCAGCGACTTTGATGATGTCACAGCGTATTACTATTACACATCGCATTAGAGTCTGAACTGTAATGGTGCGAGGAATATCGAAATTGCTTTGCATAGCGTGCACGCATAAGGACATCATCGTCATCATCGTTATTATCGTCATAATATAGCATCAGGTGATGATGAACTTTGGATGATGAGAATTGACGCGGGTGGTTGCACCCGCTACGACCCTCGGAATTTGAGAATTTATTTTTTCTTGTTCCGATGAAGAGGGTGATTTAACGGTCGCTAGATTTTAACAATTTATTTGCTTATTTTTATTTCCACTGAATGATATGGTTTATTTATTTTTTTTTTTTTTAAATTGATTTTCTCTGTTTGCCAGTTGAGAGTACACCCGCGTAATTAGGGTTGCTTGGAATTGATGAGCATGGCAGGGAGTGAGGGTGGGAAAATGCGTGCAGAAACAAAGGGATGCGCATATTGTGCATCTTACCTGACGACGGGGTGTCTGGGCAGATGTTTCATTTGTTGTTGGTCAACAACGGAGAGAGGGTGAGTCGGAGATACTGAGAGCCCGAGTGGTCAATTAATTATTTTGATTGCTTCAGTTGTTCTACTGGGAGTTGGTTAATTTGGTGACAAGTGTTTTGAACAATATGGGAATTTTTTTATATTTATGCGAGGGAATTTTCACGAATGGCGATGCCAGGGTGCTAGAGGGTTGATTGAAAGCAGGTGCGCAATAGCGATAGAAATAAATTGCTGCAGGTGAACACGAGGCTTTTGGGAGTTTGCCGCAGACTTTTTATATCAACAATTTTCTGGCTTAATGCCTTGTTCCCACCTAACTGACATCGCGAGGTTTCGATGAACTTTTAAAAATCATAAGCTGTCAATTTTGAAGTGGCTGGCAAAACAACTGTCCGTTGACGCAAAAAAATATTGTTGGAAAGAAGAATTACCAAAAATGAATTCTGAACAAATTAAGGAAATAATTGCAGCATTTATAAATATTTATCTTAAAAATATTACTTAAGGCACCAAGTGACAAAGAACAGAAACAGAATCCCATACATTTGCAACAGAAACAGAATTAGGAAGAGAACATAATATTTTCAGCAACAGAATTTAGCGACAGAAAAATGACTGTTTGACGACAGAACGTTAACAAGTCTACTTTGATTGTTTCTGTTGCTGGCAGCAACAGAAATGCCAATTTATAGTGGGGTGGGGGAGAGGTTTTTTTGTTTGCATTTTTCTGCATCTGTCATCTGGCTGTTTGTTTCGCATCGTACCATTAGGTTCGTTCGTGTACTTTCAGCATAGAAAAATGAAAAATGTCAAATATCAAAAATCGAGAGAGAAATCTCTCAATTTCAAGAGAAGTACGTGACCGGTTTTCTTACAAAAAGTTTAAGAAATGTCATTTTGACATTATCGTAAAATGCAGCATCTACGAAATAAGTTGAAATTGCATTTTTTATCAGCTAAATACCTATTAAACTTAACATTTTGAATGCGCTGATATGTTCTAGGAGAACATTTAATTACAACTTCTTCCTCCGACATTGTTGAAAACAAAAATAAATAGAGTTTTACTTGTCAAACTTTTGAGCTGTCACTTAGTTGTCAGTTTTAATTTTTAATTTTTCTGTAAGTCGGAATTCGGCGAGTAGAAAATTACGAAAAAATGAAAAGAGGGAAAATGGATTTTTCTCTCATTTTTTTAAATTTTCTCAGTACGTGGTCGCATTCGCACAGTTTCTTAGCAAATTTTTAATAATTTAACGTTTGCAAAAAAGTACCCGAACGAACCTATTGTAAAGGGTGATTTTTTAAGAGGTTTAGAACTTTCTTAAAAAAAAAAACACAAAAAATTCGAAAAAATGAATGAAATATTTATTTGAATCGATAGTTTGAACCTTGCAATTTAATGTTTAAAGATAATTTCATGCAAATGTTGACCGCGGCTGCGTCTCAGGTAGCCCATCCGCTGAGTCCAATTTTGGCATACTCTTTCACACATATCGGCCGGTATCTCACGAATGAATGCATGGATGTTGGCTTCCAGTGCGTCAATCGAAGCGGGCTTGTCCCTATACACATTAGCCTTGGCATACCCCCACAAAAAATAATCTAATGGTGTCAAATCGCACGATCTAGGCGGCCAATTGACCGGCCCGAAACGTGAAATTAACTGTTCACCAAACTCGCCTCGCAATTGCGCCATTGTTTCGCGTGCTGTGTGGCATGTGGCACCGTCTTGTTGTGGCTTTTTCGGGATGCATTGGTAGCTGTTGCAATGCTTCTAAATGCGGCAATTTTGCTTATTTACGTACCCATTCAACCAAAAATGAGCCTCATCGCTGAACACAATTTTTCGATAAAAAAGCGGATCCTCGGCCAGCTTTCCAAGAGCCCATTCACCAAAAATTCGGCGTTGTGGTAGGTCGGCTGGCTTTAGTTCTTGCACCAGCTGTATCTTAAAAGGCTTTACGCCCAAATCCTTCCGCAAAATTTTCCACGTAGTGCTGTAACAAAGGCCTAACTGCTGGGAACGGCGCCGAATCGACATTTCGCGGTCTTCTGTCACACTAGCTGATACGGCCGCAATATTTTCTTCACTACGCACAGTACGTAAACGTGTTGGTGGTTGTTGTCCAACAAAGTAAATTTGGTGCGAAATTTGGTCACAATCTTCCGAATAGACTGCTCAGAAGGTCGAGAATGCCGATCATAAAATGGAAGCAGCGCGCGATGAACATTTCGAACCGAGCACGAATTTTGATAGTAAAATTCAATAATTTGCAAGCGTTGTTCATTTGTAAGACGATCCATGGTTAAATTGCAAACCAAACTGAAGCTGTTTGACAGTGACACAAGGTACTAAACACACGTCAGCTGTCAAAACCAGTGTTGCCAAAACCAAACCAGCTAAAAAATCACCCTTTATATTGTGATGACCTCGTATGAATAACAAACGAAAAATGGAAAATAGAGTTTTTAGTAGACGAAGAGGAGAGTATAATAGATTTCGTGAGAAATCACCAAATAATGTAAAGGGTTTTTCAATAAGAGCGCTACAAAAGTTTTTTTAAATAAAACAAAACGGTTCAATGAAATTCTTTATTCCTGTGAAAGTACGTTCAATGCCATTATGTATCGAATTCTTTTGCATGGCCACCACGGGCACGCTTGCAGAAGTCCAGACGCTGAACCCAATTTTCGACGGTTTTCAAGCATAAATCGGCCGATACTGCTGCAATTTCACGTTCGATATTCGTACGAAGTTCATCAATCGTCGCTGGCTTGTTGGCAGCAGTGACCATAGACTTGACGTAGCCCCACAGGAAATAGTCTAACGGCGTCAAATCGCACGACCGAGGCGGCCAAGCGACTGGACCATTTCGTGAGATAACACGTTCTCCAAACTTGGTTTCCAATAAATTGACTGTGACATTCGCTGTGTGGCTTGTGGCGCCGTCCTGGTGGAACCACATGTCCTCCAAGTCCATATCATCCAATTGGGGCCAAAAATATTCGGTTACCATTGAACGGTAGCGATTCCCATTCACAGTAACGTGCCGGTCTTGATCATCACGGAAGAAGTACGGCCCAATGACGCCGCCGGCCCATAAACCACACCAAACCGTAATTTTTTCAGGATGCAATGATGACTCATGGAGTACGTGTGGATTGCTGCCTGACCAATACCGCATATTTTGTTTATTGACGAAGCCATTCAGCCAGAAATGAGCCTCATCGCTGAAGATGATTTTTCGATGAAAATCCGAATCATTTTCAAGTTGTTGCTCAGCCCAATTCACGAACATACGACGATTCTGGTGGTCAAGCGGCTTCAGTTCTTGCGTCAATTTAATCTTGTAAGGATGTAGGCCAAGATCTTTTCGCAAAATTCGCCACAACGACGTCACAGAGATGCCCAACGCTCGAGAACGACGTGTGAGAGACACATTTGGGCTTTCTTCAACTGAAGCCTCAGCGGCAGCAATATTCTCGACACTACGGGCACTTCTTTGTCTCACTGGCACGGGAACATTTTTTACTGTGCCTGTGGATTCAAATTTTTCCACTAGACGCTCAATTGTTGATCTGCTAGGACGATTATGACGACCATAAATTGGACGTAGCGCTCTTAACGTTGAGGCCACTGACTCCGAATTTCGGTAGTAAATTTTAATAATTTCGACTCGTTGTTGGCTCGTATATCTTTCCATCATGAAATGGCAAACCTTACTGAAGAGAAATGTCAAAAGAGCGGTAAGAAATTCGGCATCGTTTGCTGTCCCTTTCGCTCTACTTTTGTATAGCGTCCCTGTTGAAAAACCCTTTATAATGACCGTCACCCAATATTTTGCGACAGCGACATGTTTTTATGGGTCTGTTTCTATTTCAGTTTTGTGTAGCTGAACGAGCAACGTAAACAGAACCAGAATTTACTACAGAACGAAAAAACTTTCTGTTCTGTTTCAGTTTCTGTTCTTTGTCACTTGGTGCCTTTACTTCTTTTTTGTGCTTCAGATTCTTTTCTTCTTTTACTAGTTTTTTGATTGTCACAATTGTTTTGGCGTTTAATATTTTGACATCCACAAATGAACACAAAATAAACCAAAGTTGACGCTGTAGGCTTGTTCGGTTTAATAACCTCAAACAGACGGATGAACTCAGAGGGGTTTCAAATAGGTTTCGCTGAAAACCCCAGGTTTCGAAACCTCAAAAATGTATGTCAAAATCTCGAACAATTTTACGAAACCTCGCGGTTCGTTCGTTTGGTGGGAACATGTCATTAGAACATTTCACGCGTTCAATTGAATAGCTTTTTGAAATTTTCTCTTTGAGGTCCTAAGTGATGAAATCATACGCAGTTTGTCATGAGCTTGACTCTTATCCATCAGCTAAGTAAACGTTCTTTTATCATGTTTTATTTAATTCTTTGTGGTAGCCTAAGTTCTTTATTTATGTCAATTTTGATGACTGAATAGAACCGTTGCGCAACAGGTTCGTGAACCCTTGAGACGTAATTTGGTCTAGCTTTCCACCAACTACTCGTTTCGTGTGAGTTTCCATTTCTGTGACGAATGTAAGCGACCTTCAATTTTATGCCGTAATTAATCGCAGCGTAACAGTAATAACAACGAACCTCCTAGGAAAATGGTCTTAGGTTAGGTAAGGTTAGGTAAACGCGTGGGCAGAGCAGGGAGAACCCAGCGCTACCCCACTTAGGTCCTCGTGGACCCTTTCTGATGCCCTTGTTGGGGTCGACCATTGGTGTTGCATCGGTGCTCTTCATCCCTCCTCCTTGTGGTTAATAGACGCTGTCTAGCCATCCCGATGTCCTCAAAAACCTATAAAGATCAGACAGTGAGACATCAGAAAGTTCTTGTAAGTCATGGAAGTAATAGCTTCCAAGTGTTCTGTTCCTCAAGTGACATAGACTCGGGCAATGACAGAGGAAGTGAGGTGTGTCCTCGTGGACCTCCTCGTCTCCGCAGCCTCTACATATGTCGTCATCTTTGAGATTTAGTTTCATTGCGTGGTTTCTTAGGAAGTTATGACCAATTAGAGCCCCTACTAACTTATATAGCGATGACCTGTCAAACTGTAATAGCTTGTTGGTCCGGCTTGTGTTATATTCTGGCCAAAGTTTCCGTGGTCTTAGAGTATTCGAAGATCCTACCGAGTCGATTGTCGAAGGAATTTTGATTTCACATCAATTCGGCTGTCCTTTTATACTGCCGAAATGAAGTATAAAATGGAAACAAATAAAATTACAGTGGACGTCCATTATAACGAATATCCGATATGGCGAATTTTCGATATAACGAAAGCTTTGCTATCCGATATAACGAACGTAGAAATAAATTGGATTAAAAACCATGGAAGTATTTAAATAGCAGCACCATCATCTATTCAATTTAACATTAAATAAAAACGGATAAATAACACATTTGTAATAACTTATTTTTTAAAAAAAAAAAAGTATGAAAAATTCGATCGATATAACGAACGCGCTCGATATAATCAAACATGCATCAAACATTATATCATTCGTTATACTGGACGTCCACTCTATAATAAGTAAAAGTTG
This sequence comes from Cheilosia variabilis, assembly GCA_951230905.1. Lineage (NCBI taxonomy): Eukaryota > Metazoa > Arthropoda > Insecta > Diptera > Syrphidae > Cheilosia > Cheilosia variabilis. The sequence goes on from OX579679.1 coordinate 50,846,273, forward strand.
TAAATTCTGACTGCTTCATATCTTTTTTTAATAAAAGTTCGCATTATTTTTTTCTTTTAATAGATATTGTTTTTTTTTTTATTTAAATTTGTTGTCGATACTTAATAAATTTTTTTCTTGTTTCTTTTTAATTTTATTTTTTATTTAAAAATTAAAAGTTAATAATTTTTAATGTTTTAAATTGTTTTTTTTTATATTTGCTTTTCTTTTCTCGTCGTTTACATTTTTGTTAGTTGGGAAAAAAGCAGAATAAACAGAATTTTATTGCTTTAAATTTGAAAATCAGAATTTTGTAAAGCAAAATTTAAAAAATCAGAATTTTGTAGAGCACAATTAAAAAAATCTGCGTTTCGTTAAGCAGAATTTTTGTGTGGGAAGAGAGAACTTTGCAAAGTAGAATTTCTACCGGATCGCTACTCTCGGATGTTTGTCATACCTCGTACGTTCGCGAAAGGTGGAGCAGTGGAAAAAACCTTTTAAGGTGTAATTTGTATTTTTTCGTGGGTCGATTTTGAGACCCCTAGCTCAGTAGTCCAGCACACTTGCGACTAACCCACTGATGCGCAGAACGACAATTTTTGCAGGATAATTAAAATCACTGAAGTGGTCTCCGTAATTCCGAAATATAAAATGTCATCCATCACAATCAAGCTGAAAGATGTCAGTGCACAGAATATTCTGCTGGGTAGCTTCACATACCCACACTCATTTATTTACTACCAACCTTGCCGCCCTCCTCCGATTCAAGGATACTTCGCCCAAAATAATAATATTCAGACCGAGAATTGTCATCCTCCCTATAATTCCCCATCATACATATCATAATCCACATCAAGTCCACATCCAGACATTTGGCATATTCTGGTTCGAAAATTCAAGTTGTCAAGACATTCACTTACATACTTATCGAAAAGGCAAGGCGACGACTTCCCAAACACATTCTCAATCCTCCCAGTTAGACCTTCGTTACTTATGCTCCGGTGCGCTCTGCCCTCGTCTCGCTCTCACTATTCCTTTCTATATTCATAACCGCATTGTTACTTGGAGCTTTTATCGTGCGATGCTGCTGTATCATTTATTCAAAAGGCTTTCGGTGGTTTCAAGTGAAATTAGCTGTTTATTTTTAGCCAATAAATCGGATTAGTGCGGTTCCATTCGTCCTTCCAGCAGAGCGCATTCAACTCGCCTTCTTGGGTCCGCTAAGAGGGTTGACTCTGCCGCACCTTGGAATGGGTGCATGTGTGTTGGCGAAGATTTTGCCAAGAATTCATATGCCCTGGCGTGAGATAGTTCACATATGCTTTTGGTGGGTAGGTATATGAACCGGGGGTGGAGGTGGTTTTAATTACGTGACATCTCATCGGAGTCATGTGTACGCTTACAAAGGCGAGGAAGGGGTGACAATTTGATCTGTGCCCAGAGAATTCCGTCAGCTGTGCGTTTCTATAGTTGACAAATGAAATGGAGTTTTCTTTTTCGATTTTGTTATACGTTGCCTTTTATAATCCTTTAACAAAAAAGCCGACATCGTCATCGACACCCGAACCACTGATGCATCACCATGCATAATCTATTCGATGTCGAGTTCGGTGTGAATTCTCGATTTGCTGGACAATGTCCACCATCAGATCCTTGCAAACAAGGACACTTCTGCTCGGTGTGAACATGGAAAATAAACTGCAATGTCATGTTGAGTCGATTTTAAATTTTTAATCCCCTTGTATGTCAATTGAATGAGAGTGACTGCATTTGGATCCAGGCTACAACCTCCCGCCCCCCTATCACAACGTCACAATTTGGAGTGTGAATATCGGTTGACAGCTCGTTGCGCATCAGACACATCATCAGCAGCAAACACCGGCGGCAGCGTCAGCTTGGGGATGGTCGGCATTAATAAATCACCTCTTGCACTTTGGGACTTTGTTTTAATCGCTTTTCCAAATGCCGACTGAGTGTGTGTGTGAGAGTTTGTTTGCAAGGATGTGTGTGCGACAATGGATTTTACCACGGATGGTTGTAGTTCCCAGGTGAAGGCGATGGTGACTGGCAACAGGAAGGTGTAATGTCATGTTGGCTTAAGAGGGTGGGATATGCCGAAGGGGTTGCAAAGTGAGTTTTCATTGGACTTTGATGTGCGAGAATGCCGTCGGCATATAAGTAGTGTGTATCTCTATATTAATTGCCGATTTAAGCGAAACTCAACAGTGTTCTGTATGAAATACGTGCGACTACTAAGGTGTTTCTGTAAGTGGTGCAAACGACTCGCTGGTGGTTCTGAACTTATTTGGCCGTACCTACAATTTGGGTGACTTTATTACTACAAGTTGACTGATGGGAAATATATAGCAACAAATCGAGGTTTCAGCTCTGAAAAGAGTCTCAGCTGCTGGGCTTGCGTTTAAACAGTCATCGATTGACGGAAGTGGTTTTTCGGCCGAAGATTTGCAAAAAAGTCTTCCAATTTGGCAGGAATTTCGAAAAGACTGCAGTACAGATCTTTTCATGGGCGAGTCAAAGACTGAAGACGTCTTTACAAAGCCGACTGGCCTATAAAACACCCTGCGACATCATAATCTGTTTATATGTCCCACCCAATGTTGCAGCGGCTCCAAGTCGCTCAAGTAGACCCTACACAGCTTTTGATCTTCCACCATCGACTCGAAATCATTACGAGCAATCTTCAAAAGACGAAATGTCGGACTTGTCCCAAAAGTTAAGAGTATAAAATCTCAAAAGCGCTGTTTTGTCTTTCGAAAGTGGTAGACCGCTTGTGGCGAGACGTGAGGCTTATAACCAAAAATGTTGATTGGATAATAACACCACTAATCGATGAAATAGGCTCTCACACAAAAGCGTTTCCTGCGCTTTTGTCAAACTGTTAAAAAGAGAACTGCCTTGCTCAGCTCGTTAGGAGCCTTCCTTAGCTGGCCTTTATCTATTCTTAAATTTGTTATGAACCGCATATACTTCTTCATGTATTTATCATTAGCTGCACGTTCTAGAGGCTATATCTCGTTTAAGGACAGTTGGCTTTTGAAACCACTTGTTTAAGAGGTCAGAAGACATCGCACGGGGAATAGCCTACCTTTCTCATATCTGTATCAACTGACCAAAATTCCAAAGTGGACATTATTTATGTAAGAAATTATGATATTCCATGTTGGATAGCATCTGACCTCCTACACTCAGAAAAAAAAAGATGGTTAAGTAAAGGATTTTGAGATTTTAAAAAAATTGTAAGTTAAAAGTTCTTGGTTCAAATATTAATATAATAATAAATATTATTTGTTAACAAGAACTCGTTTTTAAGTTTTCCAGAATCAGGGGTCGAATCGCCACGAGCTATACGTTCACGGAAATCAGTTGATTTTACATGCGAAACAAAAACAAATTCCGTCACGTAATGCTCGTTCACGGACGAATCTATTCGACCCCAGGTATTCAGCGTAAGAATAATATACTCTCCATAAGCATTTTATTACATCATTGCCGACAATTTCTTTCTTAAATCAAAGATTTTGTTATATGGGTTCATTTTAACCAACGAAAATTGTTGGCATTACAATTTTTTTTTCTGAGTGTACCCAAGTGGCTTCAAAAGGCAACTGTCTTTTAACAAGAGAGCGCCAGAGCGCCTCTATAGAGCATGCAGCCATAGATAAATATATTAAGACGTATGGGAGGTTCAGAACAAATTCTAGAGCAGAACCAGAAGCCAACATACATCGCAATCGTCATATGTTAAACCTTTTTCGAATTTTTGGCAGCCATAGAAAGCTTTTTTTTTTTTTCTATATTTAAGGAGACTGGGGTGGGATTTTTTAAGATGAAAACGTTCGAAAACGTCGCTTGAACGAATGTTTTGGTTCATGTAACTTTAAAAACGAAGGGAACTTAGAAAATCAACGGCAATTCCATTGGTGTTTTTGTTGTTTGTTTTTCTTCCTGGAGGTACTTGTATTGTAACTCCAAAAACGAGGGGTATATTTTCGTTCCGTGAGAAAGGTCAACAACGACAGCCTTTCGCTTTCATATGATTTTTTTTTTTCGTTTTTTTTTTTTTGTAATGCGAAAGTGGTTTTCGTTTCGCTTTTAACAGAATCCCATCCCTGAACTGTATATTACTGTTCATCTCTCCATTCTGATAGTTGCTAGCTTTGTCGTCTAAAAAGTCAAGATCTAGATATTTATCAAAAGGCTTAGGTTTGATCGGGGGCAATTAAATCTGCTGACTGCCCTCAAGGCAAACTGCCTGCAATACGTTATGAAGGTTTTTTTTTTTTAACTTTTAACGAAACCCGCCACAATGTTAACGGTACATCGACCTAAAAGGTCTATTCAGCAAAAGATGTCAGGAAGCCGTATTGGGCAAAGGGCCTTCCTAATAATCATTTATAACTTTCACACTAAATATTTTGTAGGTCACAATATGCAATTTTGTATAGAAAATTTCGCCATTGTTCGAAGAATTTAATTTGGACACTAAAAATGATTAGTATCGTGGAAAGTCTCTACTTCCCTAGCAGAGGATTTCTTGAATTATTCATCGGGACCCATTACTTTCTAAAAAAAATGAAATTTCTTCGGATTCCGTAAAAGGGCTGAACATTGAAAATTATATTTTTAGCTGTTTAGCCTTCCTCAAGACACGTCGCACTCTGAGATCTTTAAGTTATGTTTTTAAAATTTTATATATATTTATTTTTTTAAGGTGATATTGCAAACCGTTGGGACTTGTTAAAAAGCCTACTAAATTTTTGATATCCTGCCTACGTAGATCTAAAATCTCTTTGACATTTTTATTGAAGAGCTCTTGGACCTGGAGTAAACGTCCAACATAAGATAAACTTCATCTGCTACATCCCATTTGGGAAAAGCCAAGAAGGTTTTATGCCTGGCAAGGGTTCAAGGGCTTAAAACACCCGTAATAGCAGCTACTTGTCTTTGGGGATGACTCGAATGAATTAAAAAAGTTTTTATTTCGGTTTTTTTTTTCTTGGGGTCATGTCCATTCTTTGACCGAAAAAATGCCTAAAATCATTAAAAAATTATTATTTTTAGAAAAGCTTGGTTTTAAACAATAAAGTGCATTACTTGCATTTTAATTAAAAGAAGTTCAAAAAATGTCCACAAATAATTTTTTTTTTACTTCTGCCTCTTACAAATAACCGTAAGCACGTCGGCTGTAAAATAAAAATCACCACGTACACTTAGAACCAAAACAAAAGCTCAAAAGAGCACTGAAACATGAAAATTAATAAAAATTTACAATTAATACAAATCTATTAATTTGGCAACCCACTGCATGCAAACAGGACTATCAGTTATCGTTCCTTCGCGACCAGAATTTCCAGCAATTGGCTGCAACTGATTTTAATTTTTTAGCGTTCAGCTAAAAGACTCGGCATCAAATTTCAAGTCCCTATTCATTCGTCCCAAAAATAAAACCTCATTCAAATGAACAGCACTAAAGAAAAAATTAAATAAACATGAATAGTTTCCGTCCTTCTAGAAGTATTTTATTTATATAAGCCATACAAATTTTAAATGGGGTGGTTGTCCCTTATATTTGTGTTTTTTTGTAAAAAAAACAAACTCTTGTCATTTTGTAATTTTCACACAGTGGCGTCATACGTGGACGTACTTTCAACACCTGACAATCAGCGCCATCTTCAATTAAAAATAAAAAAAACTTCTAGAAAGACGGAAATTATTCATGTTTATTTTCTTTATTCTTTTGTGTCTAAATGACACAAAGCTCTACGCAATTGACAAGCCAATTTAATAGTTAACGCAACTGTTTCCCTCAAAATAGAAAGCCTACCGACCTTAAATATAACAGCGACTAATTCTGCTTCCTGAAAAAATGCGCAAGCAGATCAATAATACACTTTTGCCATTTAAATCCACAATCGCACTGATCATATTCACTGGCTTGAGAAGCTATTTCACACGACTCGAATGTTTCGTAAACCAGTTCCTTTCTTTCCTCTGGGACAAGAAGTAAATCACAACCGCTAATTAAACGATCATGCTGCAGTCGACAAGAAATGTAGCACTGCAGTCTTGGATCGGATTCGGCTTTCTCCAGCGAATAGTTCAGCGCCTCTACCAAGGTAACGTTTGCTTCCTCCAGGCATCCACTATTTCTTATACCAGTGATTAAGAATTCTGTTTCACCCGAAACAGAGCACTGTAGAACAATATGGCGTTTACATGTGATTCTTAAAGAATCGACCAAGAGCTGCTTACCTGGACCTGATGGGCGAATAGCACAAACAGCAGACCGATCAGAGCTGCAAACCTTTCCATTGTGAGGATGATGTAAGTTTTTTTGAGCTATTAGCTCGCGTTACACTTATTTATACTAAGGTTTTAATCGGGCCAATGACATTGCTTATGAAATGTTCATATCTGGTTCGTGATGTGTCATTAAGAGCTATTAGCTTATGTAATTCAAACTTGTTTGTAAAAGTTGGCAGATTAAGGTTAGATAGAATTTTAAATTGATTGAATGAAGGGTGTCGCATAATGCACGGACAATTTGAATTTCGCGCCATTTAATAGTACTGTGATGCCAACGGAAAAAAGGATAAAAATGTGACAGCTGACAGTTCGGGGTTAGTAAAAATGCTAAGCAAAAGAACACCGCATTTTCATTGTTGAGCAATATTTTGAAAATAATAAAAGTTTGTCAGCTACATTCCGCAATCTTACAAAATATGTGTCATAGTGGTTTATCAACTATGAAGAGAATAATTGAAGAATTAAGGGAGACTGGATCAATTAGTGATCCTGTCACAAGTCGTTCAACAGAAAACATCGAAGCAGTTTACCGAGAGTATTGCTGACAGTTAAGGAACATCAATTCGGCACTGTAGTCAAGAATTGGGCATTTCGAGAAGCTCTCTACAGCGAATTCTCACGAAAGTCTTGAAACTTCAAACTTACAAAGTTCAATTGACTCAAGAACTGAAGACTACTGACCAAGACCGTGCAGCATGAAGAGAGTTCGTTGAATAGATTTTGGAAAAACAACAAGTTGATGATGATTTTTCGAACAAAATCATCTTCAGTCATGAAGCTCATTTTCATCTTGATGGCTTGATTGCCATTCAGTCACATTTATGTGAAACGGTCATAGAAAGTTTCAATAAAAGAGTACGGACTTGCCAGCAAAGCCGTGGCGGCCATTTATCCGATATGCTATTCCATACATAACCCCAACCTGTATATACTCTATGAATCAATAAAAAATATAAGATTTCTAATTAAAAATCTGTATTTCCTATCAAAATTACACTTTGCGTGAATTATGGGACACTCTTTTGAAAAGAGGGGCTGCTTGGACACTTTTTGGACCTGTTCAAGTTATCTGTACATTGAGAACCAGACTAGAGTTAGAGGTCTAGTCCTGAGAAAGACTTTCGAAGCCTTGAACTGACGTCAAAACGGTTGATGGCATACAGATCCATGTAGACTTTTAAAGGTTGCAGAAGGCTATTAAAAAGGTCTCTCAAGACCAATTTGATTGAAGAAGTCCGAAAGTTTTACCATTCGAACTCGAAAGTCGAAAGGTTCATTCGATTCTTTTGTTAAAACATCGAATTCTTGCTTGTTGCAATCAGTTTTCTGAACACTTTTGCTTCGGCTACTGGCGTTTTCCCTCTATATACGAGTTAATATCGGCTTTCATAATTGCGCTAGGTTAGCTATAAGGTCCGCGACCATGAGATGAAACTGTTTCTGACTCTGTTTCATAGAAGCTCGCCAGCTGGACCGCTGCTGTATGATTTATATTACATTTTAGACATCGGCCTGTATTTACAATTTATACAGAAGGATTGCATGTGTGACTGTAATAAGAAGTTTTCGCCCGACTTGACTTTGGGACTTGAAAGGCCCTAAAAGTCAAGTCGGGCGAAAAAGCAAGCCCGCTCCATACTGGTAGTGATATTTGTAGAATTGTCCTACTGGGAGTAAGCATTGAATCCAGCTTCATTCTCAGTCTCAAGTAGCTGTCTGCGTCTTTAGTGGTTATTAAATCCAAATTAGTCACTTTTGTTGCTAGGTCAATGGTCTTTGAAGCTGGGGTAGAACTGTAGTCTCATAGCTTGGTCCGCACGGAATGACGCTATGTAGTCGTTGGTTTGCCTTTTAAGAAAACTGTCGGATAGTGATGTTGATGTTCTTAGTTCTAAAGATGAGTTTTAAAACCTTTTAAGACTTTTAGGCTTTCTTTATTTGAGCTTAAGTCACCTACGAACTAAGATCACGAACCTTTTAGCCTGTCTATGGCTCTCTCTTATGGCTTGCTCCACTATTTAGGAAGGTTGTTACTATTAAACGTCTTGGTTTTTGGATACTCTGACATAAAGTTGTAGATCAAGACCGTCGTAACTTGCATTCCTAGTCAAAAATTTGACTAAACTGTTTTTAACCATATTTTCGAGGAAATTGAAACAGTCCCAAACCTTCTTAGATCGAGTATGATATTAGCGATTGAAGAACTACCCTTGACATAGATGTAAAACTTCATCTTCGTAAGCTTTCTCGAGCGTATTGCATGAATCTTTTATGGAAACAGCCCGTTCTAGGCTTTTTATTTGATTGATGTCGGACTTTGTCAAACCGTCTTACCTACAGGTTATTTGAAAAACGCCTACCCGAAGGTACGGATTCTATGGACGGTCTTGAGAAACCTACAGCCGATATGCACTTAACCATCAAAGAATGAACCGCTCGGCTCGTAGAAGAACCTGCTCGTGTACCTCACATATCCTGGTCTTCCGTCTTGGAAGAGGTTAGAGACTGGCAAGTGAATGGTATACACCTGCAGTATTTAAAGAAATTGTAAACTCGCTTGGGAAATACATTAAGACTTTTAAAGTCCGGAATGAATGGATGCCGGTCTGCGGCCCTAACCCTACTTGCTGTTCTCATTGGCTGTCCATTATTTAGTCCATCATAGCTTCATCTCCCCTATGCAAGTTGACATCTCCGTTTGGAAAAGGTCTCCCATAAAAGTTGCAGTAGTTACAGCCATCCCAAAGACATCTTAATTTACAGCATCAAGTCCATATAGGTCTACCCACTCAATATTTTTTCACAATTTCCAAAGGGAGACAAACTTGATGTCACGGCGCAAATCCCCGAATAATTGATCTGCCTATCAAAAGTCGAGAATTAAATTTTACAAAAGATTACATGTGAACCATAACACTCTCTTATATTCTTCTGTCACTTCCACTTTGGCCAATCGATTTCCTATCCCCAAAGATGCCATTTTATTCACGACGAAAGGACTTTTGCAGTCTTTTTCACATTATACGAAGGAAAATACCCATTCTTCCGATTATCTTCTATTTACTATTGTGTCGCATGTAATGATCCATAAAATGATGGGATCTAACTTAATCCTTCGCCCTCTTCCTTCCCTCTAAACCTTCGATTCGAATAGTGCGGTCGCAACCGCACAAGAGGGAAACTTTTCTTCTCCTGTCGACACACACAAGAAAGACAAGAAAGACAGAGAGGACGACCTCTTCCTCTCGCTCGAAAAGCCGAAAAACATCTAGAGGACAGCCAAAAGAAAGTGGTTGCTTCTTTTGGTTTTCGGCGAACGTGTGAACTGGCACAGCAGGCAGCAGCACATCGGAACAATGAAAGTTTTCCTCTAGCTGTTGGGTATACATGCTTGTGTAACATGTAATTTACCACACAACACTCGAATAAAAATAATATTAACACCCGGAATCCCGGAAAAGGACACAATGCCACGGGATTACAGAATGCCACCAACCGGGACGGGAGGTTGCCATTGTTTTGCGTCGGAAAACCAATGTTATTTTCAGTTTTTCTCCGCAAGCCCCATGTTGTCTATGGATACCGGAAGTCGAAAGGAAGTCCTATGGGATTATTATCACCTCGGTGGGGGAAAGGATTCCATGGGGGAGATTCTAATTTCGAATGCAAATTAGTTTAATATTTCACCGGGAGTGCTGTATTGTTTTTCAAGGATCTCCGTGACACCTTTTATATATATCTACTCCATCACCGGAAATGATTGGCGCACATTTTGTTGTTTTCTCAACAAAGTGCCAGGGATAACAATTTTAATTTCACTTAATCGGGGGTTGGAATTTTGTTGGCTTTTTGTCGGTTACTTATCCGTTTGTGGTGTGTCATTTAAATAATTCAAATTAGCCTTGGCAGGGGGGCTGTGATTTTTCACTAAGCGATAAGTTTGTGTTCACTTACCATCTTTGTTCATTGCGGACTGGAAGCATTTGGACAGCCGGCAAGCTCGACACTGATTCCGATGGGTTTTGTCGACGGGACAGCGGCCTTTGAGATCACCAGTTGCCTTGCAGGTATATATCCGATTGCGGTGTATGCTGCGCTTGAAGAAACCCGAACATCCTGGAAATTTAAAAATGAAATTGTTACTCACAAAGTATTTGATGCGTAGGGCATTCGATTTAAACTTACAAAAAACTTAAACAAACTAAGAGAGAGGTGGATTATTCACCTCCCGCTGGTATTTCGCTCGAAGTTCTTGATCCAACCTCCAAGAATGAAAACTGCAGTAAACACCGCACAGAAGATACCCAAGGCTACCTGGAGGCCTATAAATCTAAAGATGGAGATGGCTGCCTACGCTAATAAAATACGGAATCGGGACCCTGACTGAACCTTTTGAATACAGTTAGCGAATTTTTCTCGCGTGGCGTATGTTATACAGTCAAAGCCGCATAATGTCACATCGCTTAATAGCACAAACCGTTTAATGTTACAGTTGTGCTAAGCCGCATTCATTTGTTGCCCGTTTGATGCCTGACATTATGCGGGTTAGACAGTACTAGTGAATAAGGTTCAGACCATTAAGTCTGGTATCCAGATGCCTAGAAGTCGTGGACAAAATAGTTGCCCATCGTATACGAAAATCATTTCTGAGGTAACACCCAATCAACTTGCTTAGCAGACTGGCAAATCTACGGTCAGAGCCCTTCATTATCTTGTAAAGAAGATTGAAAGATCGAAAGATCCTCTATTCCTTTCCGGACATTGCTGGGCTTTTGACACAACGCGTCGTATTTACCGATCAAAAAGGCCGTCAATGCAAACGAAACGGACAAAATTGAAGAGTAGGAATCGGTGTAAATCAGCAGAACCATACCTGACAAACTTCGACCAACGACTGCCCTTAAGAGGCGTTGCGTCTATGGACAGACTTCATAGAAAACCTACATAAACTGCGGCTTCTACACTCGAAAGGTGGTGATCAGAGACATTCTTCATGAGTGCTCTTTGGAACTCTAACGAGTCTCATTGGGATTCCCTTACTTACAACGTATACAGAACGTGCCAGCAAAGAAAGACTCAGTGTAAACTACGGTGATACCATTTACGAGACTGGGAAGTTGAACCTCCATTCACAAAAGAAGTAAGGAATCTATAGCAGCACAAACTTACTTAGAACTTCCACGTAGGAAACTCTCTAAAAAAGTTAGACTATTTGCTCGATGGCTTTGCTCCAAATTAATCGACCGCGGTCTGGAGTTTTTTTTTTATCTTACCTACATAAAAATATCGTCATATCGCAATCATCAGTCTCCTCAGTTCTCGGCCAGTGCGGTGGATAAGGGAACATCAATTCTCAACTCAAAAAGCTCTCCAAAGAGTACAAAAATTGACTTCTTAAGGCTGACTCCTGCCTACACCGTAAACAAAGCCTCTTCGTCCAGTCCACATACGACAGATGAAACTACCCGCAAACAGCTGGGGCAGATTCCGTATAACAATAATCGTCGGGAAGATATCGTTTTTGAAACTTTGATGACCACAAGAAGTTAGATTCTGCCCGAATTTGTTTCACCATCGTCAGCTTTAGTTACATTTGTTGAAAATGAAATGGATTAAGGTCTCAAACTCGTAATTTTGGCACTTAACTGCTACTTTTTGAGGTATATGGTGTCGACGATAATCGTCTGAAAAATTACGGAATGAGTGCCCAGGGCACTGTGGTTTCAAAAAATTCCAAATATGTGATCTAAAGTTTCACATAAATTTACTGAAATCAATGAATGCGCTACATAAAACCCCTTTAACTCAAGTGACTGACTTCTTGACCTCAATTGACGGTACAAAGTATGCATTCCGAAGCGGCCTCATATAGATTGGTGGCCCCAGGCTAGGTGAATCCCACTGAGAATATGAGACCGATTGAAATGATTTTCGGGCAGGGACCTCACTGCAATAGCTGTTGTTGTTTTTTAAGCTAAAGGCTACTATGCAAATAAACTCTGTGCTAGAGAATGCTTAACAAGAAATATTGTCGGACACTTCTACAAATCCCTTCTTTGGCCAAAGCCTAATTGCGGCCTCCCAATCAAGCATAGACAAACCATACTAAAACCCCCAACTCACAATCACATAAAAGAATCCGTGTGACATGCAAAAACATACAAAAAATACAAAAATAAATGTGCCAACCGCGGCAACCGTGGTGAAATGTGAAAGAGTTCGGGAATTCCACACTTTTTATTACTGAATGCCATTGGTTAAATAAATAAATAAATAAATAAATAAATAAATAAATAAATAAATAAATAGTTGGCGCAACATGTCTGTAGGGACCCTAGGCCTAGCTTCTCACAACCAGTCGTTTGTGTGAGTTTTTCATTTTTGGGACGAATGGAAGGGATATACATAGTGTGACCACCTGTACGTAAATGACACGTACAGTCCGTAAATTTGGAGTCATGTACCGTGTACCGAAGTGATAACTCAAAATCACGAACTGTACGTAAATTGACGCGACAAATTATTATTGTACGTAAAATGTACACCAACGACAGGAAAATAACAAAGAAAAAGTTCTGTTTGGTTTTCGAAGCACAACGACAATTCAATTGTTTTTAGTTGATAGTTCCAATCACTAGAAATAGATAGTTCCCCCCATCACTGCGATCGATTGACATTTGTGGAGTGTTTAATTGTGTTCGTTCATATTGCATTCTTTTTTGACAAATTAAACGAAATTTGTCTGTTAAAATTTCGAACTTTTTAAGAAGCAGCCTCAAATGTTAAATTAAATTGCATCAGATGGAAAGTATGCGTTCAAAAAAACCAATCAAGAATGAATTGATTACACAGGACAATACATTTTGAAAATTGGTCACAATATCGTCTAATAAACTGAATAATTTTTTTTTTCCAAAATTGCGTTTAAATTTTTGTAGTGAATGCGATAATAAGTCGTATGAATAAAAACTAGCACTTGCTTTGAGTAGGCGCAGTGGCTTAGTGGTTAGTGTGTTGGACTACCAGGGGTCCGTGGGGTGGCGAGGGGTCCCAGGTTCGAATCCCGAAAAAAACCCAAATTCCAACTAATGGTTTTTTCCGCTGCGCCACCTCTCGCGAAGGTCTGACAAACATCCGAGAGTATAAGTATAGTTTGGACCCGGCATAAAATTGTAGATCCCTTCCATTCGTCCCAAAAATTAAAAACGCACACAAATGAATGGTTGTGAGAAGCTAGGCCTTGGGTCTCTGCAGACCTGTTGCGCCAACTATTTATTTATTTTATTTACTTGCTTTGAACCGGTAATGATTAAAAACCTAGTTTGCTAAAGTAAGTTCGAAAATTCGAACATAGCATTTACTTCGCTGTGCAAGTCCTTGCGTTGCAATTTCTGTCAAACTTGACAAGTGACAACTGGTGGTTTGTTTATTTTGAATTTATTTTCAAATTTTTGTGTGAAAATTATCAAAAGCAATCTATAGCTCCAATTGCACCTGGAAACATAAAGTTTATTTGCCAAATCGCTTGGTGATGTTTGATTTCTTCCTCAGTTGTCGGGAAATGTATCCAATCATCGGCTTGTTGAACAATTTTTTGACACACATACCAATTAGTTAACGAATTGATGACTGGTCTTCTCCAACACCAAGCCATGAATTATAAAATGTTTACCTTAAAGCCCGGATCTCCTTAATACCTTGAAAGAGGTATTAAGGAGATCCGCGTCTTAAAATCATCATTTAAAAAAGTATTAGGCAAAATGTCAACATTCTTACGCTTGAAACGAAACAATTGGTAGAAGTTATTATCGTCACCAATTCTTCTTTGATTGTACTGTTTTTTATTAGCACAAACGTTAGCAGCAAGAGGTAAAACAGGTATAATGTGAAAACTTATCGCATCTATGTTTTGTTTGGTTTTCCTGCACAAACAAAACTTAAATTAACTATTTATAAACAAAACATCGAAAATTCACAATGCTTAGATTGTTTTTTGTAAAAAAGGTGCAAAAGGTACAAAAAGGTCTGAGTCAACTAAATAGCAGACTTAGAATTTGCATAGCATTTGCTATTTGCTTTGTCTGATAAGTTTTATTCATACCGATCTGAGTATAAGGTCAGTGCCGACGCTTTTCGTCAAAAGTTGGCACTAACTCAAATTGGTTTTTATTCATACCAAATATAGCAAATGCTTCGATTTTGACATTTCTCTTGAGTAAAAGCAATTGCTACGTTTTATTCATACGACCAAATGAAAACTTTTGTGTACGTAAATAATCTCTTGGAAAGGTGGTCACACTAGATATACATGGCAGTTATACTCTCGGATGTTTGTCAGACGTTCGCGAGAGGTGGCGCAGCGGAAAAAAAAACCATAAGTTGGAATTTGGGTTTTTGCGGGATTCGAACCTGGGACCCCTCGCTTAGTAGTCCAACACACTAACCCCTAAGCCACTGCGCCTACAAATGCCACTGGTTAGTTATTATAAATTGTTAAAAGGCGAATAATTTGATTTGTTTGGTTAGCAAAACTATCTAAAATATATGTTTTATATAGTAGAAACCTATTAGGTCAAACATGGCTGTGTATTTTCCGCTTTTGGATATCATTAACTTCGATTTTTCTTAAATAATGAAGAAAATTTGTTCAAAATGTTTTTATTTTCCCTCAACCAATCTACATTGTTCGTTTTGCATAAATATTTTAAGCAAATGTACTCCTTAAAAAAAAATATTATTCACACGTAACGAACAATTTCAAATTAAACGCATAAAATTCTATGAACGCTGTCAGCAGCGGAACAGCGTTGCCAGACGGTTGAAATATTTCCCCCAGACAAATTTGAAAAAACCCCAGATTTAGCTATTTTCTAAAAAAAAAAACCCAACATTTTTTTTTTCAAATTATGTATGTAAATTTAAGACTAATTTAAAGAATTAAAAAGATTTTTTAATGTATATGTATGTATTTAAAAAATAAAAGGCAGTGAATTCAGATTTCAAGATTTAATAAGAAAAACTTAGCTAATAAGTAAAAATAATCAACTTTCATAAATAAGTCCTAAAATATGGTTCTCGTTGTCTTCATTTTTGTTTTTGTACATCTGCTCGTAAACAATTTGATCATTTCATCGGAAGGGGTAAAATTGATACATCCTGACCCAGGAACAATCACAAATTGGTTTTGGCAAGAGACAAATTACAAAGAAAGTCTCGCTCTATTTATTGCTTCTCATATGATTGTGACTTTTCGCAAATGCAATAGTGCAGCTTTAGATAGGGATTTATTAATATCCTGCAACTGCAAAAAAAAAACCCAGATTTCCCCCTAAATAATTTCTCTCCCCAGATTTCCACCCGTCGGGGGAAAAACCCCCAAACTGGCAACGCTGAGCGGTAGTGGCATATGCAAGGTGCGAGTGTGTGGGTGAGCCGGAATTTTTGAAGTTAAGTGACGTTTCTCAATACGAATTTCTATGTAACAATACTAACGCACTTAGCGTTTGCCACCCCATGAAAATATAGCTTGTAGGCAAGTAACGGGAAATTGGCCGAAGTTGGTGGTCTCACTCTCAGTATTGTCTCTGCATCCAAGGCTAAGCTAGACTCGTGGGACCCCCAAATGAAGTTCCACTGATTGATGTGCAGGCTTTTTTACCTTGAAAAACTAGGTAGAACGAAAATCTTATGTGAATGAAAGAAGTCTAAACCATAGAAGGTCATTGCAACCTCAAAGCATTCAAAACTTACATTCACGAGAATTAAGCTTCGAGACCTTGATCACTTACTCGTTCGAGTGGGGAGTACAAAAGATCTATACCTACACAGGTTGCAGTGCTGCACTGCATGCTCGAAGGTACTTAAGTGGTGCGGAATTTGTTTCTAGACTTTAAGAAAGAACCACGCCTCTTTTTGACTGCCAGAATGCTGCATGCAGTCCATGGCGCTTGAATAGACCTTACTCAAAACGCAACTTCTTCGTCTGAAAGGCAATTAACATCCACGGTAGGCTATTGCTTCGCAAAAGAAGCATCTCACATTTATCAGCAGTAGGTTATTACTTTGGTAGGGCCTTACCGAAACTTTATGCAAGCTTTATAGAGACTCAAATATAAACAAAAAATAATGTATGTTTCTCATTACATTTTTCAATTTTCCATTTTCTTATTTTTTATTTTTTCTTATCTTATTAATAAATATTTTCAAAGACTTTTTGCAATTTTCATGCAGCCTTACTAACAAGCAAATTTAGACTCGACTTTAGGGCAATAGTCGAAATTAAAATAAACTTTCGATCCGAAGAAAGTCGAGTCTAACCCATTATTAAAGCTTAAACGTCAGTCTTTGTAATAAATAAATATGAAATAAATATGAAATATGAAATGGACAGCAAATAAGGAGAAGCCGCAGCTTAAATTGGACGCAGGCAATGCGAGAACTATTACCTAGTTGACTGTGTCAAACCATTGGCTGATATCATTGATAGCAAAATTAACAATGCTGCAATGATACAGTCAAAAAACCAAGCAACCATCTTTTATATTTCACTCAAAACACGACCAACTGCCAATTTCAGCAAATTATTTGAAACCGCAGCAGAAAATTATAACGCTTTTGAGTTATACTGTTATGATTTAGCTATAAAGTCAGATGTAGTTAAAGTTCCGATTACTTTGATTGTTGGTACCTAGAAATTAAAAGTCGAAACTACAGTTAGTTTCGAAATTAGTTAAAGTCGAGTTTGCGGTTTGGTTGTTGGTAAGGCCCATGGAGTTTACATTTACGCACTCGTAATAATTTACATTTTACTTACAAGCGTCGCACTGAGAATCGAACATGGGTCCTGCTGCGTAGTAGTCCAATACGCTACCCCATAGGCTAATTCGTCATAGTGCTGTAGCAGTGGTAAATCTGAACTACTTGATACATTTTAGAGTTTCGTTAAGACTTGCAATAAACTTGCAGCTTACTCGACCGCAGTTGTAAGCAAGACATTTAGTGTTACCTAATTTATTTATGAGTGAAAAGTGTTTATTTAGAATCACATTACTGACATATTTTTCACTGTGCTAAAAGTGTTTTATTTTTTGTCATTTTTCCCCGATTAATTAATTGATGTTTCTTTAGACAGGTTTGATTGATTTCATATGAAATTAATGTTTACCTCTATAAAGCCTCCATATGTAAGTTAGGAGGAAGTACGAGTAAGTGCTTCTGTACAGCTTCCAATCGCAAGCTGTTGACTGCATGACAGTTCATTGCTTCTATAATGCCTTCGGTCAGAAGCTCTAAAGAAGCCGAACAACAAGCTTTATCGAAGCACATCCACAGATCTCCAGACAAATTTTCAAAAGTCTAATAGAGATCTAATCGAAGCTTAATTTCATATCCCTCTATAAAGCCTGTGTATATGCTTCGTAAAGGCCTTACTGAAGTTATTATCGAAACAATTGCTTCGAAATGGATCAACTTCGGTTAACAAAGACTATAGAAGCTCTATCGAAGCTGTTGCCTACAGAAATTACAAATTTTAACCTTACCGAAGTAAAATTGTTACTTGGGAAGCATTTCTTCAAAGTATGCCAACAAAAGCGGCACCAAAAACCACTCGAAGAATTTTGCACTCAAAACGAACATTCTTTTTTGCCATAGAGCGGGATTGGTAAAGCAGGTCTTATAGGTTCTCCTTAGAGTTTCTTAAAAAGTTCTTCAAATCACCGTCATAGGCCGAGGCATAACTGTGATTGACAAGTGCAAGGTGCAGCTCTCTGGTCAGAGTTCAGAGTTCATTAAGCAAATTCGGGGTAGACTCTAGCACTAGCACTAGGTACCTCAAAGTTAAAGCAGTCTTTTGGCGAATGTTACTTTGTCGTTTTTCCCAAAACTTTGCTACTTTAGTGGCATTTGCTGTTGTACATAGCTTAAAAATCGATAAACAGACAGAGGGTTTTGCCAGGTTGACACCAATCAAAGTTTGCCCTGTTCCAACAACACCCGACCACCAAGAGGGCAATTTTGCTCGTGATTTGTGTTGCATTAGTGCCATAAAAATCTGTGGTCACAAGGAAAAACCGCTAAAGTCTGTTTTACTCATTTTTCAGGAGAACAGTTTAAAGTTATTGACAAACGCGTAAGATTCCAAGTGACTCTATTGATTTTAGTGACAATTTTTTAAAGATATAAAGCTGAAAAAAATTTACAAAAAAGATTAGAGTACGCTGAATCTAATGGCATCAAAATCTCAATTTCGTCTAAAGTCGACTTTAGCGGTTATGGTTTGTGGCCACAGAAATATCAATTAGACCTGGGGTCGTCCGTGTGTATTCTTTTTAAGGAGCTCATAGGTTCCACTACCAAACATGGAAGCAACTCGAAAGAACATCATCATCAACTTCGCGGTTGAAATTCTATGATTTTGCGGCAGAAATCGACTACCTTTAGAAAACCGCTGCTCATTCATTCATAAAAACCCACTAAGCCACCATCTTTTCAGTCTAAAAACTCAAAGTCTTACCATCACAGCTGTATATTCCGTAGTGCTTCCCCGAGCTTCGATCTCCACAAACTTTGCACGGAATGTCCAGAAGGCGATCTCCTGTAAAAAAGAAAAAAAAAAACAAACACATCCAAATTAAACTTGGCAAAGGACAAAAAAATCCTTAAAAAATAATAATCCCTTAATTCCCTGAAGAAAATGAAAGAAACCCTCCCCCAACTGTCATCAGTTGTGGCTCCCTTCGAGCGGCAAACATCTCTTCACATTTAATTGAAAGCGAAGAAAGAGTTAAGTGGAGCACAGTGATGCGGTGGTTTCTCGCAAAGCGACTAAAAACTGTTCACCCGCGCGCCGCCGCTGGAATACAAGAAAATCCTTTTTACTCAAATTCTTTGCACTTTTGTGCTGCAGCCCCTCAGCGCGCTGCCTCGTCTAAAATATTTGTGAATCTTTTTCTTTTCCATTTAATTGCCCACCCAGAGTGGTAAATTTCCCAGGACGACCGAGATGGAGATGAGAAAAAAAGCCCGAAAGACACAAAAACTTAAGGGTGTCCTTAATTAGTTATTCCCAAAAAAAAAAAGAAAAAAAGAGAGAAAAACAAAAACCCGCCGTAGTGAATTAGCTTTTGTTTATCCTGCAAGGATACACCACTTCACAGACGCACGCACGAACGCAAGGACGACTATGGACGGTGGACTCGCACTCGAACGTTTGAGGGATTGGATTTAAATGAAATTATCCAGGATTACGCAGAAAATTAGTTTTTCTTCATCCCAATCGGAAGTGGTTAGTCCTTGATTTTCACCGCATTATAACACATAACACACTCTCAAACACACACATCGTTGTACTCTCTTTGTTGATTTAATTTTTACACCGAAACGCCTGACGCTCAGTGTGGATATAAACGTGGAGAGGGTCCTTCCTCATGTATGCCACTGCTAATCCCCTTGGGCGTGCAGGGTGGGTCTTGGGTCATCGTCAATTTGACACTTGTCAAAATACAAGGGGTTGGCATTTAAACGGCGGCACGTTTTCCTATTTCACGCTCGATTTTATACCGACAAGGGTGTCAAAGGGTGTCCAATATCCTGGCAATTGAATTTTAAAGAATCGGCCGGCGCTTTTTGTTTTGATTTGATTTTAAAACTTTATAACCAGCCATTTGATGGGAAACGTATTGTCAGCGAGGAATGTAGACACGGCCACGTTTTGTGTTTTCGAAATGAAAACAAAAAGGCGTGACTCGATTGGAAACTTTAGTGTGGCAAATATTTTTGTTAAGGTCGTCAAGCCTTTTTCTTTCGCCTCGTCGAATAGATAAACATTGTTGTTTGAGTCTTTTATGTGGGAACTAAGTGTCGCCGTGTGGAGTGTTCTTTGGGAAAGTTTAGCTGGGACACTTTACATGGTAAAGCAATATGTTTTTTAAGCCACTTTAAATTGATTCCGCAGTGGAGAGGACTTGAGTGTGTTTCAGATCAGAAGCCACCGAGTACTGTAGGTTGTAAATATTTGAAGGTAACAAAGCAAATAAGTGGCTTTGGCGAAAAGCAGCCTCAGGGTTTGGGGTTCCAGAGGCGCGATACCTTACAACTGCCGAGGTTCTTGCTTGAAACTTCTGGAATTCCAATTTATTTTCAGCTGTTAGGCTAAATTGGTGGCCAGTAGTACATTTCAAAGGAAGAAAGATTTTGTATAAAATCAATTGGCAAATGGCAATGGAGAGTTTAACCGTATTTTCGACTTGTTGTAGGTGTTTGGTGGTCTTTCAAATGTTGATCTAAGTAAAAGTTGTGTCGTTTTCGAAAAAAACATATACTTCCGTGCGTTGGCGATCGCTTTGTAAATAATCTGTCATTGTAAATTCTGGTTAAGGAGGTCCAGGGACGCGGTAGGGATGTTAGGTTTATTATTGTTTCTGAATTACAATTCAACAATTAACTTTTGTAACCCTTAAACGATTTTGTAGTGTTTCTATACAATTTTTGTATTTTTTTCTGAGTTGAAAAGCAGTTTTCTTAATATTTCAGTTATCCTGCATTGCGAGGAGTAAATATACCATTGACCTGAACTCGACTGTTCTCAAGTCGATGCCGTGGAAATTGGTCGAAACGTTGCGTTCTTGAACGTCATCTTGGACGATCAAATAAAATTAACGGAACTGCGGAAGCTCTGCATTAGTATTCGTTTTTGGTAAGTTTGATTGTAAATTGTTAATTTTTATCATAAGTTCGCACAAATGGGACAGAATTTACTAAGAATAAGTAAAGGAGAAGGGTTATCTGCTAAAAGGGCTATCAAAGTGAGTTCGTTTTTTAAGTCACCTAATAACAATGACGTTTTGAGAAGGCCACCAAATTATTTAAATTTGATTTAAAAATCAGTCGCGTAATAACTTTTAAGGCTAGAGCCAGCTTGTGACTTTTGAATGGAAGACATACTCGTCCATCTGAGATTGTTTTCCGTCTGTGAGTATAAAGTTTTCGTTCCGTGTGTTTGCGCATTTTGTTGTAATTATGCCAACATTATGAAGATCTGGCCAAGCTCCCGCAAGCTTGGTTCACAGAAGACACACGTCGCCAACTTTTCAAAGCAAAATTCATCGACTACCCCAAAAATCTGAAAAGTCGACCAACAGTCGAGTCAACAAATTAAAGTTGAGTTGAAAATTGAGAGCTAACTGTTCTGTCTATAGTAGACCACACTTCGAACATGAAGCTTGGTCGAAAAAAATTAGCATATGTATTTTAAAAGGTGTTGAAATTTGGGGTTTGTGTTTATACGACTTTTGTATTCGATCTTGGTAAACAGATCAATTTTTTTTTAAGAGAAATCGGTTTTTTTTTTTGTTCGAAATTGATTTTTATGTTCGATTTGCCAAAATATTAATTTTGAAAACTCTCATTTTTTTTCTCCGTTACATGTATTTTCCCTAAGGCCAATGTTTATGAGTAACAGCTGGGGCCCTTTTTACCCAAATTAGTCATTTTACGCGTATGGAAAAGATTATTTATATTTAATTGTTTCGAAATGCGTTGGTATAAATGTGTAAACATCAATGACAATGGGTAACCGCAATGCAAGTGAACAAAAAGTGTTTGTTTTCTTTTTCGAAAACTGCTCCAGCTATTTGAAACAAAATTGATTCTTGAAAAAAGTTCGTGTCTAAATTGTCTAAAAGTTTGAATACCGATTATTTCTAAAAGTTTGATTTACCTCGAAAACGGTACACGCAGTGCAAAAAAAAATAAAAATATTGTGAACAAGCAAGCCTAACATTTATTTTTTCGAAATTACTGCGGCCTTTGTTTTTCATTTGAATCGTCGTATCTACTCATATCTCGAAAACTC
Organism: Cheilosia variabilis; assembly: GCA_951230905.1. Lineage (NCBI taxonomy): Eukaryota > Metazoa > Arthropoda > Insecta > Diptera > Syrphidae > Cheilosia > Cheilosia variabilis. Next base: position 50,868,432 of record OX579679.1, read on the forward strand.
TATTTTTGACTTGGATAAAAATTTAAATGTTAAGTATTGTTTACAGCATTTTACTTTTTCAAGTAGTTTTTGTAGCTTTTGTCTAGACAGTAGAAAATAAGATTTTTGTAAATCGAACGCTGCGAAATTTGACACAAACTGCTCTTACGATTTTAATCCAAGATAGAAAAGTATGCTAAATGAGATCCCACACTTAGTTTTTCTCAAAAAAAAACCTCAAAAATATAATACCGGTCTGTATATTTTCGTAAAATTGAAAGCCCGATTTCAATAATTGCAAATTGCATTTTTATTAAATATCACCCATTTCTACTGTTTTTTCATCCATATTAAAATCAGAACTGAAAATAACCTGCATCCACTTATAGCTCTGGTAACCATATTTTTGAAATCCGAATAATGGACAATAGAAAAGACAGAACTTTCCACACAATTTTCAATTATTCAATTCCTTTTTTTTTTTTTTTGATAATATACTTTATAAACAAACAAATTTAATAGAACACATATTTAAGTATTGTAGTGCTTTAGCATTATCATTTTTTTTTCATTGAACATTGTTTTTCTTAATATTTACGTTATTGTTTTTAAAAAATTTAAATGAAATACAGAAGACATATTGAACAACTTTTAAATTGCAGAACATTCATATGTTTTTGTATACAAAATAATTCATAATGATTAATGAACATCGTCTTCAAAAACAGAACTGTTCATTTTTATAACATCCGCATGGTCACCGTACTTATAGTTTATACGATTCTCACTTGATATGTATTAAAATATCAGATGAATATGTTAATGTGGACTCTTTTTTCTTATATTTTCTGTACGGTTTATTTTATCTATTATCGCTTTTTAATAATAAAAATAAAAATAGGAAAATGAACTAAACTCTTGATGAACGAGAACGTTTCGGGAGACCCAGTCAGGTTTTTTCTATTTTTAGCTTCAAGAATTGGACAGAATTATGGTTAAGGAAATGCTGTACGTGTACAGATATTAGGAAAATAATGTTTGTTACAAAAGATAATGTTTTCTTCTATTACACCTATATTAAGAGAGATGTTTATTAAATGTTATTGGAGGAAAATCGAAAGCCTTTAATGTTTCAACAGAATGGAGCTTCGTGCCATTTTTAGAGAAGAATTTCCTAACCAAACAATGTTCTGCAGAAACATATTATTTGGCTGCCTAGTGAGCTTGTGATTCAGTCTCAAATTCCAATGAACTTTTTCCTTTTCTTGGGTGTCCTTTTTTTCCAAGAGTAAGATTCGTGCTATCGATCAGCTTAAATTGGATTTTAAAAATGTTGAAAACAAATTTCAATAAGAAAATAATTATAGTACACTGACTTGCAAATCTATAGCGAAAGCCGTTGTTTGCTTGTAGTATAGCCGTGTCTATTTTTATTTTCAATGTATGACCTTCCTTAACTGAAAATCGAACTAGGTCTCGCAGGTAAAACAATTCTGTATAGCAAATTTTGTTCTTTATACTTTTTTTTTAATTTAGTTACTTTAATTCTTTTAACGACAGCAAAACTTTATCCAGTTTTCTTAAATGCGCAATAAGGTTCAGTTTAAATTAATAAATTTTTATGGAAAATTAAATAAGAACTGTCCGTTAAAAAAATATTTTCTAAAAAAAGAGTAAGCAATCGGTTTTTAACTGATTTCGTGAGTTCAATACATCGAATAAAGTAGTTGTTTTTTTTTTAGCAATTTAGATAGCTAATAGTAGGTTCGGCTCATTTAAGACTCGATAAGTGACATTTTACCAGAATCTCTTCGGTCTTTTTTAACCAGCCGTGTCCTTCAAAAAACTGAACGAACATTAAAGAAGACTTCGATTTCAATCAAAACTCAAACTGATACTACCTGGGGTCGAATGCGGTAAGCATCCATGTTTGAGTACTAAATATATACGTGACGGATAATTCGATTCTTTTTTGCATGTAAAATACACAAAATTCAATGAACGATTCAAAGAGCATACATACACCTACCCACTCTGTCAACTTAGTTCTTCTGTATAACATATAACTATCCGAAAGAGTTTTATTTCGACCAAGTCTTAAGTCGTGTGCATTTTACTTTTACGATAAGCTCATGCTTTACTCATCTTCTTATTCAGTTCAGTTTTAAAAAGGTATTCTTCTTCAAGAGCAGAGTACGTCAAGCACGCAAAGAATTTAACCTGAGTGGGTGCGTTGACAGCTTCTATTGTATGCGCAAAATATTTGCAAAGTAGCTGTCACATGATTAGCAATAGATGAGTGCATTTCTAGCTTTTTCCGCAGATCTACTTCTTTTGCTAGGGATGTTTTCAATGGGCCTTACCAATAACCAGTTTTAGTTTCGACTCTAGTTCACAGTGCTATATTTTGCTATATTTTGCATACAAATTTCGCACTTGTGAGCTTCCGTAAATTTAAAGTCAAGACTAAAATTTGTTATTAGTACGGCGCAGTGTTTTTTTTTTTTTCTGTTCATTTTTGTAACTCTTCAAGCAATCATGTGCCGCAGCAGGCCATCGTGAATCTACATACATTTTAAAGTGCCAATTCTTCTTTTTGATTGTGGCTCTTATTTCGTAGGAGCTGCGAACTTTTGTTTGACAGTTCAGGGACGGCTCTGAATCAAGAAAGAAAAACGCTTTATGTTTAGCAAGTCAGCAGACATAATCATGGTTTGCGTCGTAAGATCTGTCCCTAGGAGTTCGATACACTTTTGCTAGTGATTAGGCTCACTTCTGTCTCGGATGCTTTGTTGATAAACAGAGGAAAATACGAAAAATTCACTCCTTGCATGGCGTACATATGGTTGTAAGTTATAAATCAAGAGCGAAGGTTAGGTTAGGTTAGGTAAGGTGGCTGTCTGGAAAGACACACTTAGACCAAAATCAATAATCAAGAGCGAAAGTATACTTTAAATTTAACGAGATTTTACTGCTGGAGAAACCGTCGAGCTATTGTCTGACTAAACCGAACTGTGTCAAGACAGATCAACGTTCGTAAGACGATGACCACTTGAAGCAAACTAAAATTTTTAATTTCTTAACTTTAATTTTTATCAGATGTCGATAAGTGTAGTTCGAAACAATAAAACCACGCCAATGAGTCACTTTTTTTTTACACTTTTACAGCAATTCCTTGCAAACGATTTGTCAATACTCCTTTTATAACTTACACATTACAGTGAAACCCCCCCATTGCCAACAGCTGTCTTATGCGGACAAATTTTCCAAAACAAAGCTTAGTTCCAGACCGTGTTTAAGAATTTGTATTCTATTTCGTTGTTGACTTCTTGTTTTGCTTATAGTTTCGAAGCATGTTGCGGGATTTTTTTTTTCATGGACGGACAACTCCCTCAGGGCGGACAAAAATGTTTTCACTATCACTGGCTGCGTTTTTATAAAGCGCTTGGTTTTATATATCTGTGGTCACAAGGAAAACCGCTACTCTTACTCTTACTCAGTTTTACTAATTTTTTAGTAGAGCAGCTTAAAGTTTTTGACAAACGCGTGAAATTCGAAGTGATTCTATTGACTTTAGTGACTTAAGCTGTAAGGTTTTTTTTGAAATTGTGGCCACTTTCTTAAAGATATAAAGCTGAAAAAAATTTACAAAATATATTAGAGTACGCTGAATCTAATGACATCAAAATGTCAATTTCGTCTAAAGTCGACTTTAGCGGTTATGGTTTGTGGCCAATATATTATATTGGGTATAGCATAGTCAACTCCACATATGCAATAAAAATCACCGCTTGTTGGACAAATACAAATTTTTAAAGCAGACTTATTCAGGTTAAACACGCTAAACGTTGAACGTCTTTCTATTTGTAGCCCAGAGTGTGCTTCATAAGTTTTATTTGTCTATTAAATAACCTATTAACTTCACAACCGCTTACCTACTTTCACCCTGCTAATATACCTGACCTTTATGTAATTTTTGACGTTTCCCGAATAATAAAACAATTAGAACGTCTCAAGTTTCTACAGAAGGTTGGTTTCCGAACTAGTTCCCGGGGCTTTTACTGTACCCGGCAATGCAATAAACGACACGGCGCCATTTCGAGACCACAGTCCACAAGGTCTACATGTAAATCAGGGTATAAACTTGATTTGCGGTCAACCGAACAACCAACACGTCGAGTTGAAGAAGTTTGGTAAATTATTGATTTCTGAACTGTTTGTCTAATGTACGATTTCAGCTAAAACCGGTCATCCCCAAAAGGCGTTTTTCATTTTTAGTTCAGAGCACAACCTGAACTGTTATACAGGGGCCGCCAAATAACTTTTTTTTTTTTTGAAAATGCTATAAAAAAAACTACTGAATATTTTCTCAAATTTCTTTTTTTATTTGAAAGTACAATCCTTCCGGTTAATAATGGAAAATAATTTCATTCAAATGGCTGCCTCGGCTGGCCATGCAGTAGCCTACACGAAGATGCCGATTTTGCCAAAAAAATCATCTTTTCAGATGAAGCTCAATTTCATCTTGGCGGGTATGTAAACAAGCAAAATTGTCGCATTTGGGGCACAGAAAACCCGCACGCATACATTGAAAAGCCGATATACCCAAAACGAGTCACTGTTTGGTGCGGAATTTGGTCCAGAGGCATAATTGGCCCATTTTTCTTCGAAAATGAGCAAGGAGTGGCCGTTACAGTCAATGGCGGTCGTTATCGGGCCTTGTTGAACGAATTTTTGTTCACAAAAATTGAAGAGGAGGATATTGGCAACATTTGGTTTCAATAGGACGGCGCTCCGTGCCACACAGCCGAAGCTACACTCGATGTTTTGCGCCCTGTTTTTGAAGATCGCATTATCAGCCGCAGAGCTGCTGTCGTTTGGCCACCTCAGAGCTGCGATTTGACACCGTTGGACTATTATTTGTGGGGTGCCGTAAAAGATAAGTGCTACGCCGACAAGCCAGAGACAATTGATGCTTTAAAGGATAATATTCGTGAAGCCATTGGTGAAATACAGCTGCACACAATCGATAATGTGCTTAAAAATTGGACCGATCGTGTAGGCTACTGCATGGCCAGCCGAGGCAGCCATTTGAATGAAATTATTTTCCATTATTAACCGGAAGGATTGTACTTTCAAATAAAAAAAGAAATTTGGAAAATATTCAGTAGTTTTTTTTATAGCATTTTCAAAAAAAAAAAGTTATTTGGCGGACCCTTTACAAAAATGTCGTGTTTCTTTTTTAGCTCAGATACATCAGAGCTCAGAATTTGTGTTTCTTTTTTCGTCCAGAGCACGATCAGAGCGCGCTCAGAATGAATTGTCTGAGCATCCTGAGTGAAAGGCAGATTACACACTTCCAGTCACATTTGACAGAAAAAAAAAAGCAGGATAAGCAAAATAGTTGAAATGGCGGACGAACCTTGTTGTTTTTTAACGAATTTAATTAATAACAATTAATAAATATTCAATCTATACATATATTTAAAACAAATGACAGCTATGTGCTCAAGTGTGTTTCATAAATACCTCAGAACAATCTGAGCGCGCTCATAATGCTCGAGCTCGGTTCAGAGCTCAGCTCGGAACTAAAAAAGAAAAACGCCTAAAGTGAATCAAATAGTGATTCGTTGTCATTTGCGTCCGTGCTGTTTGGGCAGCGGCTATAATAGTCAAACTTGGCTGCATTCATACCTTTTAGCCAGTGGCCCGTACCACGTAGATACTAATTTCCGTCAGTCTTGCAACGTTTGTAAAGGGTGATTTTTTAGCTGGTTTGGTTTTGGCAACACTGGTTTTGACAGCTGACGTGTGTTTAGTACCTTGTGTCACTGTCAAACAGCTTCAGTTTGGTTTGCAATTTAACCATGGATCGTCTTACAAATGAGCAACGCTTGCAAATTATTGAATTTTACTATCAAAATTCGTGCTCGGTTCGAAATGTTCATCGCGCGCTGCTTCCATTTTATGATCGGCATTCTCGACCTTCTGAGCAGTCTATTCGGAAGATTGTGACCAAATTTCGCACCAAATTTACTTTGTTGGACATTAAACCACCAACACGTTTACGTACTGTGCGTAGTGAAGAAAATATTGCGGCCGTATCAGCTAGTGTGACAGAAGACCGCGAAATGTCGATTCGGCGCCGTTCCCAGCAGTTAGGCCTTTGTTACAGCACTACGTGGAAAATTTTGCGGAAGGATTTGGGCGTAAAGCCTTTTAAGATACAGCTGGTGCAAGAACTAAAGCCAGCCGACCTACCACAACGCCGAATTTTTGGTGAATGGGCTCTTGGAAAGCTGGCCGAGGATCCGCTTTTTTATCGAAAAATTGTGTTCAGCGATGAGGCTCATTTTTGGTTGAATGGGTACGTAAATAAGCAAAATTGCCGCATTTGGAGTGAAGATCAGCCAGAAGCATTGCAACAGCTACCAATGCATCCCGAAAAAGCCACTGTTTGGTGCGGTTTATGGGCCGGCGGCATTATTGGGCCATATTTCTTCAAAGATGATGCGAATCGCAGCGTTACTGTCAATGGTGAACGCTACCGAGCGATGATAACAAACTTTTTTTTGCCCGAAATGGAAGTTCTTGACTTGCATGATATGTGGTTTCAACAAGACGGTGCCACATGCCACACAGCACCCGAAACAATGGCGCAATTGCGAGGCGAGTTTGGTGAACAGTTAATTTCACGTTTCGGGCCGGTCAATTGGCCGCCTAGATCGTGCGATTTGACACCATTAGATTATTTTTTGTGGGGGTATGCCAAGGCTAATGTGTATAGGGACAAGCCCGCTTCGATTGACGCACTGGAAGCCAACATCCATGCATTCATTCGTGAGATACCGGCCGATATGTGTGAAAGAGTATGCCAAAATTGGACTCAGCGGATGGGCTACCTGAGACGCAGCCGCGGTCAACATTTGCATGAAATTATCTTTAAACATTAAATTGCAAGGTTCAAACTATCGATTCAAATAAATATTTCATTCATTTTTTCGAATTTTTTGTGTTTTTTTTTTTAAAAAAGTTCTAAACCTCTTAAAAAATCACCCTTTATATTCTCAATATGAGTTTATCTCTTCTAACTCTGTTGTAAGTGCTGGTCGAATCGGAACGTGGAAATGGTACAATTGGTCAGTTTTGTTCACCCTGACTGTGCCCCTATGATAAAGTCATCTGTGCCTTTTTTTAAATGGAACGTTTTCCAATTAAATTTGTCTTGATATAAGCATTTCTGTTGAAGCTGCAAATTTTCTGCAAACCATTCCAGATTTTTTTTTTATTTATCGCTGACGACAGTTGCCAATGTTTTCCAACAGGGATAAGGTTGTCTATTTTCTAACCACCAAGTGTACCCAACCTTTGCTTTAAAATCTGATAATTTTTTTAAGTTCTTTTCAAAATAAAAATAAAAATAGGAAAAAAAATCCCAACTGCGCAAGGCTCTTCATATGCCCGACGGCAATTAGCTCTTTTGCATTTTCTGTTCTTTTCACTGTCTACACTTTGGAGTAACATTTTCCAGCGAAAGAAAAAAATAGCTCGTGAAGGTTGTTAAAGATGGTCGTAGAGATATCTCCAGCAGAACATGTTCTTGTTCTTAGGAAAAATATAAATTTATTGGTAGATCTTGTTCCTGATGAAGGGGGGACAATTAAACTCTGGAGAACTGTTTAAAGTTCGCCACGCCGAAGACAATCAAATAAATATGTGGAGGAATTCGATTTCCTCTAAAACTCATTCAAAAAAATTCGAAACCCAATCCTAGGAAGTTTTAAATTTAAATTCAACTAACATAGGTGTTGAGGTTTTTACTATCCTGCGGAGTGTCTTCTTTCCTTTCAAATTGTCAAAGTTCTCCGAATAGGTCATTAGCTAAGTAGGGACTTGAATTATGTTCTCACTGTCCCATCTCTCAAAAACTTCGCCTATTTTCGTATATAAAAACGAGCGACAGCAGCGAATAAATATTAAAATGGCGTGAAAAGTCCATTTTCCCAACTCCTATCATCAGCTTTGAACAAAGCACATTCACTTGCTCAAGTTTTGACTTAAATGGAAACAAATCAGTTTTCAAGAAAAATAAATATTTCGCACCTGTTCCCATTTTCCGCTGATGGAAATATTTAAATCCCAAGGTATCCAGGGCGTCAACTGTTTTTCACCAATTTTAACGAACAATTAATTCTCACTTCTCGCGCACACAAAACTGTTACATAAATAATTGAAAAACGTTTCACAAAAATTAGCAATTCAGCAAACAAATCGGTTGTCTGGACAAAAGGACAAAAAAAAAAAAACTATAGAACCCCGAAAATTTCACGTTGTGATAACTCTTTTAGCACGAACGGAACACGTCCTTCTGACGGTAACTTTGCACAGTCAGTGACTCCGGCACGACTTATCTTCTTCCACTCGAGAATGTGGCTGCTGCTACTGTAACGCGCTACTGTTGGCTGGTTGCTTTCCCTAGCATCCTTTTTGATAGATGATGTCAAAACAAGAATGACGACGTTGATGATAATGATGATGATACCATCTGGCGACCAACCAACCACCACCACCATCGCTACGCACCCCCAGAACAGAGGTATAGATTCTGGTATTCTGACATTGGCCGCAGATCTCACCCTCCGCGCAACAAGCCCGAACGAAAGGAAAAAAACAAACCAACTAGCTTTTGGATGAACACAAAAAAAAAAGACAAAACAGAAGAAGAAAAAATCAACAAATAAAAATGTATATCTGTGTAACCGGGGTGGATGAGAAAGGATGCGCCACTGTGCTCTCACAAATTGATGCTCTCGAGAGAAAGAGAAACAAAGTCAGGAAGCATACAGAAAGAACGCCCACATATACAAGCCGGTAAAGCATCATTGAAATTGAAAACATCCCCTATTTCTTTGTGGCTTGCAACAAATTCACCACAAAATGTCAAGAATGACGAAGTTATGTGTTAAGTGGCACACACAGTGAGAGCGATCCCGACCCCACCCCACATTCATGTGTGACGCTGAAAGTTGACTCTGCTGCAATGCGACGGGTGGTGGTTTGTCGTAAAAAATACATCAAAAGAGGGGTGGTTGAAGAGAAAAACAACTCCTGGCAATGCCACCGCTGCAACTTCAGGTTCAGCTGTTATTCGTTGACCTACCAGCTTCCTGCACATAAAATTCTCGGCTAACAGCGCCCTGATACTGACGATGGCCCAACCATAAGTGCAAGGGTTGCACCCTTACGCACACCAGTTGGGGAACGAATCCATCATCAGACTTAGCAGCTTTGGCAAAATGAAATTTTTACGAGAGCTATACACTCTTCGGAAAACGAAAAGAATCCCGAAGGAAGGGCGTGGATTTGTGTAACAGCAGTCCCATCGCTGACAGAGGACGGCGGCGATAATGTGCATGGTTACGTGTTCTTCCTATGAGGGTTGATTTACTGACTCTGCAAATTGAAATGACTTAGAGAATGGAGTTGAATGTGAGCTCGACGCGTTATAAAGATATGGACCAACACACACAGGCAGACAATGTACAAGGGTGGAGCTAGAGTTCAAATGACATTGACTCCTGCCACATCAGTGCAGATAGGTTACTAACATTTTTACCACCACACACAGTGCCGAGGCGCTACTTCCTGTTCTGTGTAGGATGTTGTGGTTACAGTAAGTCGGTTTTATTGCTCCCTCCATCTGTCGATCTCACGTTTGACTCTTGCGCGTGCTGGTGTTGGTGTGAGAGTCCACCATTTTGGAAAATCCTTGTAAAATGCCAGAGAGACGCACGTGTGTAGGTGTGACAAAGCCACACCTCCTTGTCAACGTAATATGCCAACCACTAAGCGTAAGGCAAGCCAAAAAATCACTTTCCAGCATCCAGGGCGCATACGTCAGGATTGGTCCAGTCAGTGTAGTGGTGAAGCTCCCTCCATCGAGATGAGAGGTAGTTCACCGACGAGGATATTGAGATATTTTGTAACGGAAAAGCTAAAAGCTACATTTTTCTCGGGCATCACACCAGGAATTGATTTTTGTCCCGTTTTTAGGAGCACATACGTAGATAGGTACGAGTAGGTATATCCATTCAGAGGGATATGTTGGTTGTGTTTTGTGATTTGATTGTTCTGGGAATAACCTCTTGGTTGCGGCATCAGGATCGACATTGCGTTTACGTTTATTGGACATAGGAAGTTGGTGTCGTGAGGTAAATAATCAAGGAAGCCATGCAACGATGAGATGGGGCTAGGTAGGTGTGTGCAGATGAAGAGGAATCGTTTCTGTGCTTTAAGGTGTTGATACAAATTTTGTTTCCACTGCGGAATGGGTGTATTTGTTACTGGAAAATGTGGGTAACAAGATCGAGGCAGAAAATATTTGTCACCCACAATTGGAGGTATGCTCGTAAAAGTTAAATGCTCGCTGCTACCGAAAATAGTCCAGTGGTGCAGGGAAATAACTTCACATGGGAAACAACTTCACATCGAGTGGGAAATAATTTCACTTATTTTATGTGAAGTTATTTCCCACTAAAAGTGAGCAATAACTTCACTTTTTTGTGGGAAATAATTTCTCTCAACACGCGACGACATTCATGTAAGCTCACAATTCATAAACAGTGGAAAATGTCACCGTTTGGGGAGGGAGTAGGTGCAAGGGTGGATGTACCCAAAGTTGTTATTCATAATGATAGTTAAATTATAGGTACTAAAATCCTTATAAATAATTCGATTTGTTTTCTGTTTTCCAATTAGAATCGAAAAATTCTCAAATCGTTGGTGGGAACTAATTTCACAAATTTTGTGGTGAAGCAATTGCCCACTTTTAGTGGGAAATAACTTCACATAAAAAAAGTGAAATTATTTCCCTCTCAAGGTGAAGTTATTGCCCGTGAAGTTATTTCCCTCCACCTAGTCAAGTGCCGCAGCCGTAGGTTGCCGCTGAAAAAAGTCAAAAAGGGGAATAAAAAGTTGTCCGAGGGCCCCACATAAAATGCTAATATAATAATAAACCTACCTACCTAGCAAAAATAAAACAGAAGCAAAAAAAATTATTTATAACAAAAAAAGAAACCCAGGTGTAGGTATATTCATTACAAAAATTACATTTCGTTTAATAAATAATAAAATCGTAGGTACCTACTTGAACTGTAAAGGAGGCCATTTTGATAATTTTTAAAAGAGCACACAGAAAAATAAATTGTAAAGCCAACAATTTTCGTTGGTTAAAATGAACCCAAATATCAAAATCTTTGATTTAAGAATGAAATTGTTAGCAGTGATGTAATAAAATACTTATGGAGAGTATTATTCTTAAGCTGAATACCTGATTCTTGAAAACTTAAAAACGAGTTCTTGTTAACAAAAATAATATTTGAACCAAGAACTTTTAACTTACATTTTTTAAGAATCTCAAAATTCTTCGCTTAACAATCTTTTTTTTTCTGAGTGAGTGGACGCCATAGGTCCGAAGCTAAAAAAGAAGCACGCATCTGTGCAGATAAAGGCAACGCTGCCTACATGTAGCATTCATTCGGATTGTAGTCTCCTGAACCCCCTTTATAGTTGGAACGTCCATACTTCGTCTTGTGCCTTCTAGGTCACACACGCCATCGTGTGGGGCGTCTGGGAGCATTCCACAGCTGTAATTAACTCTTCCCAAACTAAAGTCGCATTTTTTCAACTTCCCCAAGCCATGTAATGCATTCACATTCTTACAGCTTAACGAGTTCCAGTGCATCAAGATTAAGATATATGGAAGTGTGTATTTTACGAACTCACAATGGCGACATTTTCTATATAAACTTAAAAAATTGTGACCTACAAAATATTTAGTATAATGCTGACGTAAAACTGTGCCAGAAAATCCTTAGAGTAGTCCTATTTCTTCGACACCGCATTTAACTAGCATTTGCAGCTCTCTCGTAATAGTTCAAAGTTGCGACTGAAGCCGTCTAGTCTTCTATTGTGCAGATGTCTCATTTTTTATGACGTTCGCCTTTGCCTCTGTTGGGTGCAGTGGGGTCCCAGACTGTGAAGACTGTTTTTCGCTTTTTTTTTATCAGCAAAGGAAATAATTTTCCCCTAAATTCGAAAAAGTTCCTCTTTTTATCCCCTAAGTTAAATTTGCCTTTATTTTTATACGAAATTTGAATTTGAAATGATTTTCTTTTCCATTAGATAAAACGTCAAATCGAGAGCATTCAGATTGCACAAAAATTCTTACGTAGACTTTCGATGGGCTTTTTCTTTCATATTCAGTGTGAACATTTCATTCTGAGTAAACTTTGAAATTTATTTGTAATAGAAATGAGTTTAAATTTAACTTTTAAGCAATTTAAGTTTCAAAGAGATTTTTTTTTTACCTTTTTTTAAGCTTTCCCCTCGTTTTCCCCATTTTCATTGAAAAAGGCAAAAATTGGCGCTTTTGCCCTCAATCTGAGACCACCGGTTGGGTGTAGCAATTTTGTTCAGGAAACTCAAGGCCAACATAGGTTCCACGCGAGTTCAATTCTTAAAAAAATGTCCATATCATCTGTCAGCCTCTGCTGTCAAATTTAATGGGCCTTATATTAATAATCATTTTTAACCTTCACACTAATATTTTGTAGGTCAGAATATGGAATTTTGTATGGAAAATATCGCCATTGTGAGTTCGTAAAAATCTAGCCTGGACACTAAAAATGATTGTTGGTATCGCGGAATGTCACCAGAAACAGTGTTGGCGATTCAAAAACCAAAGCACTGAAAGAAGCAGAAGAAGAAGAAATTCAAGGTTTTTAAGTCTTGTGGCAAGCTTTTGAGCAAGTTCGTCTCGATATATTTATATCATTCGTCTTCTTCCATATTCATTGATGATTGTCGCTTGTCTCTGGAGTCGCATTGCCGCATCCGTGAGCGACCAACACGCCACTGAATTATGGGGATTTAACATGAAAAACCAGAACATATTCTGTCACTGAATCAATAAATAAAATTTAATTAAAATTTACCCCCTAAAAATAAATTTTAATAATATGATATTTATCCCAAAAGTTATATTGTCGAAGTACTCCAACCCAGCACTCAGCATTTAAACGCCACTTTGTTATGTAACTGTGCTACTTCCTAGCAGCGTTGCCGTTGGGCCACTTTTTGAGCCTCAGGACACACTTTTTGACAAATTATCAAAAGGTCCCTTTTTTCAGTTTGAGTAAGATTCTATTCTTTATTGACCGAAAAAGAATGTAAAATACATTTGTTTTTTTTTGTTATGTTAGTATTTTATAAGGAGTCCCCAATTTCTTGGCTCGGGCCCCTCTGTAAAATTTCCCTTTTTGAAAGTTTTCAGCGACAACAACGCCCCTGGCGCTTGCTTTGCCCCACCTCACGCTAATATTCCATATCGAAGTCTCGAATTATCAAAATAGATTGCTTACTGACTATGACCAATAAACATTTTTAGGTTCGACTCTAAATTTTAGTAGTTCACAGTGGCTATATTTTCCCTAACAGTTTTGCAGTTGTGAGCGTCCGTAAATTTAAAGTCGAGACCAAATTTTGGTTTGGCGATTTGGCATTACCAGCAAGATCGCCCGATTTAACCATCCCAGACTTCTTTCTTTGGGGCTACTTGAAGTCGTGGGTTTATGCCAACAAGCCTGAGACAATCGCAGCCCTTAAGGAGAAAATTCGACAGGAATGCGAAAAGTTATCACCGGAAAACGGGCACAAATGTGTATCAACACTTGCGGCAGCCACTTGACTAATGTCATCTTTTCCACTTCACAGAAAAAATTGTAAAGGGCCAAATAGAGATTTCTTTATATTTAGTAAAAAAGTAATTAAAAAACAAGATTGGATGATTAATTTTTGCGCCACCCTGTATAAGCCCGAATTAAAAATGGAACAGTGCTGAATGGGCAACCTTGGTTCACTCCAGTTTTCGAATATTTCAATCTGTGATTAAAACATCTTAGACTGCAGTGAAATGTTTTTCTTTGAACTCTTGCTGTAGGTGGGCCAACTCTTAGTGTTGTTGTTAAATCTTCTATATTGATTTAATTATTCATAGAATGGGGTTGATTCCGATGGAGTCAGAGCTCAGAGACCGCCAGTCTCAGTCTACAAGGGAAGGACATTCTTCTTGTTTTTTTATATTACAAGACTTGTCCTAGAAAAGATGTTAAGTTTTAATCTTTACATGTAGGTACTTCACGATGTTTTTTTTTTTCGAACTTACAAGTATTCCATACAAAATTGCATATTGTGACGAACAAAATGTTTAGTGTGTAGGTTAAAAATGATTATTGGCAAGGCCCAATACTTTGTTTTTCATAATAGGTAACTTCATACGGAAAATTTCGCCATTTTCAGTTCCTAAAAATCTAGCCTGGACACTAAAAATGATTATTAGCATCGCGCGTTGGACATTTTTTTGCGAAAACCGACTTGAAATTTACTAATTAAGTCATTTGCACGCCTTCCATCTCTCAAGCCGTCTCAGGTTTATGACTGCAGGTATATTAATGACCGCTCTTAATTGCAATATTCCATCTAAAATAGCTTGGTTCACTTCGATCTCCTTCCTTAAATATCGAGGAGGATTCTATGTTTTTCGTGTAGCTTTTTGGGCCCTCCCTATTCATAAAAGTAAGGTTATTGGGCCTTACTAATAATCATTTTTAACCTCCACACTTAATATTTTGTAGGTCACAATGTGCAATTTTGTAAGGAAAATTTCGCCATTCTGAGTTCGAAAAATTTTGCCTGGACACTAGAAATGATTATTAGTATCGGGGATTGTCTTTTGTAAGTCGAAAAAAAATACTCATAGTTTATCCGATCGTTACCTGAAGCTTTGTTTGAACGCACATCGGCTTATGACCTAGGTTACTTCTTAAAATATATTAGTGACCGGTTATGTGATGTTGCGATGCATTCGATGTCGGTGACAGCTACTCTTTAAAGAACTCCGCTGGTTTAGGTGTTGCCACTTTGACAATAGGACTCCTTTCAGAAAGACCGACTGCCCATAAGCTTGGCTGGGACAATCTGAGTAATGTTTGTTTTAGAGAAAGTTCTCGAGCTTTGTGTGATTTTACTCGTCAAAAGTCCTTAAAAAGCAAAAAGTGTTTTCCTGGCTGCCTTGTCTGAGTTCATCGACCGACGGTTTTTTGCCTTAGCATCTTGGCCTTTACGAGTTTGAAATACAATAAATAATTTCTTTTTAAAAATCGTTACCGAAACATAAAAAAGTGCTTCTCTCCAAAAATAAATTTTTGCTTCAACTTAACCTAGAAAAATATCAGAGTTGTGATTCTTAGGAGAATCTCGGCCCATTACGTAAAGTACGCAATCCGCTGTAATATTGGTGGTACCTTGAGCTTGAAAACCACAAATCGCAGTATTTTTCAAACAAAATTCAACTCGTATTTTCAAAGCTACAGATTTTTTGTTTGAGATTTTTAAGTTTTTAACAAAAAGCTAGATTCTGTCAACAACTGAAGAACTCTTACCGCGCGGAGCTTATATTTAGAAGTCAGTCTAAAGTCAGTCTTCTAAAAAGTTGCATCCAAATGGTCCAACATTTTTTCGGAGATGGACATCTTTTCCAACTTATCTGAGCGCCCAACAAATTGTCTAATTGTCAAAAAAAACTTTGAGAAATGATAGGTGCTACTAAAAATTACACCGTCCGACACCCGAAAACTTTATCAGTGCGATTGCATTGTCTTATAGCTCCCAGACGATATAGCTTCCACATTTGAGACCACATAATCCCACGTCGCTCTCATATAGATGACGACGAGTCGTGACATTAATCAGCTTAAGCACCCAACACAATACAACGACTGCATCACTTCTACACGTCACTTGTAATCACCGGGAGAATTATTTAAACATCAGAACTCGCACAAATGAAAAACAGATAGAAAACAATCCAAATCCGAGCAGCTGCAGGTGTTTCCGTTCCCACTATCATAATCGTCGGTCGATGGCTCCTCAACTACACAGCACAGCCTATATAGGTACATAAAGACGAGTAAGAGCTATTCCGGTGCATGGCCATCAAAGTAACTGCCACCCCGCCGTGGTTATACCTAACCGAGTAATAAGGTTAATTAGCAGGGCTTAAGTTGGAAGGTAAATCCATCATCCATCGCTGGTAATAAGCTGTATCCGCTCAGCTCCTCTGCTAATTTGTAAACGAGGAAGGTTAATTCAATTTGTATCCCCAAACGGGAGGCGACCTCCGCCTGCCAAACCGATGACGCCCAACCAACACCGGGGGAAAATTGAAAAATCAATTTGTTCGTGACGTTTCGTCAAAACAAACAAAACGTCCGAGCGGACGGGTTAAGGACTTTTCGTCGGGCTCATAATTAAACCGACGAAATCAATATAAAATTTGTTAGCTCGCCTGCTCTGCGCTGAGGTCTGTGGATATCGAAAACTCATTCCCGACGACGCAGCCCGAATTGCTGTGTAGGTCAACCACACAGTTTGCACAAAGATGCCAGGAGGATGATGATGATGATAAAGGCTGCCTCGTTGTTTCTATTTTCAGGGTGTGTGTGACGAAAAAGGTGGGCCAGGGTGATTGGTCCGATGTCAAAAGCTGTATGGCATTCGGTGTGACATGACAGCATGGATTCCGAAGCTGAGCAAATATTTGTGTTATCAAAAATCATATAATCAATTTGTTGGATTATGCGTTTGCACTTGGACGCAGTGGCAGAGGTGCAGGGAAAATGGTGGGAGATGTATTTTGTTGGCGGAGGCGGGCAATGTTTGCTTTTGAATGGGTTCCTATTTGCAATCAAAATAAAAGTGACAATCGCCATAATTCCCAAGTTACATTGTTGACAAGTTGGCTGTTTGACAGAGTCTAAGACTTACATGGAGCTTCGGATAGCCCTTTTTGGATGGTAGAGGCTTAGCGGAAGATTTTCTGCTGTTGCATTTTTCCTGCATGGTCCCATGATTGTTTACAAGGCGATCTTTGTTGACAAGCTTTTGTGGTTTTGATGATAATGTTGATGTTGTTGCCAGCTTTTGTTGCTTTAAGTAACTCGAGGCTTAGTCAATACGCGTCTTTTCGCAGTCTTTGGCTGACTATACTTGCATTTCAAGTGGATTGGAGGCTTCCTAAGACTTGTGCGCGCCACCTAACACTAGATGGTCCTCAATTGCATTGAACCTCTGGGTCTGGGTTGGAGTCGAAAACTCTTAGTGCGTCGGTTGGCTTTACATATCTCAGGCGATTGACAAGGTCGATGTCACTGTACAGCTCGTAGAGTTTGCTGTTCAATCTCGCACTCCCGTCAATGCAATCGGGACCAAAATAGTGGCTACAAAGAGGGAATTTCCGGAGGTACAACCCTAAAAGTCTTTCAATATTTTTTAAGCTTGAGATGGTCATACTTTTTGGAGGGGACTTCTTGGCGAAAAAACTTTACGAGGGTAACAGGTGATGGCAGTGACGTTTATTCAAAGGTGCGCAGGTGTTCTCTGCACACCCCAACCAAATCTATTACTATAATGCACAGAACTTAAGTTCATTATGAAACACATTTCTGTTTCATTGCAATAATTTATGTATTAACTAATCAGTATTTGTAAATGAGTAGTTGAAATCAACATAAGACGTTGAAAGAATTATTATTACATATTATTATTATAATTCATCTACAAGTGCTTACAACTAACAGATGTTTGAAAACAAAGATGTTTGAATTGTATCGAACCAAAATCCAAATCTCCCTCTCAATAATTCCAATTCACAGTCAAAGCGAGTTGGTTGTAATGCAACTCACCCATATCGGGGTGTTCAACTCGCTTTAGAGCACCGTGGACAGGCAAAATCACATACAAAAACATAGACAAAATAAAAAACAAAAAACCCTTTTCCCTCATAAATCTATATAAATTTTCCATCTTTCAAAGTACGAACGGCGCTCGTAGAATTTACGAAACCTTTGTTCATTCTACGAACGGCTGTAGTTACGTATTTCTACAAAGGCATCATTTGTAGTTTTATACAAGGTGGCGCAAAAATAACCTTCCGATGTTTTTTGGCTGTAATTTAAAAAAAAATGAAAAACTTTGATTCTTCTTGTGGATTATTTTTATTTGGTCTTTTAATTTTTTTTACATCAAGTCGAGAATATGATGTCATGTAAATGGCCGCCGCCACAGTTGATTGTCATTTGAGCCCTTTTTATGGCATTTTCCATCACTTTGGCCAAAACTTCCGGCGATAGGTCCTCACATTCTTGACGGATATTGTCTTTAAGAGCTGCAAGAGTCTGAGGCTTGTTGACATAAACCCGCGACTTCAAAAAGCCCCACAAAAAGAAGTCTGGAGCGGTCAAATCAGGCGATCTTGCTGGCCAGTGCAAATCGCCAAAACGGGAGATTAGGCGCCCGGGAAATGCATCCTTCAGCATATCGGTTGTGGCACGTGCAGTGTGTGCCGTTGCATCGTCCTGTTGCAACCAAATGTTTTCCAATCCCAATTCATCAAGTTTCGGCAAAAAGAACTCGTTGATCATTGCTCTGTAGCGCTCACCATTCACAGTAACCGTTTGGCCCGCGACGTCTTCGAAGAAAAAAGGTCCGATAACTCCTCCAGCGAAAACAGCACACCATACAGTGACTTTGAGCGGGTGTAATGGCTCTTCGTGGGTTACAAGCGGATTTTCAGTGCCCCAGAAGCGTAAATTTTGCTTATTTACGTACCCGCTAAGATGGAAATGGGCCTCATCACTCATGATTATTTTTGATGAAAAATCATCTTCCTCTTGGTGGTGATTAAGGATGGCTTGAGCTTGAGCGTTTTGGAGCAGTGTAGCGTAACATTGTTTATTAACGTGTATTTCGCATGTGTTTACTACACAAATGTCAAAACAGAACTGACATTAGGGGCCAATCGCAAAATTTATAGCATTTTCTGATAGGAGGATTACTTTTGCGCCACCTTGTATAACTGTTTAAACCATTTTGCCGCCATTTGTGTATGTACGAACGGCATTCGTACTATATACGAATCATTTGTACATTCTACGAACGATGTTCGTACCCTCATCCAGTGCGGCTGCAGAGAGTATTCGTACAATATTACAAAGGTGGATTCGTTCTACGTATACAAAGTCTACAAATCCAATAATTTTTAGAATACGACAAAAACAACTAAGGTTCTTATTATTTACAAATAATTTGTGCATATTACGAATATTCACTGTTCGTAATCCTACAAAGATTTCATTCGTATTTTTATACTAACTATTTTTTGAGTGTACCCCGTTTGGAGTTCTCCTGCATCAAGCGCACCTCTTTGCAGTTCGCTTCGCACTTCTTGTGTTTCATTTTCGTTTTCGTTCCACCATGGCAAACATAGAGTTGTTGTGCTTGTGCGGTGTGCCTACTGCCTGACTACTGTGTGCAGGAACAAGAAAAAGCACAACGCAAATTCATGCAAGATACAACATACAACTACAACTTACAACAGCCAGAGCCAGAGTCCCATTCAAATCCTAGTGCCTCGTTCTCCTGTGGTGCGCTCAGGGATGCCAGGTTGAGGGACTTTTCCCGTTTTTCGGGATTTTTTGACCATAAAGGGAAAAAGGGAAAACTAACCCAGAAAACGGGAAAATAAGTCACTCCAAAAACTTTCACGTTTCAATACCAAAACTTATTTTTACAAAGTTCAGAAACCAGACAAATCATGATAAATTCAATAAAAAAAAACTGGTTATAATTTTTTTTCCAGTTTCCAGTCTATTTGCCTTTGAGTTTAACGGATTTGTCATTTGTGGGTGGAAAAAAGTCGAAAGTAAAAAACTTGTCTCTTGTTTGTGGTTCTAAATATTTTTGATATTTTTCAAAATTAATTAATTAAATAAATTTTTGTCATGCGAAATGGGTAAGTATACAATTATTTTTCATGTTTTTAATGTTGTATGTATGTATGCGTATCATAAAAATTGTCCTTTCTGAGAACAAAAAAAAAAAAAGGGAATAAAAACGGGAAAAACAGGTATCAAAAAAGGGAAAAAGAATAATTTTGGATGAAAAAAAAGTGAATCCACATGCCAAAAGTCTTGCAACGCTGGGTGCGCTATGCTTTGCAGAACCTTGAATTTTATATAATTATTCATTCCCATTCTGGTCCTCTGAGTGTATAAATAGACTATAGAGCATAGAGATCGGTTGCACAGTGACAACAACTGACAAAAAATATGAATATTAGAATATTGGAAATTGCAACTGCATTTTCGCAGCTGTTCAGCTGATAAATTGGAAATTTATTTATGTTATTTATTATGTTAGTCCAACACTACCTTCTCCAAATTTTAATAAATCCTTTATTAAGAACTTTCATGAAAATTATGAATTCAAGCTTTGGTTGCGTGGCTGCCATTCTATAAGCAAAGTCTTCTGTTGGCTTTGTCTGCCTTTTTCAAATTATCTAATCATTTTAAAGTTGCTGTAAATAAGTACTTTGTTTCCCAACAGAACAGTAAAAACCAAAAAAATAAATCTACCTATAAAAAAAAACTTAGTAAGGGGATCATTGTTTGTCACGTCCTCGTAGGGTCCGGGAATAGAACAAAAAAAAAAAACTATCTTACTACAGTAGAAATTATAGTGAACACCCTACTGAAAGCACCACGGCACGTCACTGCGGGTATATCCCATCAGCACGAAGGAACTTGAAGCTATGAGAGGAATGGCATACTCGAAAGGATAGCTAGGTCTTTAGCGACGGTTGATGCACTATGCCAGTTGCTCCGTGTTACTTGTCACGAATCACCGCCTTACCCAAAGTTAGTTTTTAAAAGTGTTTATCGGATTTCCGTGAGCGAGCACAAAGGAGTCTGCTTTTTTGAGTCTTTCAGTGGTTTACCCTTGACATAAAGACGGCTACTATTTGCTTTCGGGGATTTGATCTTTTCACAAAAGTCCCAGTAAAATGGACTTTTCGACACTTGCGAAGTAAAATCGTTTATAGTCTCTTGCAAAGGTCACAATCTTCGGCAATTGAAATAGAACTCTTTAAAAGCTCTTTGGCATATCGTCTGCATAGATCCATCCAACTATTTCCAAAACGTCCGTCAGTTCAAAACCTCTGGTAACAGTTTTTTTTCTTGTCTCAGTGGACTGGCTTACTGAACAGCTTCAAAAGTCTCCCATCAGTCCTCTTTTCTCCTACAAAGCAAGCACCCAACATTCGACAAGAAGTTCTATGACAAATTATACATCCGGCCGTATGATAGAAATTAGTTTTGATTTTTTAATCTAATAGCCCTTAATTTAGTATTTAGAATCTGACAAGGGAGTTTAATTTGCGCGACCCAAGACTGCAGTGCTATATAACTTGTCGAATGCTGTATAACGAGTCCCTTGACGGTTGCGACTTCCTTCTTCTCAGCGATGAAAGTAAGGAAGAGTTTTCTGAAATATTCGAAGTGTGCAGAGAAGCTCGGGAAGCCACTGAACAGTGTGTGACATGTGCGGATTCAAGTGGTGGAAGTGTGCCTAGTTCGACAGTGGTTGTTGTGTCAATTATGCATTAACCTAAAGTAGAGTCAATTAAAAACCCTTTAAAGTCTAGTAGTTTGTATTTTTGACTGAAGGAAAGGTGTTACATACTAGGAACGTGGTGTGTTTTTTGACAAAGTATATATAGGTGGTTTTTAAAACCTTTAAAGTTCAACTTTGCGGTTATATTTCATGAGGATAAAGGTCCTAAAGCTGTTTTCCTAGGTATATCCCACTCAACACTGCGGCAGACTAATATTCTGAACTTGAAGTGGAAAAGGCTCGCTTAGCCAGTCTAGCACTTCTCAAAATGTGATGCAATGCATTCCACATGCGGCTTCTTCTACTTATTCAAGACTATCTGTTCCTATATTTTTCTGTGAACCATTAGGCATTCGACAAGTGACGAGTCTTTCATGAGGTATTCGTGAAATACACTTTATCTTAAATACGAGACCCGTACTAACAACTAAATTTAGTCTCGACTTTAGATTTACGGAAGCACACAATTGCGAATTTTTTTTTTAAATATAGCCACTTGGCGATACTAATAATCATTTTTAGTGTCCAGGTTAAATTTTTCAAACTCACAATGGCATAATTGTCGATAGAAAATTGTATAATTGTGACCTAGAAAATATTTAGTCTGAAGGTTAAAAATGTTTATTAGTAAGACCCACTGTGAACTACTAAAATTTCTAAACTAAAAATGTTTATTGGCAAGGGCCAACAATACTGAAATAGCTTGAAGTTAAGTTTGGCTTGAAAATCATATATGAATTGAATTTAATTTAATTTTAATTGAATTTAGTTTTAATTGAATTTAATTTGAATTGAATTTAATTTAGGGACAATTCGGTCGAGGCAGGTAGTCTGAAGGTTTAAAGCGGGCTAGCGATGCATTTGGACTTTTGCCAGTCGCCCACCTTAGCCACAGCAGATTAATCGGTTTGGAGGGGCCTTCGTTTGCAGCGCAATTCGGGGCTTTGACGCGACTCATTTAGGCCGAATCAGCTTCATGACAAGAATTTCTCCGATCCGATCAAATTGGCAGTGCTGGACCGATAAATCAGCCTGATCGTCCGATTTCCCTCTTAAATAAATTTATTTATTGACTGATAGGGCATCCTAGTGAACCGTTTACATCATTCATGTATAATGCAGCCAGGGCTTTCATACAAACAGTCGGGGGAAATGAACCATAGGCCCGACAGAAGCAATAAGCATGGTGAGAGAGAGAGAGGGTCAATTACCCTGCAGCATAACACCCGTCTTGAAGTTTTTGACGTACTCCACTTCCGCATGCAGTAGTCCGCTCTTGAATATAGTCTAGATATGGCAGAGAACAAGCATTTCATAAACGCCGTGCTTTTAAAAGCTCCTTTGTCGTAAGCGCCCTCTATATATCGACCAGAAAGTGGCCGACTTGCGTCATCCGTGAACGAACATTGATTCAGTGGTCAGTGTTCAAAACTAAAGCTTGAGGTGCAAGGTTCTTAAGGTCTATTTAAACTGCAACACCTCTGGCGAACGTGAGAGAAACTTCTGAAAGTATAACTGGTAAACCTTCTAATTTAAGCTGTGTGAACTCGTCGTAAAGTTGTTGGTCCCTTCTATTCGTACCAAAATAAAAACTTTCATAAAAAGAATGGTTTTTAGAAGCGAGACGTAGGTGTAGAAGCTTAGGACAAAACGAGTGGTTGTGAGATGCTATAGGGGTGGATGTTGAAGCTAGGACCTGTAGCGCCCTTGTAATGGATAGACGGGCACGGGACTTTTGAAAATGAATATAAAAGCGACTTAAATATCCAAGAAGGCACGCTAGGTCATGGGATGCGTCAATTCGGCGTGCCGGAATTCGGAAACGCCGTCTTGCTGAATTTACCATGCTGACAGGCCTGTGCCGAAATGGACCTGTGCTTTAAACCGTTATATCTCTCCAGTTAGCGCAGTCTTTGGATACCTAACAGCGTTACCACTTCAAAAAAATAAAGCGAAGTAAATTTGACCCAAAAAGTGAATAGATTGTATATATAAAACATGTCCAAAACAACGTTTTAAGATCTACAAAATATTTTTTTTTATTAATATAAAGTCTTCATAAAAGCTCTTCTCACGTAATTTTTACTATTTTTTGCAAGTTTTTTAGAAAAAAATATATTATAAGTGGCGCACAACGATATGTTCATTAAATTATAATTTTTCTTACCCATCCTTGATTACTTCAAAATATATCTTCTTCGCGTTTGTAATAATTCTTTCACGTATATTTCGCTAAACTTTTCGGAACAGACAGGAACCAAAACCAAACCAAACCAAACATTTCACCTCTTTGACAGAAAATTGAAAGGAAAACAATAATAAACGTCAGAAAATTTTGTGTTTCAAGTGAAGTTTGACGCAATTTATTTTTTTTGAATCTGGGCTTAAGTGAAAGAGTGTAAAACATTTTTTTAATAATTTTTTTTGGAAGTAGATTTAAGGTTTTTTTTATTAAAAGTGAAGTAGATACAAAGAATTTAACAATAGTGCGAAGTAGGGAGCAGATTTTATTTTATTTTTTTCCGAAATTGAAGTAAATCTACTTCAATTGAAGTAAAGTGGTATCGCTGTACCTAACTGGCTGCTTTAATGCAGTCTTAGTTTGTTAAGCTCCTCTCTGGCTTGTGCGCGCTACTTCACCTTAAGGCTAGATTTTTTCAATGCGGTTGGAGACAAAGACTCTTGGAACCGGAGTGTAAGTGTCTATCTAAACATCATAGACGACTGATTTGCGCTCTTCTGAATAGATTGATGTCGCTGTACAGCTTGTAGAGTTTGCTTTTCCAAGATTCCGGCAATGCAAAACAAATTTGCGGACGTACAGCTTTATAAGTCTACTAGCTGACCCGGCGAACTTCGTACCGCCTAAAATCGACTAAATTAACATCCCTTTCGATAGTTGAACCTCTCTATTGAACGACTTCATAGATTTCGAACACAATTTTAAGCCTCAATTTTTATACATATATATAGATTCATGCTTTTTAGCAGAAAATAGTCAGTCTTACCGGCTGAGAACTCTTTGCAAGTACTCGTACCCCTCTTTTCCAATTTGGGATGAACTTTTTGACCTTCGAATTAGGTGATCGCAGTGCCTTTGCTTCGATCAGTAAAATCTGTGTGAAATTTCATATCCGCGCAATGGAAAGGTTTGCAACTCGGTAGGTCATTTGTTTGTGTTATTCGCTGTTCCGGCCCACGGCCAGAGGTATAAGGTGGTTGCTCTCGACAAAAAACTTAAATCTAACAAAAGCATTAATGGCTTTGCTTTGTTATATATAAAAAAATGTCCACTGACTCTTTACTACGCAAGGTTGGTGTCTAAATAAGTACGAAACTATTACAAAAAACCGAAATCTCCTACTTCTTCCCTGCGGAATGATATCAGCTGTTTCTGTGAAATAAAACTGACATCTCTCTTGTGAGATTTATTGGGCCTTACCAACAACCAAATCGTAAATTCTAGTTTAACTAATTTCGAAACTAACTATAGTTTCGACTTTTGATTTGAAGGTACCAACAATCAAAGTAATCGGAACTTTACCTACATCCGACTTTATAGCAAAATTATTACAGTATATAACTCAAAAGCGTTATAATTTTTTTCTGGGCAATGACTTTAGGGCAATAGTCGAAATTAAAATAAATTGTGTACCAATAATCAATTTATCTTCGACTTTAAGATAATCGAGACTGTAACTTCCGATCCGGAGAATGTCGAGTCTAACCCATTATTAAAGCTTAAACGTCAGTCTTTGTAATAAATAAATATGAAATAAATATGAAATATGAAATGGACAGCAAATAAGGAGAAGCCGCAGCTTAAATTGGACGCAGGCAATGCGATCAGCCAATTGACTGTGTCAAACCATTGGCTGATATCATTGATAGCAAAATTAACAATGCTGCAATGATACAGTCAAAAAACCAAGCAACCATCTTTTATATTTCACTCAAAATACGACCAACTGCCAATTTCAGTAAATTATTTGAAAGCTCAGAAGAAAATTATAACGCTTTTGAGTTATACTGTTATAATTTTGCCATAAAGTCAGATGTAGTTAAAGTTCCGATTACTTTGATTGTTGGTACCTAGAAATTAAAAGTCGAAACTACAGTTAGTTTCGAAATTAGTTAAACTCGAGTTTGCGGTTTGGTTGTTAGTAAGGCCCAAACAGTAGGAATGTTTTGAGAAGTCAAACTTCACCTTGGAGGTTACCATTTATCTGGTATAAGACGCTTTAGCGAACCCAGGACTGCTGTGCTTTATAGCTTGTCGATTGCAGTATAAGCGGTTGTGTACTGTATTCGTTTTCGAAGAAGATTGAGCCAAAGAAATTTTCGAAACATTCGTATTGGCAGGCAAGCTGATGAGCCCAGTGAACCATGCGATTGTGGATTCAAGTGGTGGGAGGTATTTTTTTTAAACATTTTGGAGCCTAATTTGCACACTAGTCGGACTTGGCTACAGAAATATTTAATATCCGCGGTAGAAATACCCAAGATCAATAGATACAAGCCTTTTGACGTTTTCTTGGCACTTAAAGCAAACAAAAATAAACGTCAATAGTTTTGAAGGTCAATCGAGAAGTTCTTAGCTTGACTGACTGAAGGAAAATAATGAACTAACAAGCTTTGCACTTCCTTAGTGTAATTCGCCGAACTGTGGCTGCATCTCCAGTTCCTCTGAATAGCTCAGCGCGTAAATCATGCCCAGCATTTTTTTTTTGTTGGTCCTTAACTTGGGTATAAACATCCTTACTTCGGTTTGATCAGGTGGACGAAATTTTTGTCCATTGTCGTCTATAAAACATAGAAAAAACATTCCGTACCTATCTAGAGAACAATATTTGTTTAAGAAAAATTTTAATTAAATTTTAAGCATAAAAATCCTTGAAAAAAAGAAGGGTTTCGGCTGACTATCCCTATATACCTACACACCGAAAGAATTGCACGCGTTGCATGTAAACTTCATTTTCCCTCAGAGCTCATGTAGGCTTAAAATCCATTTCAACTCGAAGTTGCGCTCGGAATAAAATCCCCTCATAATGAACCACAGGATCCTCCTCGTATTCACACGCAAAAGGTAAAAGCAAATACAACAAAACTCGCAGACACATTAATTTTTTCCATTTCTGCCCGAGTGTTTGCCGAGGAATCTTCTCTTTCATTTTTTTCTTTCTGTGTAAATTGCGGTAATTCCCAATGAACCAGAAGCTATGGCGATGAGTCCCTGCAAGAATTCAACCGTTACACCGTAAGGATGCAGAAGCACACGCGAAAATCATGTCGGAATCAAAATCAAATACTGCGACCAAAAATGAAAAAAAAAAAACCCTCCTCCACTCGCACATTCGTTGAGTTCTTTCTTTTATATGCATATACGGTTATGCTTTATGCAGGACTAAAACATTTCGTGACGTTGCAAAAATTAACAGTAACAGGACGGCTTTTTTTTTGTTCTCTGGTGCTCTTTCAATTTAAACTCTCTCATCTCGCTCATGGCTTTGTAGGTTTGTTTTCACTTCGACGGCGTTGCGGTTTTTTTTCCTTAGATTTTCATTTTGAGTATGCGGCAGGATTCGTTGTCTCATCAAGGCGGCTGGTACTATTTGCTTTGTAATTTTTAAGGATTTTCCGAAAGATAATTGTCCGCAATTTAGTCATATCCTGTTTGTGAGTTTTATTTTTGTTTGCAACACTTTGACAGATGATGGCAAAGAGAGAAATGACAAAATTAAGTCCCCAAGATGACGACGTTGACGGATATTCTTTACCAAAAAAAAAAAAAAGGAGAACAAATAAACTGCGCATATAAATGTCAAGCAATACATTTCCACCCAATCTCTTGGGGGGATTTGCGCTTCACGGTGTTTTTTTTTTTTTTGTGTTTTCCACCCACCAAGAGTGAGCGCCATTTTTGTCTGAACATCACACAAAGTCGGATGGCACCCAGAGATGTGTGCCATGATAAATGAAGTGACATCCTTCGTATTTACATACCTTAATCCTATCAATTTGTCTGACCACGGGAACTTGAACAGTTGCTTTGTTTCGCATACTTCCTGCCATGTTCGCGCTATCGTTTATTGTGGGGTGGTTTCCGGTGTATATGTTTTTCTTACTCTGAATTGATGGCAGTTGGTCAAGCGACGTTTGGATCAAGTGTTGGTTTTTGTCGGTTGTGGGAGATAGAACAATACCAATTCAAAGGCGTCCTAGAAACTTTGTATATGGCTTTGTAGATATAGGCTTCAGATACGAGCTATTTGTTGTACAGTATTGAACCCACGATGCGTTCGATATTTTTATTTTAAAATTGTACTAAATTGTACTAAATATATCTTCTGCGCTATTTTCAAATACAAATAATAAATACAACTATTAAACAAAAATTTTAAACAAATCTAACGTCGTTTTCGATTTGGCTTTTCAGATTTTGATCTGAGATTTTTTTTATTATTTATTTATTTTTTTATTTATTTATTTATTTCATTATTCTCATATTACAATTAACAAACTTCAAAATAAATAGTAAATATTGCAGCTAAAAATTTCGAGAATAGTTAGTGACATTTTGTATTAATTAACATATTAATAGAGGCAAATGTCACATTATATAAAATTAATTATTGTGGGGTGAACAAATTAAAATAAGAAGAACAATTTTAATATACAAAAATAAAGAAAAATGTATTACTTATAATATAATTTATTTCAAAAACAAACAGTATTACAACAAAAAAAACAAAATATTACACGATGTAGTGCAGCAAAATTTCAATTTCAGTGTGATTAAAGCCAAGAAGCCATTGTTTCACTTTTTTCATAAAAGTAAATAAATTTGCAATGAATCGTATATCTTCAGGAAGGCTATTGAATAATTTACAAATAACCACTTCTAATGAAAAATATATTTAGGACTTTAAAATAAAACAAATGCCTAACCGGGAGGATATCCATGCGTTTAAATAATACCATAGAGTGGGCTAGACGAGACGAATCGCAGATCTTTCGTATAACACACTTCTGAAGTACTATCAGAGGCTGAATTTTATTCAGATAACCACTTCCCCAACAGCTTATACCGTACTGTAATTTCGAATGAAATACCCCATAAACCCCATAATAAATTCTTTTAAGGACATTAAAATTACAGAAATTCTTTAGACGGTAAAAGCAACGAGTTGTGGAGAGCAGATATTCCTTCAAACTTTGAATTTGATTAGCCCAACTCAAATTCCGGTCAGTTATTACACCAAGATACTTAAAATGGCTTACATTTTCAATTTTAAAGCAATTGATATGACAGGGAACACACACATCGAAAGATACATTGGAACATGGAACAGAAAACGAACTATGAAACAGGTTGTACCTTGAACAACTAGAAGCATGGAATATGATATCGATATGCGGATACTCCTGGTTAATAAGACTGAAGAACATAAGTTTTGTTTTATTGCTTACTATTAGCTTATGCTCAGCAAACCAGATTCTTAGTAATTCTACATCATTATTTATATCAGCCACTAGATTTAAGGGATTGACGGAATTGTATGCAATACCAAGATCATCAGCAAAAGCTCTGATCTTTCCTACGAATGGTTGGGTAAATAAAGAATTGACATAAATCTGAAATAAGATAGGTCCAAGAACTGAACCTTGAGGAACGCCAAGATTAATAACCCTAGAGTTACTAAATTTAGTTCCAATCTTCACGATTTGGATTCTGTCTCTCAGGTAGGACATAAGCCAGCTATGTATTGAACCGCGAAAACCCACATTATACAGCTTGTTTAAAAGTGTGCTGTGATTGACCATATCAAACGCTTTTGTTATATCAACAAAGAGCCCAGCACACGATCTTTTTTCATCCAAACCTTTCTGTATGATGCAACAGAAATCTAATAGTGCGTCTTCAGTAGATAGTCCAGCTCTAAATCCGTACTGTATTGGACTAAAAAAATTATTTTTGTTGAGAAAATCCAAAACTCTTTTTTTAATGCATTTCTCAAATACTTTGGAGATCGAAGACAATAATGTTATCGGTCTATAATTCTTTTTGTCATTTCTGTTTCCTTTTTTAAAAAGAGGAATAACAACGCCGTATTTTAAGTCATCCGGAAAGCTACCAGACCGGACACTCATATTAAAGAGATATTCTAAAATATCCACAATATTGTAAGACACATTTTTTAGCAAAGCATTTGAAATAAAATCGCTACCACAGGAGTTAGAGGTATTTAAAGAATGAATGGTCTTTAAAATCTCAGATCCAGAAATTGGTTCAAAAAAGAAGCTATTTCCTACAAAATGATTGTCTGGAAGTCTGGTTTCAGGACAATAACAATTACATACTTTTAGACTATCTCTTTGAATATCCTGTTGTCCAACTGATGCAAAGTACTCAATAAATTCATTAGCTACCTCAGTAGGTTCTGAAATATTAATGTTACCATTTTTTAACGTAATAGTAGTATTTTGCCTGGATATATTTCGATTAATGATATCATTAACCACTTTCCATTCTCGTTTTACATTTCCCTGCGCAGTCCTTATCCGATTATGATAGTAATTATCACGACATTTTCGTACTTCACTGTTTATATTTTGACTCATGCGGTTATAGCGATTTCTTAAGCCAGCATCTCGTGGATGTTTTCGGCATTTTTTGCGCAATTTGTGCCTTTGCCTAATTTTCCTAAGAAGAACATTGGTTATCCAAGGCTTAAGCCTCAATGTTGATTTTCTGGGAACAGTGACGTAGCTTGCAGAGTTAATGTAATTTTGCAATTTTTTTGAGAATATTTTATATGCCTCAGACACGTTTGCGTGAGCATACACCTCTTCCCAATTTTCGAAACGTAGAAAATCGTTTAGCAGTAGATAGTTCGTTTTACACAACTCACAAGTCGCATTGCGTTAATTGACATTTTTACTTTCTAAACCATTCAAAATTAAACCAGTCATACAGTGATCGGATATTTGGAGTTCAAAGTTTATACCAGAGTATGAATTAACAGAAATTCTTAGGAAACGTGCAAATACATGGTCAATGCAGGAACCGGCAAATGGTCTAGTAGCCTCATTTACTAAAGAAGTCAACCCATGCTCTGCCATAAGTGCAAGATACACATCTACTACAGGAAAGCTACTTAGCAAGTCCAAATTAAAATCGCCCAAAATAACAAGGTTATTCGATTTTACATCACATAAAAAAGTTTGAAATTCATTTAAAAACACATAAACAGATTGTGAATTGAACCTGTACACACAAGCGAAAGTGTAATCTTCATTGCATATGTTTAATGAGATTTTTATAATATCTGCACTTACCAAACTATAGCGCATCACGTCACATTCATCCAAATCATACAAATCTCGTACAAAAAAACCAACTCCACCTGCAGAATACGAATCATTCGAAAAAAATTATAGCCAGGTATACTATATTCATCAATCTCATACGAATAAATCCAAATTTCTGATAAGAAAATAATTTCTGGCAAGCTTTCAAATGATTCTAGGTTGCTTACTAATAAATTGAAATTTTGCCGTAAACTTCTAATATTTTGATGAACTATGTAAAAAGATTTTAGATTAAGATTACTGAGAGAAAATAAACAATTTGTAGTTTCAATGGTCATGTTGTTGTTTAAAAGATCAAAACTTTCATTCATATTAAAAGACATTACATACATAAAATTGTCTAAGTCATCAAAGGTTCTTATTACAAAAACATTACCATTTTCAATTTTTCTTATCAGAATATTACAATTCCTAAACCATAAATATTTAATTAAAGCAGTAATTTAAGTTTTTTAGCTGCCATAAAAAGTGCACGAGTGTGTTTAGTAAAACTATCATTTATGAATATATTTCTCTTACTATCACCAGCAAATAAAGAAGAGTTCAGCTTCTTCTTCGCGTTTTGTTTGCTCTTCAGAATCTTCTGTTTAATATTGACCGAATTTCAGATGTCTGCTGCCAAATCGAACATTAAATCCGAATTTTATTGGTTCTTGTTTGTATTCAGTTGGCCGCAATCAATTTTTTTTTTTTCACTTGCACTGGAAGTCTATTTCAACTGATTTTCACACATTTATAATAACGCATTTCAAAGTGATTTAATATAAAAAATCGTTTCCATTCTCGAAAAATTAATAATTCAGTTAAAAAGTTAAAAAAGCAATCCTTCCAACGATAAACAATTCGTAACCGGCAGCTGGGTGTCATACACATTGGTATTAGTGAAAGTATGTGTAAATCTGAGAAGAAATCGAGATTTCACAAAAGTGTCTCATGAAAGAAAAAAGGATTGATTTTTTGGCAAACCGAACATGAAAATCAATCTCGATAAAAGAAAAGGTTGCTGAAAACTACTTGAAAACGCTTTATCACGAAGGCATCTATTTTCGATTTATTTCCGTATGCACTTACGGCAAAACAACTCGACCCGCTGCAGAGTAGGAAAAGATCAGTTCATCTTAGGTTCAATCACTGTCTCTTATCGTTTTACAATTAGAAGCAAATTTCCCATTGAGTTTAATGTTTGTGTCGCTTTGCGCTTTCGTATTCCTCTGTCAGCCGCCGACGGTTGAACTTGACTACAAGAATATTTGTTGTATTGATAAAACCACAAATATTCAACAATATCGTTTAGAAGCGTCAGCATTGTCCATCGTTCATTTTTTGACGTCTTTATTAATTATTTCCAGGCCGGTTTTGAATACACAGACACCCTTCACTGTTACTAGTTGAAGGGTACAAGATTTTTTATATACTGCCTCCTTATTTCGACCACTCAGAAACGCATGCCATTAATTTGAGTAGGGAACAGATCCCGAACCACAAGTTACGTCTGCAATATCTCACCACAAGTTTTTGCACCTCTTTGGTGGGCATCAACAGCAGCAACAGTTCGTCTGATGTTTTAAGTAACTGATTTCTCCGTTTTTAAAAATAAAAGTTATTGAATTTGAAAGGCCGGCACGTGCCAGCTGGAATTATGGCCGCAACAGCATTTACGATCATGCGAACTGTTTTTTATCAACGTTTGGTACCACTACGCGATTTCCATTCAAATAAATGTAGAATACACTCTGCCAATTCTTGTGGTTATTTTTGCCATTAATCACTGTTAAGTGTGAGTTAAAAAGAAAAAAACATCCACTCACTTTGGTTTAGGCCCAGCGTCTTCCAACTGTGCAAAAAAACAAAACTCAATGCAGAGTTTATTGTAATTTGACTGTAATTTTGCTTATATGAATGCAGATGACAGCTGACGTCATGCAAATATAATGCTTTTTTACATTAGTGAACGCAAGAATTGCAGTGCTGCCGCACTTTGACTTTTATGAACTCAGCCATACTATATACACAAGTGACACTAAAATGCCGCAAATGTTGTGCCTTGTGAGCGGTATATTGTGGGAGGTATATTCACTTTGTCATTACATTTGTAACGCCAAGAAGGAGTCACCGGAGACCTCATAAAGTATATATATTCTGAATCAGGATCACATTATGAATCGATTTAGCCTTGTCAGTCTGTCTGTCCGTTGAAAGCACGATAGCGCCCAAAGGAATTTGTTGAAAGGACTTTTATCGTCGTCAGGTTGGTTTTGAAAATGGGCAAAGTCGGTCAAGTATTGCTGGTACTTCTCCAAAGAATATTAAACCACTTTGTTGGAAATTTCCCTTGAACGGGTAACAATAGGTAGAATTGTAATTAGATTACTCAAAAGCTGATTTTTATTATTTTTTGATCTGTACCTAAACCTGTTCAATGTAATTACGTACTACCTCACATGCCTGGAATTTTGCATGACTTGTATGCAGTGCAGGGTATCAAAGCATCGGCCAGGCCGATAATAACACTTTTACTTGCTTTTTTTTTTTTTGTAAATGTATTTTGTCTCAGAATATTTGAAGTCGACAGGATTTCGAATGGATCACTCTGAAACCATTAAAAAGTAAATAGTTCATGTACTGTAAGCCATGCTTCTCAGAACCATTCGTTTTGTGTGTGTTTGTTTTTTTTAAGGGACCTACAATAATTTTTAGCCGATGGGAACGGCTAAGTTGAGTATCTCTTTCTTTACCTACATTAGGAGCGTTAAAAAGTATCGTCTTCAACAGAACGCAGCTTGCATGGGAAATGGAAAGAGTTCTGATGTATTTGTGGGATTTTCGACGTCAAAATGATTTTGTGGGAATTCAATCTTATAAAGTGACTGTCAGGATTTGTTGTTTCACACCGGACCATAAAAGTGATCAAAAGGCTATAATCCTAAAACAAACACTCAGAAAAAAAAAGGATTGTTAACCGAAGAATTGTGAAAATTTAAAAAAAAAAAACTGAAAGCTAAAAGTTCTTGCTTTAACTATTATTTTTGGTAACAAGAACTCGTTTTTAAGTTTTCAAGCATCAAGTATTAAGCGTAAGACTCCATAACTATTTTCTTACATCACTGCCAAAAATTGCATTTCACATCAAAAATTTTGATATTTGGGTTCATTGCGACCGACCAACTGGGACTGCAATGTTTTTTTTTTTTTTTTTCTCAGTGAATTAGAAAATCAAATTTACAAAAGTAATTGATACTGGGAATTTTCGACTTGGTTTATAGGGTTATTCTGAAAAATGCCCCCCAGTTCTGGGTTCCAAGCCATCTATGAAACTTAGGGCTATTTCTCTCTTTTGAAACTAATGGTAGTCAAAGTCCATCCGAATTCGCAGATGAGGTAACTTTGGTGCATTGAAACAGTGTTGTTATATCGTGGGATCTATCCATTTTTGTGAGAATTTCGATATCAGAAAAGCCTTCCATGGGATATAGGGAAAAAGCAGCTTGATCGTGAGAACTTCGGCAATCTAACAAAAAAATATTGAAACTATAGTTTGTTACTGAAATTTTATCAAAAATCGACCCCCTTGTTAATAAACAAATGTGCACAACTTATTTAGCTCGCAAACGTCAGATAGCATACACAAATTTGACGTAACTACTGTGTAACCAATTTATAACTTTTACCCAGCGTTTATTATTACAGGGGCTACTTTTCACCTTGATTATCAACACACTGAATGTTCATAAAAAAACAGCTCATGTAAATTGTCACTTACCAACATTTTCTCGTACCAAAAAAAATTCATAGTTATTTTAACAAACTACGATCTTAATAATAAAGGTAAATTTAATGCTTTAAATATTCTTTCCGCATAACACAAATTTTACATTTAAAAGTTAGATTTTTCCACAAAAAAGCATCGAGGTTCTCGTATAAACGCAAGACTGTAAATTTGAAAATTTGATTTTGATTTTTCTCGAAATCGGTGCGTCCTATTTCAATAAAAATTATTTTTAAGATAACATGGTCATTCCATACTCAGGATTAACAATAAAACATTTTTCAAAATGTTTGTTTTTTTTTGTCACAAATTGAAATTTTTTAAGTTTCAAGATCATATCTAATACTAGAAATAAATTATTTTATATTTTATAACGATTTTGACTTAAATGAATTAAAATTGATGTTTTTTGAAATTACAGCGGCCTTAATTATTTATTCGAATCGCCTACCTCAATTAACAAAACTTATCCTCAAAAACCTTATGTTTGACCTCAGTAAGAATTAAAATGTTAGGTATTGGTTACATCCCTGTACTTGTAGGTACCTTGAAATCAGGGTTGGCAGCACGTAACTTGATACAATCGAGTTCCGTCGATACAATCGAGCTCTGGCAGCACCTAATTTGTCTCAATCGAGGATAATCCACTACCTAGGTAGTAGAAAAACGGAAGTTTTTGAAACCTGAAACATGAAATATTTGCTACAATTTTGTTGGATATAACTTTTTAGAAACCGCTCTAAAGATTTTGAAGCAATATGACAAAAGTATTCTAAGAGAGATCCCATACGTGGTTTTCTCAAAAATATGAAAACCGTATTAAAAATTCTTCTCAAAAATTAGTACGAAAATCCCAATCTAAACGCAAAAAAACATTCAATTTTTCAAAAACGAACTCTCTCTTTTTCGAAAGCGGAGTGAAATGTACTTCTGTCGGATTTAGAATTCCGAGACTTTCGGAAGCTATAAGGGGATTCCACCCCAGACAAACAAACTTCATTGCAACTTAAGTGTTCCTAAACAAGCAACACATACTTCTGTTGCTTGGAGAAACGCGCGTGTGCCGCTAAATTGATGGTATTCAACTCTTAAGAAGCAGTCAGCCTCTTTAAATATTCCATTCTCGTTGGCCATTAAATAAACACATTAAACATTTTAAATATAGCACCCAAATTAAAATTTATTTATTTATGTAATAGACACTTTTGAACTTGAGTTTTGATCCAGGCTATCCAAAACATCCACTCACATGTAACCTAAAGATTTAACAAAAACTGTTAACCGTCCCTAGATTGATTAAACATTTGGCTGGTCTAGAACCACCACTTACATGGGTAATTTCCCTGCTGATTGGGACCGTTCCAGCTGCCACCGTTTGACATGCCATTCGCCGAAGGATAGCTTTCGATACCCGTGGGCGGCTGAAGATGCATATCATTCGCATACCCCTGGTAGGCATTCATCGACATGCTGTATGGGGTTAGCCCAGACTGCTGTTGAAATCCAGCGTCCCAATTTTGAATTTTTTCATTCGGTCCCATCGTCATGTTGGAGAAATTCATAGGATACGAGGAAGGGCCACCGTTGAACGAGTATTGATTCAGACTGCCCGATTTGCTTCTGCACATGGTTCGAGAGCAGTTGTCCTGAAGTCCGTTTCTTCTCGAGCATCGACAGTCATTGGGGAACATTCGACTCGGGCTTAGTTCAAAGTTCTGGTTATTGCACGCGTTTTGCTGGAAATAAATTGTCCAATTTAGAAGGCAGGTCTTGAGCTGCGACACACTTATCAAGGTAGCTTAACTCACCTTGATAAGAATGGTCGCAATGTGTCGAATTTAGGAAGTCTGGAAATGTGATGGAGCAGGAAATCAAATGATTGACTGTGTCTTTTGTCATTTGTAATCACTGTCAGGTGGACAAGAAAGATCGAAGCCGAAATTCATTAAGTTCTCTAGCTTACCTCATATGATCCGGACGTGAGGTCGCACTCGGCTCCGTAGGGCATGGAAGGATCACACATTTTGTACAAACGGAATTAAAGGAAAAGCTTGTTCTTGAAAGACACAACCGTTGTAAATGGTGGAAGTTCTCACGTCTACGAGGGCTTACCGATTTTTTAAAGGATTATTAGAAATTTTCTTTTCACTAAAATTTTGATTTTTCAATGTTGCTTGAGAGGCGCACAAAAATTTAATAAGAATTTTAGAAGTTTCAATTTTGGGATTTATTTTTTTTAGAGGTATCCAGTATCCAAAGTGAACTCAGATCTGGGTATACGGAAGTTGTTTGAGGGTAAGTTTGTCGGCTTGTAAGGTTTGAGATGAAAAGGCTTCTAGAGCATTGTTCGGCTTGATATACCATATACGTCCAGTCGTCCAACCTTTTAAGCGTACAATAAAAAGTGCACAACAATATGGATTATAAGAAAGACACTTTTGTCTCGCAAACTTCTTGTTTGTGCTTAGGTACATTTTACTTTAAAATTGAGGGCGACGCAAAGCAATGTTGATATATTTAATGCAACCTACCGTTTCCCTCTCTAAGATTTCTTAATGACTTGGAATTGCATGTGATGTCGAAATTGCTTAAGAACATTTCGTAAACTTGTGTGCAGAGAGATGATAGCGAGTCATATAATAAAAACAGCCATCTTTGTATTTGTATCCCCTGAGACTCTCATATGAACTCGCCGGCGAACGAAATCCTCTTCTGCGGAACTCGAAGCCATTGACAAACCATACTGAGACCCCCAAGGCCCCAACTCACAATGCTCTTGCCGCTGGCCCCCTAATTTTTTTTCAAATTCGCCATTTTGTTTTCCTATCGGTGTTACGTCAATTAAGAATCCGTGTGACATTTAAAAACATACAAAAATAAATGCGACAACCGTGGGAAATGTGAAAGAGTTCGGGAATACCACATTTTTACATAACTGAATGTTAGTTGTTATAAATTGTTAAAATGCGAATAATTTGATTTGTTTGGTCAATGAAACTACCTGAAGGAGATGTACTAGAAATCTAATAGGTCAAACATGGCTGCGTATTTTCCGCTTTTGGATATCATTATCTTCGATTTCGTGTGTCAAGTTTTTCTTAAATAATGAAGAAAATTTGCTCAAAATGTTTTTATTTTCCCTCAACCAATCTACATTGTTCGTTTTGCATAAATATTTTAAGCAAATGTTCACTTATTCCTAAAAAAAAAAACATTATTCACACGTAACGTAAAAAAACGAACAAACGGATAAAATTCTATGAACGCTGGCAGCAACTTTGCCCAAAGCGGAAGTGGCATATGCAAGGTGCGAGTGTGTTGGTGAGCCGGAATTTTTGAAGTTACGTGACATTTCTCAATACGAATTTTTTTCAAGCGACATTTTGAAAGCCATCGTTATAAAAATATCAACATGCAGAGCTTTCCCATAAAACCTAACACGTAAACAAGATGGCCGACCAGTATTTAGCATCCCTTTAATCTTCCGTGTTAGGAATGTGTGACCGTGTAAATGAAACATTAATACGCCTACTTAAATTCTGTAGAGATTTTTCGTACAGCGGCTAACAAATTTAGCTTGAACTGCGTACTGCTTGGCTTAACGGCTTTGCTTAAATTTGTCTTTGGAGACATTTTTGAACGGGGGCTTAATTTAAGCGCGAGCAGCATACTATGCTTTATAGTTTACTTAAAAACGGCAATAACGATTTTGACCAAAATGCAAGCTTAGAGTAAAATTGATGCTTTCAAAGTTATTGCGTCCTTAATTTTCAATTCGAATCACCAAAAACGCTAATTTTAAAAACTGCTCATATCTCGAAATGTTCGATTTCGATCAAACTTTAAAAACCAAGTAATGCTTACATCTCGAACAATAACTTGTACTCGGTTTTCAGCTAAATAGTTAAGCAATAGTATTTTTCAATCTAAACATTGCAATATTTGGTACTGTTTTGTCTGCCAAATATTCCAAAAACCGCTCTAACGCTCTAAAAATGCAATAAAAGCTACCTACGCAAAACTTTTTTCAACCTTGATTATTGCAACCATTTCATTTGCACCCCCACACACGTCCATCGGCATATTCGGTTTATAACTGCTAATATGCAAACTCAAAAACAAATCCTAGAAAACTAGCATATAAATCTACCTATGTAGATATCGGTCTAACACGAACCCTACTTCCAATAATAGACACCCTAACCCAGCGTTATTAATACATTCCAGTTAAAATAACAAAACATGCCCTAACACATCAGAAAACAGAAACTCCTGCTACACTTTGCCTTGTACTCAAAAATCTTGTAAAGTGTATGAGCCAGGGATGATAAATGAATGGTGTGGACTGTAAGCAAATCTTAGTTCCGATTGTATTTTGTATTCGGGCTCAATTGTATTTTTTATTTCCGTATAGGAGACATTTTTTTTCGTACAAAATTTCGATAACTTGGATATGTTCGTTAATTTTATGTAATATTGCGCGATTCCGCCCGTCAGCTTCTGAGACCTACACCTAGGCGGATTTGTTTCAAACTTCGTTTTTAGAGTTTGTGGGCTTAAATTTCGGAGCCTATTCTTTTTTGCAAAGAAATTTCAAAATTTGGATTTTTCTCGCGCTTTGTGAACAAAAATGTATTTTAAAGGTAATTATGGCCAACTTAACTAATTTTATCCAAAATGCATGAACAATTCAATTTTTTAAAATGATACCGTCTCTCGTTTTGCACACGAATTTCACGATAACAATAACAATTTGATTTTGAACTTATTTATCTGCATAATAACGACCTTTCATGATCGCCATTCAATTACAATTATGTACTTTAGAAACATTTCCGAAAGGATTAAAAATTAATTTCACTCAAAAATCTTGTAAGATGCAAAAGTTACATAAATATTTACTCGTTTATCGCTATCATTATACAGAGAACCTGTAAAACACTCTAACCGAAACTTCAGAATATTGGATAAAAGCACTAATACATACACATATAAAAAAAGGTTTATTAAATATGCATTGGCCCTTAGGAACAGAAAAAAAAAAAAGAATCTAAAGTCCTCCACCAGCATTTCATAGAAATGAAATAAATTTAACAAAAGAAAACTTCTGCTTGCTATTGTGACTCAATTTTGTTGTTCAGAGAGGCGATCTTCAACCTTCAAGTTGTCGTTGATGTGAACCATATGAACAAAAATTGTTATAATTTGCAATGAGAAATTTGAGTGATTTGTGTAACTTTTAGTTGTTAATACAACCCTACCGCTATTCGACTGCCCTAATTAACCGTAAATGCCGTAAATGCACATAGAGTGGCAAG
Organism: Cheilosia variabilis; assembly: GCA_951230905.1. Taxonomy (NCBI): domain Eukaryota; kingdom Metazoa; phylum Arthropoda; class Insecta; order Diptera; family Syrphidae; genus Cheilosia; species Cheilosia variabilis. The sequence continues at coordinate 50,908,437 of OX579679.1, forward strand.
CCCTAAGTTCCCGCAGTAAATATTAATTTACTTTACTAATTTGTAACTTGGATTTTACGGATGCCACTTTAGATTTGACCTACGTGGTTTCCGAATTTTTGGTACATATTTCATATTTTGAGCTGAAATTTCCGATTTCTGCTGCTAAATCAAACATTAAATCCGAATTTTATTGGTTGTCGTGTGTTTAAAGTTGGCGACTAAAAAACACTTTTTGTTTACTTGCACTGTTATAAATCCATTGTAATTGAAACTGTTTTCCATACGCGTAATTGTTATAAGTGGAAATAAATCATGTAGGTACATAACATTCAAAACTCCAATCTAACTATTTCCTAACTTGAAACCAAATTGAATACTTTATTTCTTATAATTTAGACTTTGAGTTGATTTTCGTTTCCAAAAGTCCTATTTAAAATATATATTTATTGCTTACGGCCAATGAGTATAATTAAAAATTCAAAATAAAAAATACTCTTTGAATGCAACTTTTTCGGGGCGATTGTATTGTGTATTTTTCCAAAGTCCGTTGTAACTAAAATGTCACGATTGTAACATATTTATCAACCCTGGTATGAGCTTATAAAATAGTAACGTAGACGCTTTTAGATTTTTAACCACAACTTGGGACAATTGTCTGCTTCTGACAGCCTCAACTTATAAAAAGTCACATTCTTATTTGTATTTATTTATGTACTGCCTATCAGATGAATAACCCAAAAGTGAATTTTATTTAACACTACTTATTCCTTCTCCTATATCCTATTCACCGTTTCTTTTATCTAGCATCGGTTCTCAGGTTTTTACCTACCTACTCAATAAAATAAGAAAACAACCAGCGGTACGCCTCTGGACATTTAAAAAAAAAAATTGTTTTGCAAGGTGAAAAACGAGACAAGTATTAAAATTTCAGTGCCAACAAAGAAAATTTCAACTGACTTTGCTTATGAAAATAACAAGAAAATGGCTGAGTGGCTCAACAAATAACAGGAGCTTTTTAAAACAAAATACAAATTGGTTACAAGGTGAAACTAATTCCTCAACGACTTCTATACTTTCGCGGTTCGCCCAAAACATATTTACGATACCAATCGAGCTAAGTAAGCCTTTGCTAGATTTATTTTTTATTTGCTAATGGCTCGGTAATAGTTCCGGTTGATTTGTATAATCAGAAATGATATTCGTCAGCAATTTGGCTTTATTTGTTTGCGAGCGTTTTCCACTAGTTATCGATTTGACTTGATACTATGAAGTTGGAAGTGTTCGAAACGTGCTTTTTTTATTTTCTATACCAGCTATGCACATTTCTGGGCTTACTTGACTTCGTATTTGATAGGACCGCACATCGCTTTGGGCACATCAAGCTCAGTATGGAACGTTTGAAACGTGTAGGATTTTTCTTAAAACTGTATATTGACGTTTTATTGGCAGGCTTATCGATCTACAAGTTGCTATTTGAGAGTAGCTACTTTTTGTTTGATATCTTTCATTCCATCTACTTGTACCATAAATTCTGTACGCAACGCAGACAAACGGTGAATTTTCTAAATAAAATCCATCGCATCGTGCGACAAACTGGAAAATTATCCCGAAAAGTAATTCTGCTTTCGGGTAGTGTTTACTTGTCCTTGCTTTGGAAGGTGCTGACTGTAGTGAGAATCAGTTTTTTCGCGTTATATGCCAATGCTTATGATAGAAATGTATATATAGGTAGTGTCTATATGTTCTACACTATGGCTCCCATATATGTAGGCACAACGATATTTCTTGTGCAGCTTTGGTATATTTTGTGCGATATTTACTGCACTAAACGATCATCTGGATGATGTGCTACTGCAGCTTGAAGTTCGCCGCATTCTAGCTTGGAGGGACTACCAAGGTTTTTTAAAGTGGCGAAGGGAACTCGGGAGAACAATTTCGGTTTACAAAAAAGGCCTAAAATTAACTACCACATACAACAAGCTGAATATTTGGGATGTGCCTTTCGTTGCGTTATTCAGTATTGTTTATTTGGCACTAGTCAAAATCGGATGCTGAAAATCCTACTTTACTTTGCTTTGCCGAGATCGAAGCTCAAAAAAACACGCCTTATCACAAAATGTATATAAAACGCATATTATGAACTAGGAAACAGCAATTGTTCGTTTATGAACACAAAAAAAATTATTTAATTGTAATAATAATTGCAAGTCGCATTCCATTTTGGAAAAAGAATTTGTATGATTTCTATGCGAAACAATACAAACTTGCATGTCGTCCGGCAGATTAAATGAATTCGATTTGTCTCGCAGTATTTCTCGATTCAATTTGACCGATTTCTCCTTCAAAAATACATATAAAGCCATATTTACTCATAAAAGCAAGAGAAAAAATGTACACTCTGACAGCTAAAACTTTAAACAGCTAATTTCGAAAATCAAGTTCATCCAGTGAAATCATTCGATAATGAACTCCGTTTCCATTCATTCGAGTGAGAGTTTTAAATTCGAGGAATACTCGATTCGATCGAATCTCAGAATTAGCGTGATTAAGTTTATAAAATATGCAATTCCAACTTATTTTATAGATGCTGCATTTTACGATAATATAGCTGTTTTTTTGAGCTTCGATCTCAGCAAAGCAAAGTAAAGTAGGATTTTCATCATGCAATTACAACAACTACGCTCTACTTGACACTTCGAGACTCGGTTGCTGTTGTTGTAATCGCATGCTGTAATCGCATGCTGTAATCCTACTTTACTTTGCATTGCTGAGATCGAAGCTCAAAAAAACACACCTAATGTCAAAATGACATTTTTTAAACTTTTTGTAAGAAAACCGGTCACGTACTTCTCTTAAAATTGAGAGATTTCTCTCTCGATTTTTGATATTTGGCATTTTTCATTTTTCTATGCTGAAAGTACATGAACGAACCTAACCCTTTGTATCGCCATGTTGCAGAAATGCAACATACTGCAAAAATATCTCTCAAATTAATAGATATCATTTAAGAGAGTCAATTAAGAGTTGTCGCATATCTTCTACTCTTCTTTCCATGAAATATGTACTCATGATTGACAGAAAGTTATTTTATAGGGGGGTTTTCCCCTTTTGTGTAGTTCATTCCATTCAGCCACCAAACGAGTGAGGTTTGCAACTTTATAATTTTTTTTATATAACTAAAAATAGTGTTTGTGGTAATTAAAGTGATTTACTAACCTATGGACTATGCTACAACAAAACTAATAATTGCTTTAGAAACTTTCTTTAGAGTAAAATAAAGCCTCTATAACACAATGTTGCAGATATGCAACAAATCGTTTTTTATAAATAAAATACAAAAAAAAACAAAATAATTGCGTTTTCATTTATACGATTATTATATGTACAACCAACGAAATCTGAAAATATTTTTTTTTAAATTTGAACACCTTGCGATACAAAGGGCTAATGCATCGAACAATAATACATAGAAAAAATTGTGAGCCGTCACGGGACGCCTGGCAGATGTCAAACATCGAAATTATTTTGTACAAGTAATATGCATAAAAGAACAGATTACGACAGGAACTAAATATGGCATAATGAAAAAAATAAACAAGCTTATTTTGAAATTCGTTTTCTTTCGAAAGTGTGTCGAACTTGAAGAATCTGTGTTTTGACATTCGAACAGATAGCAAGTTCATTCTATCGTAATTTTTTAACAAAATCAGTCTACAGCCATATAAATTCTGTTTTGTTTTCCTACAAGTTTTTCAGCTGTCACTTGGTTTTTTCTTCTTCTTATTTGACACTGACGTTGTCGCGAACTACCCTTTTGAAAGGTAGTGTGAACAGAATTGAGTTAAATAAATAACAGCAAAAACTTGAGCTTTAATATAACATATACCTTCTTTTTTGCATTCTTTACTTGAACAATATGGGTTCGCAATTTAATAACGAAATTTTAAAATCTATTTTAGATAAGCTCATAGCTCATATTTAAATTTCCGAGCTTAGAGTGTCGAAATATTACTAATAACACATTTTACATAATATTCGTACACCTGGTCCCGTTTGAGATAAGACTTCTACTTAACATTTTTGTAGATCTTAGCATATATTTCTCAATAAGTAGTTAATATTTTAAATATATATATAGTTTTAATAAAACATAGAAAAAAGAGCCTTAATAAAAAAACAAAAGAATGTTCAAACTATATAAAATAATAATTTGAAACAGTTGATTTCGAAAGCTAAATTAATTTGAATTCACTTTATGACATTCTCGATAGTGAATATTATTCGTTCGAATCTCAAAATACACAAAGTTCATTCGAACGAATAGAGACATTCGTTAGAATTGACTATTCGTTCGAATCTCAAAATAAGCACGAAAATATTATACGAATTTTTTTCCAGAAAATGATGACTGTTTATTTAAAAAACATTTATTTTCATTAAATACAAAAATTAAAAGTTCAAAAATGTATTTCAAATTGCGACAACTCAATTCTTTTAATCAGTGACTTCAGTACGGTGACAATTGGTCGATGATAACTGAAGTATGTTACAAAAGTATTGGACATAACATTAGGTCCATTCGCGTACTTTCACGAGCCAAGCACTAAAAATCTGTCAAATTCGAAAAATTGAGCGAAACTCTCTCAGAAAGCTGAAAATATACTCCAAAGTCCGTGGATACACTTCGAGCTACTTTGAGCCTTGAAATCTAATCCATATCACGAATATATTTATAACTTACCTTTTTGAAACATATGAAACGTTCTAGGAGAACTTACGACCACCACCGAATTTTCTTTATTTTCAGATATTTTATTTTTGTGTACAATTGATTTTTAAAACGGATTTTGAATTTGTTTCCTGTCAATTTTGCGCATTTGACATTTTTATCAGTACTTGCCGGTTGAAATTCTCTGAGCTGTTTCGAGCCAAGAGAGGAACTGCTCGTTACTCGTTATTTTGCTAATTTTCTCTTTTTCTGTCGTTTTTGATGAGTTCGTGTATAGACTTTGTGCGATTGCGATCGATTTATATCGAACAAACTAAATGTTTGTTAATGTAACAATCGTACGGGCCGTTTTTAGAGATGTTAATCTCACCTACTTAAGCTCAACTAATAATTTCGGTTGAAATTGTTAGAGCCGTTTTCGAACATTTGAACTGGTATGAACATTTTATATGGGAAGTACCATTAATATTGAGGTAACCGTGCAAAAAAAAAATACCTGGCAAAGTTATTTAACGTTCGTAAACGTAATTTTCGTGTCGTCTGCTGTGCAGCCAGGCAGATATAGTTGCAAAACACTGAAAAGGCTGCTTCGGAACGTTTGTCGGCAGCATCGTAGTATGGAAGTGTATGTACGTTAAGATGGTCCAACGCATCAAGACCGCTTAAAGATGCGCTTTCAAAAACACGTTCGAAATAGGTCAAAAGCAGCATTAAAAGAAATACTTTTTTGAATGGCTTCAATAATCCCCTCAACTCAGTGTCAGGCTTTAAGCTTTGTCATGTCGAAGTGCTTTCTCCATTGTTTATCTTTCCGTTCGTAGGTAGATACCTACTTACCAAATTGTTCACGAAGGCGGGTTGCACTTGTGTAGTATTATTTTAAGTCGCCTGGTTTGATTGTGGACTTATGCATTTCTCAAAGCCAACTTTGGAATGTTATTGAATGGACCGAGATGTTTGGGGAGACAGTTTTATTTTTTAAATAGGAGCCACTTTAAACTTCAAAAGCCTGTAAGCCTACAGCCAGTGGAAGGATGGTTATGTTCAAGTACAGAACCTTATTCTTGACCCTTATGATTTTGCCCCTGCGAAGACGCCGAAAATTATGCGAAAGAAAGCTTGTCACACATAATTTTTTGTCTTGCGTCGATCATGGCAAGTGGCTTAGGTTAGGCTGAGTGGGGCTGTGAGATCGTCACAAAAGACCAGGCACCAATACGGGCCCATCCCCATCCCCAGGGTGGCAAGTAGCTCAGTCTACTCGAATGTACTTGCAAACGAATGAAATCAAACACTTCTGCCGATTTATAAAATATAAAACGAACAGGCCTTGACTTTTGTTGTCAAACGAAAATTAATAAACAAAAACTACGACAGACAAAAGTCAACAAAAAAAAAAGCTACACAACAAACAAAAAGCAAAACCAAGAAAAACGAGAACAATTGCAATGGAAACCACAAGCAGCAACGAGAAAACAATCAGCAACAAGACAACAATCAGCTTGAAAAATATACCGGTGCCAATCATGATCCGAAGATACACCATCACGATCAAGAAGGGGCTCGAAATGATCGCTGCAAAAAATAGAAATTCGACAGACGACCCGCAGCCACTAGCCACAAGACCGAACAAACGGTTGTGCTACAGCTTGAACATGCAGGTCAGTGGTACGAAATACGGAGTTGCAACACCAGCTGGCTCCAAAGTAGTAAGTCCATACCAAACAAACAATAATTAACCATTCTTATATTTTGCGCTCTAGGTGGCCAAATTGGCTAAGAAATATTTTGGTTTGACCAGGGACCTCACTAAGTCCACTGGGCTCGTAGAGATAGCCTTCACATTCGTATTTGGGGTGATAGGTAAGTTCTGTGAATCGCTCTGAATACTAGAATATAATAAAATAATTTCTTACAGGCTCTACCGTTGGCAGCCATATTGGCGCGAGCCTGCTGCCAGACGTAGGCAACGTCTGTGGGGCCTTAGTC
>OX579679.1:50920136-50930136 GCA_951230905.1 Cheilosia variabilis
CGTACCACTGACCTGCATGTTCAAGCTGTAGCACAACCGTTTGTTCGGTCTTGTGGCTAGTGGCTGCGGGTCGTCTGTCGAATTTCTATTTTTTGCAGCGATCATTTCGAGCCCCTTCTTGATCGTGATGGTGTATCTTCGGATCATGATTGGCACCGGTATATTTTTCAAGCTGATTGTTGTCTTGTTGCTGATTGTTTTCTCGTTGCTGCTTGTGCTTTCCATTGCAATTGTTCTCGTTTTTCTTGGTTTTGCTTTTTGTTTGTTGTGTAGCTTTTTTTTTTTGTGTTGACTTTTGTCTGTCGTAGTTTTTGTTTATTAATTTTCGTTTGACAACAAAAGTCAAGGCCTGTTCGTTTTATGTTTTATAAATCGGCAGAAGTGTTTGATTTCATTCGTTTGCAAGTACATTCGAGTAGACTGAGCTACTTGCCACCCTGGGGATGGGGATGGGCCCGTATTGGTGCCTGGTCTTTTGTGACGATCTCACAGCCCCACTCAGCCTAACCTAAGCCACTTGCCATGATCGACGCAAGACAAAAAATTATGTGTGACAAGCTTTCTTTCGCATAATTTTCGGCGTCTTCGCAGGGGCAAAATCATAAGGGTCAAGAATAAGGTTCTGTACTTGAACATAACCATCCTTCCACTGGCTGTAGGCTTACAGGCTTTTGAAGTTTAAAGTGGCTCCTATTTAAAAAATAAAACTGTCTCCCCAAACATCTCGGTCCATTCAATAACATTCCAAAGATGGCTTTGAGAAATGCATAAGTCCACAATCAAACCAGGCGACTTAAAATAATACTACACAAGTGCAACCCGCCTTCGTGAACAATTTGGTAAGTAGGTATCTACCTACGAACGGAAAGATAAACAATGGAGAAAGCACTTCGACATGACAAAGCTTAAAGCCTGACACTGAGTTGAGGGGATTATTGAAGCCATTCAAAAAAGTATTTCTTTTAATGCTGTTTCGCACGTCGCGTTTTGTAGCAGCTTTTGACCTATTTCGAACGTGTTTTTGAAAGCGCATCTTTAAGCGGTCTTGATGCGTTGGACGTTGGACCATCTTAACGTACATACACTTCCATACTACGATGCTGCCGACAAACGTTCCGAAGCAGCCTTTTCAGTGTTTGTGACGACACGAAAATTACGTTAACGAACATCTGACCTTGGCAGAACTGCATTACCGAACACATGCTGATGCAGTTTTGCTATGATGACGTTCCCGAACACATGACTTTGCCAACTTGCGTTTTCGAACATGCTGCAAAAGCAATCTGATGCAGATGACACTTCCGAAAACACCCATTATCTACATTTAAAAGAAAAACTAACTAAATTGGTTGTAAAATACGAGCAATAGAGGGAAACTTACGCATTTTGGTAATAAATATCGGTTACTTGAATCTGCAAGGCTAACGAAAAAAACGTATCACATGTCAAGAGTAATGATACAAATAAATAAGACTGCTATAAGAGATTTCTTGCATTTAAAGAGTGAACAAAAATGTTGGCTTGCAATTGCAGCGTTAAAAAAGCACTGAAATAACGCCCAAGCGCTAAAATGAAATTCTGGGCACTAAAAGTAACGCCGAAAGCACTCCTTTGGTATAACGCTGATTGTCTTAACAGAGTCTAGTCAATAACTTAATTTTGGGTTAAGTGGCTCCTATGTGCCTGGCATTGGATGTAAGCGTTCAGATTTTTATACTTCCCACTCCGAAATTGATGGAGGATGAAATGTCCGACATATATTTGAGTTTGCCTGGACACCCAACTGTTTCGTCGATGAATTGCACGGGTCTGAGTTTCACCAAATTTGTTGGTTATGTTTAGGATTCCAAGCAGTTCGTAGGAGACCCTCAACTAACCCACGCCCACATCAAAACAAACGTCATTCTTAACCACAATTTTACTTTATTCGAAATCAAAATGTTTTGTACGCCCAAAATCGATGATTGAATCAAGCCCCTGCAGGTTCTTCTAGTCGGCTATCCCTAAAAGTAAATCGGTTGCTATAAGTGGGGTTACACGACTGTCCAAAAATACTTACTCGATTGCATTAGCACTTGGCGGGACATTTATTCGGAGCAGCAGATACTTGTGCGCAGCCAGTGGGCTTAGGATGACTAGTTGCGGCTGACTCCTTGCATCGCATTCGTTTCAGATTCTTTCCCATGCTCATGTAGGCGTACTTGAGGGGAAAAGAGGAAGGACAGCAGTTGGGAACGGGCAGGCACATACAACCCGGCTTGCCTTGGCACAGGGAACGTGGGCACTGGTCTTGAAGGCCGTTTCTCTTCCAACAGCCGCAATTAGTGTACATAACACCGGCTCTCAGTTCTCGACTGCTGCAGGTCTTTGGCTGAAAGTAAACCAAAAACGCAGTTGTTAAGAGCTGACAGAAACAAGGATGCATTATCAAGGTCAGCTTACCTTGATAAGCATCGTTTACTAGCACGCCATATATGGTGCACCAGGTACACACGGTACACAGGGACCCATTGGCCCACAAGGCCCGCATGGTGCACACAGAGAGGACGGACCACACTTGGCAACAACTGGCCCACTGGGCATAGGAAGACCACAAGGACCAGGTCCACAGGGGCCACAAGCTCCGGGGCCATAGGGACCACAGGGTCCACATGGAGAGCGCGGACCAGCCGGTGGATATGGTCCGCACGATGCAGGCCCACACGGCTCGCAAATTGGGTACTGCCCACCCGTGAAACACGGCAGTGGGCCACAACCAGCAATCGGAGTCGGCGGGCACGGTTGGCTGGGCTTGTATCGAATCGGTCCGTTCTGATAGCAGCAGTACTCGCGAGGCGGAGGAATGTCGACCACCTGCGGCTTTGGCTGACACAGAAACGTCTGGCAGACTTCACGAGGCTCACATACACGCTTAGGATAGCACACGACATACGGATCGGGAATCATGGACGGATAGTAGATAACCCTCGGCTCGCGTATCATCTGCGAGACCCAAGTCAGTTTGGGCACTTTTATAACTCGCGTCACGTCCACCACCTTGGGTATGGTTATCTGACGACACCGATTCACGACCATCGGCTCTGGTACAATTTTCTGATTGAAGACGACCTTCTTTTTGCAGATGAGGCGAGGTGGCTGCTGTATTGTCACACATTTGGGCAATGGAGGCGGCGGCCTTGGGGCACACTGCGGCAGCGCTTCCAGTTCGGCTCCCGAATAACATTGTGGCGACGGCTGTTGAAGGAAAAAATATGGCTAAGGGGTGGCACAGAGTCTCGGGGAACTCACCTCGTATGGTCCCGTACAGGGATCGCATGGAGCGGCGCATGGAATGCAAGGATCGCACATTATTGTCCGCTGAAAAAGGTGCAGCCAGTTAGGAATGGTGATGGTACAAGTGTGGACAACTTACTTAATTTTTATTGAATTTTATTTTTCCTACAAAGAATTTTCTTTCGAGTGTGAGCCAAACGAATTTAAAATGAAATACTTTAAATTTTCGCTTAAATATATTTTTTCCAGTTGATTTGGACGGAGAACTAGATAGGCTCGGGTGGGAGTGGATAGCTGAAGGTTGTTTATTTCTGTTTCGAGGGCATTGCTTGTCTTTTAGATCCATTCATGTAACTTGCTAGGGCTCAGCGGGACTTAGTTGGTTTAAAAGATGTCTTAAAAATGGATAGAGGGTACTTAACGACCTTTTCTGTTAAGGTTGCGGTATATATTTTTACCTCCACTTGTCTAGATCATAGCTTAGATCATCATTCATCTGATTCGCGTAGCCTAGAAAGGAACTTCGACATAGAAGGTCTTTTGCGTCAAAGACGAATGTATTGCCACCCTCCTTTATTAAGTTGATGACAAGCAGAGGAGTTTCGAATTTCGTCCAGAACCAGGAACTCATTATGTTTCCAGCTTCTGAGAGATTTTTTTGATTTAAGATTGAAGAGTCATGCGGAAAAGTTAAGCCGTTCATGTCCTGCAAAGTGTGGGTTGTCAAATCCCTTCTAGTTAATTCCTAGGACTCTTCCTAATTTAGTTCGATTTCATCGACAGTTTGCTGAAATTTGAAAAGCTGTCAGTTGCATTGAGCTGAGGACATTCATGTAGCTTTTTAAATGTCCGCATGTCGACGCCTTAAATACCAGAGTCGTAGATATGGCTAGCGCATTCTTGAATGGCGGCAAGGCCCTACCTATGACCCGCTTGGGTTTTTCCTCTTCACATTGAGACGTTGGGTCCTTTTTCACTAGCTCTTATACACTTTACAACCACACATATGTACGTCCAATTAACCTTTACAGTGGATAATAAATAAGTACACAACAATAGAGACTATAATAAAGACACTTTTGTCTCGCCTTTTTAAACCTCTTAGTAGCAAACTTCATGCTTGTGCTTAGGTGCATTTTACTTTAAAATTGAGGGCGACACAAAGCAATGTTGATATATTTTATTCAACCTACCGTCTCCCTCTATAATGACTTTGAATTGCATGTGATATCGAAATTGCTTAAATCATTTCATAGACTTGTGTGCAAAGATATGACAACGAGTCATATAATAAAAACAGGCATCTTTGGATTTGTATCCCCTGAACTCGCCGGCGGAACCCAAAGCGAACGCAATAAAATATCGCCGTGCTGAGTTGTGACGTCCACGGTTTGTGCTTTTTTCGGCAATAGTAATAGAGTAGCAATTGAAGCGTCAATTAAGCATTCTCATTGGTTAAGTGACATTTTTGAAACTTTTGATGTTTTTTATCCGATAGAGGTGTTATGAGACAACTTTAATTTTGCTCTATTCGCCGATGCTCTATGTACTTTATATAGGAGTTGGATATGGTTAAAGGTGGTAAATACACAAATTTTTTCAGATTTCGTAGCGTAAAAAAGTAAATAAAGGCGTAGAACTTGTAGAAAAATACCACTTATTATAACATTTCGACGGCGCCGTGCAAGAACATACTAAGTGGATCTATGTTATTTTTCAGGAGAGACGTTTGAAATTTGTTTAATAAAAGATTACTGATCGCTTTAGGTGTTATCCTAATTGCAATTTTAGCTCTGTTTTCAAGGTTTTTAGTTATTTGCATGAAAAAAAATTTCAAAATAAAAGCACGATATGGGGACTCTGAAGGTACACATAAAAAAAAACTATACAAAGTGCACTTAGGTTGTTTTTGCATGGAGTCACGTTGTCTGAAATAATATTTCCTTTATTTACTTTTATTTCGTATTAACGAACTCAACTGCTCTTATATGGAGATTTATAAGCAAACAAACGTTTTTTAATCGAAACCTTAAATTTGTCACTTAACACCTTCTCATTCTGAACGCTTCAATTGTCTTAAGGCTTTAGCGTGGTATGCAACTATGTCCACATTGACCACTACGTCATTGACAAAATGTCAACCCATTCACTAAATGGTATATTTCACTTTCACCCAATATTACTCGTCAGTTTTACTTCCTAATAGCCTGATAATAGCTTCAGCCTTCAGCTAATTTGCGCAATCAGGAAAGGTATTTGTCAAAAGGTCGCTTCCGAGAAAAAACAAACATCGATTGCCTTATGTGACGTTCCATTCAGTAGCAACCTAACCTGCAAACCAAGTCCACTTGATACAACGAAGTTGGCAGTTATCGAAACTGTAATTTCTTTCAACTTGTACCAATCTAGTGCGTTTCGGACTTTATTGCAGGCGGCCTTTTGGGCATATAAAGCTCCGTGCGAACCTTTTCAAAGGGAAAGGGATATCGAGGGTGTTTTTGTCGATTTTTCTGTGATATTGTTGCAATTGCTGAGATCGAGGAAAGCAGATTTCACCTCATATTAAGTGATGATCAATCGGGTTGGCAATAACCGTCGGTTTTATGTTTTTTCTCCAAATGAATGAGTGATACGTTACATAGTTCGCTATTTGCGTTTTGGTCAATAATATCTGTACAAAAATGGGATTGTTTTATAACTTATTTGTTCATTTATTAATTTTTACTGCCGACGTGAATATGTTTTCAAAGAATTATATAATTTTATCACTCAGTGCGCGTTACTTATTTACAGCCATTTATTTGTGTCACCCTGCAGCATAACCTGTTCTAAATAATAAAAACCCTTGAAGAGAACAAACTAAAGCTGTGCCGCATATTTCGTATATTCTTTGTATAAATTAAATTGCATATACAGTCGAAATTCGAGTTATCAAGTAAAATACAAAATTTATATAAAGATGTACACATGTAATTATTTGCGAATATATAAGACAAAAAAGGTATAGGAAAGGATCTTCAACTCTGTGTTTTATTTTGTCTTCCTTATATTTTTGAAAAATTCAAACCAATATACCAACCTAGTTAATTACGTGTTCTAACCCCTACTAACAAGAAGTTGGACAATTCTTACTCACTCATACGAAAAGCACTATTTTCTACACGGTAGGTATGTATACTTGGTCATAGGAACATACAAATACAGTGCCGAAAGCGATTCATTATAAAACGAACTTGTAAAAACACGCAGAATTCGGGAATTCCCCCCCAGAATTCGACTTATCGAAGGTGACGCCAAATTGTCTCTTCGAGTTATCGAATAAAAATTACATATAAATTTTAGTCTTGGCGCTATTGCCAACCAATTTTATTCGAGTTATTGATTATTCGAGTAATCGAAGCTCGACTTATCGAAGTTCGACTGTAGTTAAGAATTAATTTTGCATAGTTTATAAGTGTCCTCTGGATGTTCGCATTGTGTTCTTCCGAGTTATATTTTGACGAATTACAGTCAATCCTTCCGGGCAGGTATTGGCTGCTAAATCAACCTGGTATCGCCTGCGATTTTCAGATGAGCTCGCTGACGAACAAATTCATCTTTCTGGTGGGATTTTTTTTATTATTAATTTTCTGGCTCGCCATAGCGAAGTAAAGGCACCTCGTCTTGTGGGGTGACTTCTCAGCAACATATTTCTAGCATCGCTTTCTGCCAAGCTGCACAAGTTATGTTAAATTTTCCAAATTTCATTCGAGCGGAAATTTGTGCCCGAAAGCTGTATTAAAAATGTGAGTTGAATTATTTTTAAATAAATCGAAAGAAATGTTGCTTACTTTTATAGGCGTGTTTTTTTGAGCTTCGAACTCAGCAAAGCAAAGTAAAGTAGGATTTTCATCATGCAATTACAACAACTACGCTCTACTTGACACTTCGAGAATCGGTTGCTGTTGTTGTAATCGCATGCTGAAAATCCTACTTTACTTTGCTTTGCCGAGATCGAAGCTCAAAAAAACACGCCTTATCACAAAATGTATATAAAACGCATATTATGAACTAGGAAACAGCAATTGTTCGTTTATGAACACAAAAAAAATTATTTAATTGTAATAATAATTGCAAGTCGCATTCCATTTTGGAAAAAGAATTTGTATGATTTCTATGCGAAACAATACAAACTTGCATGTCGTCCGGCAGATTAAATGAATTCGATTTGTCTCGATTCAATTTGACCGATTCCTCCTTCAAAAATACATATAAAGCCATATTTACTCATAAAAGCAAGAGAAAAAATGTACACTCTGACAGCTAAAACTTTAAACAGCTAATTTCGAAAATCAAGTTCATCCAGTGAAATCATTCGATAATGAACTCCATTTCCATTCATTCGAGTGAGAGTTTTAAATTCGAGGAATACTCGATTCGATCGAATCTCAGAATTAGCGTGATTAAGTTTATAAAATATGCAATTCCAACTTATTTTGTAGATGCTGCATTTTACGATAATGTCAAAATGACATTTTTTAAACTTTTTGTAAGAAAACCGGTCACGTACTTCTCTTAAAATTGATAGATTTCTCTCTCGATTTTTGATATTTGGCATTTTTCATTTTTCTATGCTGAAAGTACATGAACGAACCTAATGCATCGAACAATAATACATAGAAAAAATTGTGAGCCGTCACGGGACGCCTGGCAGATGTCAAACATCGAAATTATTTTGTACAAGTAATATGCATAAAAGAACAGATTACGACAGGAACTAAATATGGCATAATGAAAAAAATAAACAAGCTTATTTTGAGATTCGTTTTCTTTCGAAAGTGTGTCGAACTTGAAGAATCTGTGTTTTGACATTCGAACAGATAGCAAGTTCATTCTATCGTAATTTTTTAACAAAATCAGCTGTCACTTTGTTTTTTCTTCTTCTTATTTGACACTGACGTTGTCGCGAACTACCCTTTTGAAAGGTAGTGTGAACAGAATTGAGTTAAATAAATAACAGCAAAAACTTGAGGTTTAATATAACATATACCTTCTTTTTTGCATTCTTTACTTGAACAATATGGGTTCGCAATTTAATAACGAAATTTGAAAATCTATTTTAGATAAGCTCATACCTCATATTTAAATTTCAGACTTTAGAGTGTCGAAATATTACTAATAACACATTTTAGTATTCGTACACCTGGTCCCGTTTGAGACTTCTACTTAACATTTTTGTAGATCTTAGCATATATTTCTCAATAAGTAGTTAATATTTTAAATATATATATAGTTTTAATAAAACATAGAAAAAAGAGCCTTAATAAAAAAACAAAAGAATGTTCAAACTATATAAAATAAAAATTTGAAACAGCTGATTTCGAAAGCTAAATTAATTTGAATTCACTTTATGACATTCTCGATAGTGAATATTATTCGTTCAAATCTCAAAATACACAAAGTTCATTCGAACGAATAGAGACATTCGTTAGAATTGACTATTCGTTCGAATCTCAAAATAAGCACGAAAATATTTATTATACGAATTTTTTCCAGAAAATGATGACTGTTTATTTAAAAAACATTTATTTTCATTAAATACAAAAATTAAAAGTTCAAAAATGTACTTCAAATTGCGACAACTCAATTCTTTTAATCAGTGACTTCAATACTGTGACAATTGGTCGATGATAACTGAAGTATGTTACAAAAGTATTGGACATAACATTAGGTCCATTCGCGTACTTTCACGAGCCAAGCACTAAAAATCTGTCAAATTCGAAAAATTGAGCGAAACTCTCTCAGAAAGCTGAAAATATACTCCAAAGTCCGTGGATACACTTCGAGCTACTTTGAGCCTTGAAATCTAATCCATATCACGAATATATTTATAACTTACCTTTTTGAAACATATGAAACGTTCTAGGAGAACTTACGACCACCACCGAATTTTCTTTATTTTCAGATATTTTATTTTTGTGTACAATTGATTTTTAAAACGGATTTTGAATTTGTTTCCTGTCAATTTTGCGCATTTGACATTTTTATCAGTACTTGCCGGTTGAAATTCTCTGAGCTGTTTCGAGCCAAGAGAGGAACTGCTCGTTACTCGTTATTTTGCTAATTTTCTCTTTTTCTGTCGTTTTTGATGAGTTCGTGTATAGACTTTGTGCGATTGCGATCGATTTATATCGAACAAACTAAATGTTTGTTAATGTAACAATCGTACGGGCCGTTTTTAGAGATTTGTCCAAATTTCAAAAGTTGGTACAGATGTTAATCTCACCTACTTAAGCTCAACTAATAATTTCGGTTGAAATTGTTAGAGCCGTTTTCGAACATTTGAACTGGTATGAACATTTTATGTGGGAAGTACCATTAATATTGAGGTAACCGTGCAAAAAAAAAAATACCTGGCAAAGTTATTTAACGTTCGTAAACGTAATTTTCGTGTCGTCTGCTGTGCAGCCAGGCAGATATAGTTGCAAAACACTGAAAAGGCTGCTTCGGAACGTTTGTCGGCAGCATCGTAGTATGGAAGTGTATGTACGTTAAGATGGTCCAACGTCCAACGCATCAAGACCGCTTAAAGATGCGCTTTCAAAAACACGTTCGAAATAGGTCAAAAGCTGCTACAAAACGCGACGTGCGAAACAGCATTAAAAGAAATACTTTTTTGAATGGCTTCAATAATCCCCTCAACTCAGTGTCAGGCTTTAAGCTTTGTCATGTCGAAGTGCTTTCTCCA
>OX579679.1:50935136-50952636 GCA_951230905.1 Cheilosia variabilis
CTGTCCGTCCGTTCGTCCGTCCGTCTGTCCGTTCGTCCGTCCGTCTGTTCGTCTGTCCGTCTGTCCGTCTGTCCGTCTGTCCGTCTGTCCGTCCGTCTTTTTTTTTATTTTTTTTTTTTTTTGATTATTTATGTAAACAGCAACAATCTTAAGACTAAGAACGGAACAACTTAAGTTTTATAAAAAGAAAGGAATGTACATATCAATTAAAATGCAGTCGAATTTCGCAAGGCGTTTTTTTTAAAGAAATATTTAGGAAATATTTATTCAACAAATACTTAGTAATTTTGACTTCGCCTTGCGAAAGACTAAAACTAGAGGTCGGCCAGTGAGGACCAGAAGCCATGTTGCCCTGCGTAGAAGTTCGAGAAGAAAGTGTCAGTTGCAAATTTAGGTCGCCCTTTCGGCTTCGCAGGAGCAGGATGTTCCACTGGCCTTTCTTCTTCCACCTCAATGTCTGTCTGCTTCTGTGACCCAGTATTTATAATAAGGGATCCAAGGCCGACCCCTACTGGGGCACCGACTAAGGCCCCACAGACGTTGCCTACGTCTGGCAGCAGGCTCGCGCCAATATGGCTGCCAACGGTAGAGCCTGTAAGAAATTATTTTATTATATTCTAGTATTCAGAGCGATTCACAGAACTTACCTATCACCCCAAATACGAATGTGAAGGCTATCTCTACGAGCCCAGTGGACTTAGTGAGGTCCCTGGTCAAACCAAAATATTTCTTAGCCAATTTGGCCACCTAGAGCGCAAAATATAAGAATGGTTAATTATTGTTTGTTTGGTATGGACTTACTACTTTGGAGCCAGCTGGTGTTGCAACTCCGTATTTCGTACCACTGACCTGCATGTTCAAGCTGTAGCACAACCGTTTGTTCGGTCTTGTGGCTAGTGGCTGCGGGTCGTCTGTCGAATTTCTATTTTTTGCAGCGATCATTTCGAGCCCCTTCTTGATCGTGATGGTGTATCTTCGGATCATGATTGGCACCGGTATATTTTTCAAGCTGATTGTTGTCTTGTTGCGGATTGTTTTCTCGTTGCTGCTTGTGGTTTCCATTGCAATTGTTCTCGTTTTTCTTGGTTTTGCTTTTTGTTTGTTGTGTAGCTTTTTTTTTATTGACTTTTGTCGGTCGTAGTTTTTGTTTATTAATTTTCGTTTGACAACAAAAGTCAAGGCCTGTTCGTTTTATGTTTTATAAATCGGCAGAAGTGTTTGATTTCATTCGTTTGCAAGTACATTCGAGTAGACTAAGCACCCTGGGGATGGGGATGGGCCCGTATTGGTGCCTGGTATTTTGTGACGATCTCACAGCCCCACTCAGCCTAACCTAAGCCACTTGCCATGATCGACGCAAGACAAAAAATTATGTGTGACAAGCTTTCTTTCGCATAATTTTCGGCGTCTTCGCAGGGGCAAAATCATAAGGGTCAAGAATAAGGTTCTGTACTTGAACATAACCATCCTTCCACTGGCTGTAGGCTTACAGGCTTTTGAAGTTTAAAGTGGCTCCTATTTAAAAAATAAAACTGTCTCCCCAAACATCTCGGTCCATTCAATAACATTCCAAAGTTGGCTTTGAGAAATGCATAAGTCCACAATCAAACCAGGCGACTTAAAATAATACTACACAAGTGCAACCCGCCTTCGTGAACAATTTGGTAAGTAGGTATCTACCTACGAACGGAAAGATAAACAATGGAGAAAGCACTTCGACATGACAAAGCTTAAAGCCTGACACTGAGTTGAGGGGATTATTGAAGCCATTCAAAAAAGTATTTCTTTTAATGCTGTTTCGCACGTCGCGTTTTGTAGCAGCTTTTGACCTATTTCGAACGTGTTTTTGAAAGCGCATCTTTAAGCGGTCTTGATGCGTTGGACGTTGGACCATCTTAACGTACATACACTTCCATACTACGATGCTGCCGACAAACGTTCCGAAGCAGCCTTTTCAGTGTTTGTGACGACACGAAAATTACGTTAACGAACATCTGACCTTGGCAGAACTGCATTACCGAACACATGCTGATGCAGTTTTGCTATGATGACGTTCCCGAACACATGACTTTGCCAACTTGCGTTTTCGAACATGCTGCAAAAGCAATCTGATGCAGATGACACTTCCGAAAACACCCATTATCTACATTTAAAAGAAAAACTAACTAAATTGGTTGTAAAATACGAGCAATAGAGGGAAACTTACGCATTTTGGTAATAAATATCGGTTACTTGAATCTGCAAGGCTAACGAAAAAAACGTATCACATGTCAAGAGTAATGATACAAATAAATAAGACTGCTATAAGAGATTTCTTGCATTTAAAGAGTGAACAAAAATGTTGGCTTGCAATTGCAGCGTTAAAAAAGCACTGAAATAACGCCCAAGCGCTAAAATGAAATTCTGGGCACTAAAAGTAACGCCGAAAGCACTCCTTTGGTATAACGCTGATTGTCTTAACAGAGTCTAGTCAATAACTTAATTTTGGGTTAAGTGGCTCCTATGTGCCTGGCATTGGATGTAAGCGTTCAGATTTTTATACTTCCCACTCCGAAATTGATGGAGGATGAAATGTCCGACATATATTTGAGTTTGCCTGGACACCCAACTGTTTCGTCGATGAATTGCACGGGTCTGTGTTTCACCAAATTTGTTGGTTATGTTTAGGATTCCAAGCAGTTCGTAGCAGACCCTCAACTAACCCACGCCCACATCAAAACAAACGTCATTCTTAACCACAATTTTACTTTATTCGAAATCAAAATGTTTTGTACGCCCAAAATCGATGATTGAATCAAGCCCCTGCAGGTTCTTCTAGTCGGCTATCCCTAAAAGTAAATCGGTTGCTATAAGTGGGGTTACACGACTGTCCAAAAATACTTACTCGATTGCATTAGCACTTGGCGGGACATTTATTCGGAGCAGCAGATACTTGTGCGCAGCCAGTGGGCTTAGGATGACTAGTTGCGGCTGACTCCTTGCATCGCATTCGTTTCAGATTCTTTCCCATGCTCATGTAGGCGTACTTGAGGGGAAAAGAGGAAGGACAGCAGTTGGGAACGGGCAGGCACATACAACCCGGCTTGCCTTGGCACAGGGAACGTGGGCACTGGTCTTGAAGGCCGTTTCTCTTCCAACAGCCGCAATTAGTGTACATAACACCGGCTCTCAGTTCTCGACTGCTGCAGGTCTTTGGCTGAAAGTAAACCAAAAACGCAGTTGTTAAGAGCTGACAGAAACAAGGATGCATTATCAAGGTCAGCTTACCTTGATAAGCATCGTTTACTAGCACGCCATATATGGTGCACCAGGTACACACGGTACACAGGGACCCATTGGCCCACAAGGCCCGCATGGTGCACACAGAGAGGACGGACCACACTTGGCAACAACTGGCCCACTGGGCATAGGAAGACCACATGGACCAGGTCCACAGGGGCCACAAGCTCCGGGGCCATAGGGACCACAGGGTCCACATGGAGAGCGCGGACCAGCCGGTGGATATGGTCCGCACGATGCAGGCCCACACGGCTCGCAAATTGGGTACTGCCCACCCGTGAAACACGGCAGTGGGCCACAACCAGCAATCGGAGTCGGCGGGCACGGTTGGCTGGGCTTGTATCGAATCGGTCCGTTCTGATAGCAGCAGTACTCGCGAGGCGGAGGAATGTCGACCACCTGCGGCTTTGGCTGACACAGAAACGTCTGGCAGACTTCACGAGGCTCACATACACGCTTGGGATAGCACACGACATACGGATCGGGAATCATGGACGGATAGTAGATAACCCTCGGCTCGCGTATCATCTGCGAGACCCAAGTCAGTTTGGGCACTTTTATAACTCGCGTCACGTCCACCACCTTGGGTATGGTTATCTGACGACACCGATTCACGACCATCGGCTCTGGTACAATTTTCTGATTGAAGACGACCTTCTTTTTGCAGATGAGGCGAGGTGGCTGCTGTATTGTCACACATTTGGGCAATGGAGGCGGCGGCCTTGGGGCACACTGCGGCAGCGCTTCCAGTTCGGCTCCCGAATAACATTGTGGCGACGGCTGTTGAAGGAAAAAATATGGCTAAGGGGTGGCACAGAGTCTCGGGGAACTCACCTCGTATGGTCCCGTACAGGGATCGCATGGAGCGGCGCATGGAATGCAAGGATCGCACATTATTGTCCGCTGAAAAAGGTGCAGCCAGTTAGGAATGGTGATGGTACAAGTGTGGACAACTTACTTAATTTTTATTGAATTTTATTTTTCCTACAAAGAATTTTCTTTCGAGTGTGAGCCAAACGAATTTAAAATGAAATACTTTAAATTTTCGCTTAAATATATTTTTTCCAGTTGATTTGGACGGAGAACTAGATAGGCTCGGGTGGGAGTGGATAGCTGAAGGTTGTTTATTTCTGTTTCGAGGGCATTGCTTGTCTTTTAGATCCATTCATGTAACTTGCTAGGGCTCAGCGGGACTTAGTTGGTTTAAAAGATGTCTTAAAAATGGATAGAGGGTACTTAACGACCTTTTCTGTTAAGGTTGCGGTATATATTTTTACCTCCACTTGTCTAGATCATAGCTTAGATCATCATTCATCTGATTCGCGTAGCCTAGAAAGGAACTTCGACATAGAAGGTCTTTTGCGTCAAAGACGAATGTATTGCCACCCTCCTTTATTAAGTTGATGACAAGCAGAGGAGTTTCGAATTTCGTCCAGAACCAGGAACTCATTATGTTTCCAGCTTCTGAGAGATTTTTTTGATTTAAGATTGAAGAGTCATGCGGAAAAGTTAAGCCGTTCATGTCCTGCAAAGTGTGGGTTGTCAAATCCCTTCTAGTTAATTCCTAGGACTCTTCCTAATTTAGTTCGATTTCATCGACAGTTTGCTGAAATTTGAAAAGCTGTCAGTTGCATTGAGCTGAGGACATTCATGTAGCTTTTTAAATGTCCGCATGTCGACGCCTTAAATACCAGAGTCGTAGATATGGCTAGCGCATTCTTGAATGGCGGCAAGGCCCTACCTATGACCCGCTTGGGTTTTTCCTCTTCACATTGAGACGTTGGGTCCTTTTTCACTAGCTCTTATACACTTTACAACCACACATATGTACGTCCAATTAACCTTTACAGTGGATAATAAATAAGTACACAACAATAGAGACTATAATAAAGACACTTTTGTCTCGCCTTTTTAAACCTCTTAGTAGCAAACTTCATGCTTGTGCTTAGGTGCATTTTACTTTAAAATTGAGGGCGACACAAAGCAATGTTGATATATTTTATTCAACCTACCGTCTCCCTCTATAATGACTTTGAATTGCATGTGATATCGAAATTGCTTAAATCATTTCATAGACTTGTGTGCAAAGATATGACAACGAGTCATATAATAAAAACAGGCATCTTTGGATTTGTATCCCCTGAACTCGCCGGCGGAACCCAAAGCGAACGCAATAAAATATCGCCGTGCTGAGTTGTGACGTCCACGGTTTGTGCTTTTTTCGGCAATAGTAATAGAGTAGCAATTGAAGCGTCAATTAAGCATTCTCATTGGTTAAGTGACATTTTTGAAACTTTTGATGTTTTTTATCCGATAGAGGTGTTATGAGACAACTTTAATTTTGCTCTATTCGCCGATGCTCTATGTACTTTATATAGGAGTTGGATATGGTTAAAGGTGGTAAATACACAAATTTTTTCAGATTTCGTAGCGTAAAAAAGTAAATAAAGGCGTAGAACTTGTAGAAAAATACCACTTATTATAACATTTCGACGGCGCCGTGCAAGAACATACTAAGTGGATCTATGTTATTTTTCAGGAGAGACGTTTGAAATTTGTTTAATAAAAGATTACTGATCGCTTTAGGTGTTATCCTAATTGCAATTTTAGCTCTGTTTTCAAGGTTTTTAGTTATTTGCATGAAAAAAAATTTCAAAATAAAAGCACGATATGGGGACTCTGAAGGTACACATAAAAAAAAACTATACAAAGTGCACTTAGGTTGTTTTTGCATGGAGTCACGTTGTCTGAAATAATATTTCCTTTATTTACTTTTATTTCGTATTAACGAACTCAACTGCTCTTATATGGAGATTTATAAGCAAACAAACGTTTTTTAATCGAAACCTTAAATTTGTCACTTAACACCTTCTCATTCTGAACGCTTCAATTGTCTTAAGGCTTTAGCGTGGTATGCAACTATGTCCACATTGACCACTACGTCATTGACAAAATGTCAACCCATTCACTAAATGGTATATTTCACTTTCACCCAATATTACTCGTCAGTTTTACTTCCTAATAGCCTGATAATAGCTTCAGCCTTCAGCTAATTTGCGCAATCAGGAAAGGTATTTGTCAAAAGGTCGCTTCCGAGAAAAAACAAACATCGATTGCCTTATGTGACGTTCCATTCAGTAGCAACCTAACCTGCAAACCAAGTCCACTTGATACAACGAAGTTGGCAGTTATCGAAACTGTAATTTCTTTCAACTTGTACCAATCTAGTGCGTTTCGGACTTTATTGCAGGCGGCCTTTTGGGCATATAAAGCTCCGTGCGAACCTTTTCAAAGGGAAAGGGATATCGAGGGTGTTTTTGTCGATTTTTCTGTGATATTGTTGCAATTGCTGAGATCGAGGAAAGCAGATTTCACCTCATATTAAGTGATGATCAATCGGGTTGGCAATAACCGTCGGTTTTATGTTTTTTCTCCAAATGAATGAGTGATACGTTACATAGTTCGCTATTTGCGTTTTGGTCAATAATATCTGTACAAAAATGGGATTGTTTTATAACTTATTTGTTCATTTATTAATTTTTACTGCCGACGTGAATATGTTTTCAAAGAATTATATAATTTTATCACTCAGTGCGCGTTACTTATTTACAGCCATTTATTTGTGTCACCCTGCAGCATAACCTGTTCTAAATAATAAAAACCCTTGAAGAGAACAAACTAAAGCTGTGCCGCATATTTCGTATATTCTTTGTATAAATTAAATTGCATATACAGTCGAAATTCGAGTTATCAAGTAAAATACAAAATTTATATAAAGATGTACACATGTAATTATTTGCGAATATATAAGACAAAAAAGGTATAGGAAAGGATCTTCAACTCTGTGTTTTATTTTGTCTTCCTTATATTTTTGAAAAATTCAAACCAATATACCAACCTAGTTAATTACGTGTTCTAACCCCTACTAACAAGAAGTTGGACAATTCTTACTCACTCATACGAAAAGCACTATTTTCTACACGGTAGGTATGTATACTTGGTCATAGGAACATACAAATACAGTGCCGAAAGCGATTCATTATAAAACGAACTTGTAAAAACACGCAGAATTCGGGAATTCCCCCCCAGAATTCGACTTATCGAAGGTGACGCCAAATTGTCTCTTCGAGTTATCGAATAAAAATTACATATAAATTTTAGTCTTGGCGCTATTGCCAACCAATTTTATTCGAGTTATTGATTATTCGAGTAATCGAAGCTCGACTTATCGAAGTTCGACTGTAGTTAAGAATTAATTTTGCATAGTTTATAAGTGTCCTCTGGATGTTCGCATTGTGTTCTTCCGAGTTATATTTTGACGAATTACAGTCAATCCTTCCGGGCAGGTATTGGCTGCTAAATCAACCTGGTATCGCCTGCGATTTTCAGATGAGCTCGCTGACGAACAAATTCATCTTTCTGGTGGGATTTTTTTTATTATTAATTTTCTGGCTCGCCATAGCGAAGTAAAGGCACCTCGTCTTGTGGGGTGACTTCTCAGCAACATATTTATAGCATCGCTTTCTGCCAAGCTGCACAAGTTATGTTAAATTTTCCCAAATACATGGGCAAAACTACAAAAAAAATCCGAGTTGTTGTTTTTATTTTTAATGCAAAGTTGTTTACAAATAACTGATCGATCATAGGATTCAGGTTGTAACTGTTTACACAGTGGGTGCTTCTAAAGCGCAAACTTTAAATTACCGAGTGCAAGTTTGGTTTGTGATAAGAAGTAATTTTGCTTTGTTTTTCTTTTAATGTTTTTGGGGCGCTTTGTAAAATAATCCATATAAATATGTATATAAAAATGAAGCATGGTATCTGACTGGACACTTTGCACCGAAAGTTTGTAATGGTACGATTTTGATTTGATTGTGAAAATCTGAAATCAAAAGTCATGCAAGCGACGATTTTGGGGGGCAATTCAAAGACAAACATTCTCATTCGGCGGATTCCGCTTATTCAGAACGAATTGTCTATTTAAGCGTCTTCAATTTGCCGTGCGTCTCGCTTTCGCTATGACAATTAATAAGTCGCAAGGACAATCACACTATTATATAAAGGGGTAGTGTTTGTTTGTAAGAGGTAATTTCCGGAACTACTGAACCGATATCAAAAATTCGTTCAGTAATAGAAAGATGCGGGATAGAGTATTGCGATAGGCTTCTTTATTTTTCTGATTTTACCATTTTCCATTTTTTTGCACTATGTGAATGAAACACTGCAGCAGCTTAGTGATAAAAGCTGTACCTATTCTAATGAAATCATTTTAAAATTTTACTTTACTTCATTCAACTTGCCATTATATTCATAAAAAAAACTTAAAACCGTATTTTGGCAATACTTCTCCGAATATTGAGCTATTCACCTTTCTGCTCCATCCATTGAAAGCATTTTAGGTACCTACACACGACATCACGCGGCGGAATCACGTAAGGTGATAGGTACGGTGACCATTCGTCTTCTTTTTGAGAGGACAGTTAATTTTTTCACTACTATGATTTTTTTACTAAAATAAAACAATACACTGTTCTCTTTTTCTAAAATGTTGTCATTTTTCCTGAAGACCATCTTTCTACCATAAGATATATGCGAGATTGCGAGTAGGAGGTACCTTCTACAAATGTTAAAATGTGGTTCCACCATTTTTGACTGCATAGTTATTTTTACTAAAAAAAAATTTCCTCTTTTATGTGATTAAAAAAATGGTCACCGTATTGATAGGTGAAAAAATCCCGAAAAAAAAACGGTCAAAATCGCCTCAAGAAACGCGCAAAAAAAGAGAGTCAAAAAAGGGTAAAAAAACGCGCGAAAAATGAGTGAAAAGACGCGTCAAAAACGCACGAAAAAACGCGTCACAAAACGCGGAAAAACTCGTCAAAAACGCATGAAAAAACGTGAAAAAAAACACGGCAAAAACGCGTAAAAAAAACACACGAAAAATTCGTGAATAACGCGCGAAAAAATGCGTCAGAAAACGCGCCAAAAAACGCGGGAAAAAACGTGAGAAAAACACGTCAAAAACTCCCGAAAAAACGTGAAAAAAAACACGTCAAAAACGCATGAAAAAACGCGAATTTTGTGAAAAAAAAATGTTGACCCCAACCCCACAATTAAACTTAACATTATATGTTTAGAGATAGAAGTTTCACTTCTGGTGAAACTCAGTTTTGTTATACCTACACCGTATATACGAGAAATTGCTTTCTCAGAAAATCACAACTATGAATGTGCTTTTGTTTTTTTCCTCCGAAAGCGAGAGTCTCAATTTTCACTTCATTGATCAACAACTTTCTGGGATTTGGTTTGATACAACATACGTCTGATTTTTTTAGTAGAAATTGATCAGTGATCACAAAGATGAAATTGGTTTGTTTTTGGAAAAAGAAATCCGTATCAAATACCATCAACATTTTTTAATTTAAAATTTTAACGCCTAGCAAAGCAGGCGAAGGTTCGCTTGTCACAGAATATTTGTGGCATCAAACAGATCGACATTACTATGCTTACTTCAGTTATTTGTCGTGTATTTAATATAACTTTTGAATAAAGAGTTTGAATTGAACAAATTACTAAAGCAGCATTTGCATTGTGCATGCTTGGAACTATTACATTAACGAATTTGGGCGGAACGAAGTTCGCTGGGTCAGCTGCTTTAACATAAATTCTGTTTCTAGTAGAATGTTAAAAAAGAGTAATGGCCCATTTTTGCAATGTTTTAAGTGTTAACTAAACTTTCAAGATAATATTTTTGAGCAGTAAAAATTAATATTTTTTCTTTGACAATGTAAAAGTAAAGATAATTGAAATTCCTTTGTAATGAAAACAGTCTGAAAATAAAGATTAATGTTTTCTGAATAAGAAACAATTATTAAACATTTCAACTTTTTAAAATATTGACGCTTACAAAAAAGTTTCTTAATTAGAGCTAATTTTTTTTGCACAGAATCGCGATCAAGTTTTATTTTTCTTCAAGAAATCAACTTTATGTTTTTATTTTATTAAAGCTGTAGGTACGTCTCTTGACATTTAAGAACATTTTTTTTCCTACCATACAAGATGAAAAACGAGGCGAATATTGAAATTTTAGAGCAAAAAAAAAGAAAATTTCATCTGATTTTGCTCTTGAACATAAAAAAAAAATGGCTGAGTGCCTCAAGAAATCACAACCGCTTTTTAAAACAAAATACAAATTACACCTACGCGAACGATCAAGAAAATTCAAAGCAAAAAAATGATGCATTCAAATTTTTTTGAAACTTTTCCTGCCTCCTCCCGTATCCATCATCCTAACTTGTACTTATTCCTTAACAACTTCTATACTTTCGCGGTTCGCCCAAAACATATTTACGATACTAATCGAGCTAAGTAAGCCTTTGCTAGATTTATTTTTTATTTGCTAATGGCTCGGTAATAGTTCCGGTTGATTTGTATAATCAGAAATGATATTCGTCAGCAATTTGGCTTTATTTGTTTGCGAGCGTTTTCCACTAGTTATCGATTTGACTTGATACTATGAAGTTGGAAGTGTTCGAAACGTGCTTTTTTTATTTTCTATACCAGCTATGCACATTTCTGGGCTTACTTGACTTCGTATTTGATAGGACCGCACATCGCTTTGGGCACATCAAGCTCAGTATGGAACGTTTGAAACGTGTAGGATTTTTCTTAAAACTGTATATTGACGTTTTATTGGCAGGCTTATCGATCTACAAGTTGCTATTTGAGAGTAGCTACTTTTTGTTTGATATCTTTCATTCCATCTACTTGTACCATAAATTCTGTACGCAACGCAGACAAACGGTGAATTTTCTAAATAAAATCCATCGCATCGTGCGACAAACTGGAAAATTATCCCGAAAAGTAATTCTGCTTTCGGGTAGTGTTTACTTGTCCTTGCTTTGGAAGGTGCTGACTGTAGTGAGAATCAGTTTTTTCGCGTTATATGCCAATGCTTATGATAGAAATGTATATATAGGTAGTGTCTATATGTTCTACACTATGGCTCCCATATATGTAGGCACAACGATATTTCTTGTGCAGCTTTGATATATTTTGGCGATATTTACTGCACTAAACGATCATCTGGATGATGTGCTACTGCAGCTTGAAGTTCGCCGCATTCTAGCTTGGAGGGACTACCAAGGTTTTTTAAAGTGGCGAAGGGAACTCGGGAGAACAATTTCGGTTTACAAAAAAGGCCTAAAATTAACTACCACATACAACAAGCTGAATATTTGGGATGTGCCTTTCGTTGCGTTATTCAGTATTGTTTATTTGGCACTACTTTTAAAATTAAATTTCCTAGAATTCCATTCAACATTGTTAAATATATCTGCAATTTTCGGATGCACTTTGGATATGGTACTAATAGTCGGTGGGTATTGGCGGATTCAGTCGGAATTCACACGATGCCGGGCTATCGCCGGAATGTACTTCCTGAAACAAGACTACGAATTGGATAAGGAGGTATGTGCATAACAGCTTAGTACATTATGTCAGCGGTTTGTTAATTGTCTTGCAGATAACGGGCTTTATTCTCCATATTTCGACCAGAGATGCGGATTTGATTGCACACTCAAGAATTATCAAGTGGGTTTTTAGTGGGTGCTTGGTTATAGCTGCTGTGTTCCATGCGTCGACAAAATAAAGCAGTACGAATCACAGGCTTCTCTAAAACAAATAAAGTGCATGACTGGCTCGAAAGAAACTTTCTCGCTCATCAAAAATTTGGTTGGTTGTTTTCTTATTTTAGTTGGCATGTATTTTATTTGGCAGGTCTGGTTTTATCCAAATTGAAAATGGGGTTTTCTAGATATGAGCAGTTTCTAAAATTAGCGTTTTCGGTTTCGATTCGAATTGAGAATTAAGGACGTAATAATACTTTCTTCAACAATAGGTTCATTCGGGTACTTTTTTGCAAACGTAAAATTATTAAAAATTTGCTAAGAAACTGTGCGAATGCGACCACGTACTGAGAAAATTGGAAAAAATGAGAGAGAAATCCATTTGCCCTCTTTTAATTTTTTCGTAATTTTCTACTCGCCGAATTTCGACTTACTGAAAAATGAAAAATGAAAACTGACAACTAAGTGACAGCTCAAATGTTTGACAATTAAAACTCTATTTATTTCCGTCTTCAACGATGTCGGAGGAAGAAGTTGTAATTGAACGTTCTTCTAGAACATATTAGCCCATCCGAAATGGTAAGTTTAATAGGTATTCACCTCTATTCTGAGATTCGAATCGAATATAAAATGATTCGATTTCTTCCAACTGACATTCCGACTTTCGATTTCGATAGAAATTCATTTTTTGTTCATTTCTCCCCGGATTCTCAGTTTCGATTGCATTAGGTTAAATGTCAAATTTCATTCGAGCGGAAATTTGTGGCCGAAAGCTGTATTAAAAATGTGAGTTGAATTATTTTTAAATAAATCGAAAGAAATGTTGCTTACTTTTTTAGGTGTGTTTTTTTGAGCTTCGAACTCAGCAAAGCAAAGTAAAGTAGGATTTTCATCATGCAATTACAACAACTACGCTCTACTTGACACTTCGAGACTCGGTTGCTGTTGTTGTAATCGCATGCTGTAATCGCATGCTGTAATCCTACTTTACTTTGCTTTGCCGAGATCGAAGCTCAAAAAAACACGCCTTATCACAAAATGTATATAAAACGCATATTATGAACTAGGAAACAGCAATTGTTCGTTTATGAACACAAAAAAAATTATTTAATTGTAATAATAATTGTAAGTCGCATTCCATTTTGGAAAAAGAATTTGTATGATTTCTATGCGAAACAATACAAACTTGCATGTCGTCCGGCAGATTAAATGAATTCGATTTGTCTCGCAGTATTTCTCGATTCAATTTGACCGATTTCTCCTTCAAAAATACATATAAAGCCATATTTACTCATAAAAGCAAGAGAAAAAATGTACACTCTGACAGCTAAAACTTTAAACAGCTAATTTCGAAAATCAAGTTCATCCAGTGAAATCATTCGATAATGAACTCCGTTTCCATTCATTCGAGTGAGAGTTTTAAATTCGAGGAATACTCGATTCGATCGAATCTCAGAATTAGCGTGATTAAGTTTATAAAATATGCAATTCCAACTTATTTTATAGATGCTGCATTTTACGATAATGTCAAAATGACATTTTTTAAACTTTTTGTAAGAAAACCGGTCACGTACTTCTCTTAAAATTGAGAGATTTCTCTCTCGATTTTTGATATTTGGCATTTTTCATTTTTCTATGCTGAAAGTACATGAACGAACCTAATGCATCGAACAATAATACATAGAAAAAATTGTGAGCCGTCACGGGACGCCTGGCAGATGTCAAACATCGAAATTATTTTGTACAAGTAATATGCATAAAAGAACAGATTACGACAGGAACTAAATATGGCATAATGAAAAAAATAAACAAGCTTATTTTGAGATTCGTTTTCTTTCGAAAGTGTGTCGAACTTGAAGAATCTGTGTTTTGACATTCGAACAGATAGCAAGTTCATTCTATCGTAATTTTTTAACAAAATCAGCTGTCACTTTGTTTTTTCTTCTTCTTATTTGACACTGACGTTGTCGCGAACTACCCTTTTGAAAGGTAGTGTGAACAGAATTGAGTTAAATAAATAACAGCAAAAACTTGAGGTTTAATATAACATATACCTTCTTTTTTGCATTCTTTACTTGAACAATATGGGTTCGCAATTTAATAACGAAATTTTAAAATCTATTTTAGATAAGCTCATAGCTCATATTTAAATTTCAGACCTTAGAGTGTCGAAATATTACTAATAACACATTTTACATAATATTCGTACACCTGGTCCCGTTTGAGATAAGACTTCTACTTAACATTTTTGTAGATCTTAGCATATATTTCTCAATAAGTAGTTAATATTTTAAATATATATATAGTTTTAATAAAACATAGAAAAAAGAGCCTTAATAAAAAAACAAAAGAATGTTCAAACTATATAAAATAATAATTTGAAACAGTTGATTTCGAAAGCTAAATTAATTTGAATTCACTTTATGACATTCTCGATAGTGAATATTATTCGTTCGAATCTCAAAATACACAAAGTTCATTCGAACGAATAGAGACATTCGTTAGAATTGACTATTCGTTCGAATCTCAAAATAAGCACGAAAATATTATACGAATTTTTTCCAGAAAATGATGACTGTTTATTTAAAAAACATTTATTTTCATTAAATACAAAAATTAAAAGTTCAAAAATGTATTTCAAATTGCGACAACTCAATTCTTTTAATCAGTGACTTCAGTACTGTGACAATTGGTCGATGATAACTGAAGTATGTTACAAAAGTATTGGACATAACATTAGGTCCATTCGCGTACTTTCACGAGCCAAGCACTAAAAATCTGTCAAATTCGAAAAATTGAGCGAAACTCTCTCAGAAAGCTGAAAATATACTCCAAAGTCCGTGGATACACTTCGAGCTACTTTGAGCCTTGAAATCTAATCCATATCACGAATATATTTATAACTTACCTTTTTGAAACATATGAAACGTTCTAGGAGAACTTACGACCCCACCGAATTTTCTTTATTTTCAGATATTTTATTTTTGTGTACAATTGATTTTTAAAACGGATTTTGAATTTGTTTCCTGTCAATTTTGCGCATTTGACATTTTTATCAGTACTTGCCGGTTGAAATTCTCTGAGCTGTTTCGAGCCAAGAGAGGAACTGCTCGTTACTCGTTATTTTGCTAATTTTCTCTTTTTCTGTCGTTTTTGATGAGTTCGTGTATAGAATTTGTGCGATTGCGATCGATTTATATCGAACAAACTAAATGTTTGTTAATGTAACAATCGTACGGGCCGTTTTTAGAGATGTTAATCTCACCTACTTAAGCTCAACTAATAATTTCGGTTGAAATTGTTAGAGCCGTTTTCGAACATTTGAACTGGTATGAACATTTTATGTGGGAAGTACCATTAATATTGAGGTAACCGTGCAAAAAAAAAATACCTGGCAAAGTTATTTAACGTTCGTAAACGTAATTTTCGTGTCGTCTGCTGTGCAGCCAGGCAGATATAGTTGCAAAACACTGAAAAGGCTGCTTCGGAACGTTTGTCGGCAGCATCGTAGTATGGAAGTGTATGTACGTTAAGATGGTCCAACGCATCAAGACCGCTTAAAGATGCGCTTTCAAAAACACGTTCGAAATAGGTCAAAAGCTGCTACAAAACGCGACGTGCGAAACAGCATTAAAAGAAATACTTTTTTGAATGGCTTCAATAATCCCCTCAACTCAGTGTCAGGCTTTAAGCTTTGTCATGTCGAAGTGCTTTCTCCATTGTTTATCTTTCCGTTCGTAGGTAGATACCTACTTACCAAATTGTTCACGAAGGCGGGTTGCACTTGTGTAGTATTATTTTAAGTCGCCTGGTTTGATTGTGGACTTATGCATTTCTCAAAGCCAACTTTGGAATGTTATTGAATGGACCGAGATGTTTGGGGAGACAGTTTTATTTTTTAAATAGGAGCCACTTTAAACTTCAAAAGCCTGTAAGCCTACAGCCAGTGGAAGGATGGTTATGTTCAAGTACAGAACCTTATTCTTGACCCTTATGATTTTGCCCCTGCGAAGACGCCGAAAATTATGCGAAAGAAAGCTTGTCACACATAATTTTTTGTCTTGCGTCGATCATGGCAAGTGGCTTAGGTTAGGCTGAGTGGGGCTGTGAGATCGTCACAAAATACCAGGCACCAATACGGGCCCATCCCCATCCCCAGGGTGCTTAGTCTACTCGAATGTACTTGCAAACGAATGAAATCAAACACTTCTGCCGATTTATAAAACATAAAACGAACAGGCCTTGACTTTTGTTGTCAAACGAAAATTAATAAACAAAAACTACGACCGACAAAAGTCAATAAAAAAAAAGCTACACAACAAACAAAAAGCAAAACCAAGAAAAACGAGAACAATTGCAATGGAAACCACAAGCAGCAACGAGAAAACAATCCGCAACAAGACAACAATCAGCTTGAAAAATATACCGGTGCCAATCATGATCCGAAGATACACCATCACGATCAAGAAGGGGCTCGAAATGATCGCTGCAAAAAATAGAAATTCGACAGACGACCCGCAGCCACTAGCCACAAGACCGAACAAACGGTTGTGCTACAGCTTGAACATGCAGGTCAGTGGTACGAAATACGGAGTTGCAACACCAGCTGGCTCCAAAGTAGTAAGTCCATACCAAACAAACAATAATTAACCATTCTTATATTTTGCGCTCTAGGTGGCCAAATTGGCTAAGAAATATTTTGGTTTGACCAGGGACCTCACTAAGTCCACTGGGCTCGTAGAGATAGCCTTCACATTCGTATTTGGGGTGATAGGTAAGTTCTGTGAATCGCTCTGAATACTAGAATATAATAAAATAATTTCTTACAGGCTCTACCGTTGGCAGCCATATTGGCGCGAGCCTGCTGCCAGACGTAGGCAACGTCTGTGGGGCCTTAGTCGGTGCCCCAGTAGGGGTCGGCCTTGGATCCCTTATTATAAATACTGGGTCACAGAAGCAGACAGACATTGAGGTGGAAGAAGAAAGGCCAGTGGAACATCCTGCTCCTGCGAAGCCGAAAGGGCGACCTAAATTTGCAACTGACACTTTCTTCTCGAACTTCTACGCAGGGCAACATGGCTTCTGGTCCTCACTGGCCGACCTCTAGTTTTAGTCTTTCGCAAGGCGAAGTCAAAATTACTAAGTATTTGTTGAATAAATATTTCCTAAATATTTCTTTAAAAAAAACGCCTTGCGAAATTCGACTGCATTTTAATTGATATGTACATTCCTTTCTTTTTATAAAACTTAAGTTGTTCCGTTCTTAGTCTTAAGATTGTTGCTGTTTACATAAATAATCAAAAAAAAAAAAAAATAAAAAAAAAGACGGACGGACAGACGGACAGACGGACAGACGGACAGACGGACAGACGAACAGACGGACGGACGAACGGACAGACGGACGGACGAACGGACGGACAGACGAACGGACGGACGGACGGACGAACGGACGGACAGACGGACAGACGGACGGACGAACGGACGGACAGACGAACGGACGAACGGACGGACGGACGGACGAACGGACGGACAGACGGACAGACTAACGGACAGACGGACAGACGGACGAACGGACAGACGGACGGACGAACGGA